>OX451739.1:835579222-836129027 GCA_948472305.1 Vicia faba
TATGTTTTGGTAGATAATAGGCCTCTTAGTGATGGGTATAAGATGTTGTTTCTGGTCTCTGGTCAATAGGATCTTTTTGTGGGCTAGATGGGGTCTTCAGTGTGGGGTTTGTGAGTTTGAAACTTTAGATGGAGATCTAGGTTGTTTGTTCAGGACAATAATATATTGGCTACCTTGGCTAAGCTATTGGTAGGAAATGTTAAGCCACATGAAGATAACTCTAAGTTTTAGAGCATACTAAGGGCGTTTGTTGTTGCAATAGCAAAGAGACAAGAAAAAAGTAAAGTATTGATTTTACCAGGTGATATTTAAGTTATATCGTATTGTGTCCATAGAGATTCATTATCGATTCACCATTCGAAAAATCATTTGTTAATGTATTTGGGGGGAAAATGGGTTGGTTGTAAAGAAAGGTAAAAACTATTGACAAGAAAATAAATTCATTCTTACAAGGAACAACTTATCAAGCATGCATATAATCTTCTCCTCGCAAACTTAAACCTATTGACTAGTTATACTCAACATATGATACTTATATATGTCATCATGTGTCAAACACAACACCCACTATATCACCTCGGTGGTGATCTCTCAACCAACCTCAACAACACAGAAGTAAATCGTGCCACTTGTGTTAATGATATCTCAGTCAACACAGCCAACACAGAGGCATTAATCACAGACACCCAAGTGAATGTCAGCTCTAAATTTATCTCTAGAATCCAGAAACTAACAGACTATCATCCTAGATAAGAATTCAAGCAGTATATGTCTATAGCAACTAAAATCCCTAGCACGAAGCAAAAATCAAGGATAATAATCCATAAAGATTTGTAAAGAAAATTTTATATAAGGCCATGGACAACATTTATATATAAGATCAAAGTAAATATACATACAAAAACCAACAAACTGAAATACATAGGGAGGAGAAGAGATAAACCAAAAATCTTCTGGTTTGTCAGCCTCGGTCAATGAGAAATCCACCTCCAATCATCCATAAGCAAAGCTCCATAGTTGTTATCTAAGCTAAACCTAGATAAAAATGAGGGTTGATGGAGTTGGGAGCAAAAGTTATCCCCAAAACCATAACCAAACAAAAATGAAAATGAAATACAAAGAACTCTTGTCCCGCACGTATCGCTCAACGACATAAAAGTGTCGCCCGGTGACAGTTCTTAAATACAAGGTCCAGGTTGTACCACGTATGCAAATGACCAAAAATATCTACCCTCACCCGACGACACAATGCTTCTTCACCGAGCGAGCTACTGGCAGGCCCAAGTCAATAGCTACTAGAAAAATGATTTAGTCCTCTCGCTCCTCCGTCACCCAGCGACACAGGCATGAAGCTCCTCACCCAGGCTTCACCCGACGAACCACACCAGAACAACAACTTTTATTGCTCTTTCTTCATAAATTCAATGGATTTCTATTCTTGGTCTTATTCCTTTATTGATTCAACAATGCATCTTGGAGATTTTATTCCTCTTGCTCCAACAATTCTCAAATACCTACAAAAAGAATGGGAAAACATCAAACGGTACACTATGTACACAAAAACACAAATAAACACAAACTAAATGAATTTATACACAAAGTTGGGTTATTCAACTGATATTAACAACAAAGAGTCGATAAGTACAACCAAAAGTATATACAAAAATACTACAATTTGCACTTATCAAACTCTCCCCAACTTGAACTTATTTGTCCTCAAACATGAAACAAACAACTCGAAGAAACAAAAACAATCAGCCATAGAATCACGAATTGAAAAGTTTTGAAAACAGAGAACAAATGCAGTGGTTCAAACAAAAAAATACACACAAAGTAAACACTTACCCCTAAACTACAACTATAACATAAACATGAAACAAATGCTAAATACAAAAATCATGCCAAACATTATGAAACAACACTAGTTCACAAATGAATCACACCTAGTAAAATCAATCATTGGTAGATGACAACCACATAAAAATGAGGTATTTTCACTCATCCACAATCTTGCAAGCAATGGATTAAATTATACACTCATCCAGAAATTCATGTTGAAGACATAAACTCAAGAATCAGAAGGGATTTTCAAGGTTGTAATGTGGATTGGTTTCTTTTTCTTTTCTTTCTCACTTTTTTTATTTTTCTTTTTATCAACCTCATAGCAACCAACACAAACACATAAACACTCCTCTCCCCAACTTAAATTTAACCATCATCATAATATGAATACTTCTTACTTTCTAAGGCAAGGCAAAAATTTAAACTATAAATCATAGTTAAAGGTTCAAGAAAACCAAGAATCAATGTTCATACAAAAAGATGAACTAAACACTCAAGGACAAGCATTTAGCAAAAACAATATGGATATCGACAAAAAAGATCAAAAGGGGTTACTAATGATCACACACTCACAAAAGATTAAGCATAATTAAATAAGAATAATTAAGCATACATACATATGTGAACACAAACAATCAACACAAACAAAAGATTAAGCATAATTAAATCCAATTAAAATAAGAATGTGGCCTCCAGCATATGTGAACAATGGAAAGCTACCTCACAAAAAGGGTAGGAACTAAAGTGATTCACAAATGAACAAGTATAAAAAAGAATCAATGACATAAAAATTGTAAAAAGTATAAGTATCATGAATATGCTAAAGTATAGAAAGTGATAAAGACATACCTCGAACGTGTACAAAACCTTAACAAAATTATTATCAAGCATTCACAAGTTGAAACGATCAAACTTGACAAATTACCTCAATATCCTCAAGCTATTCACAACACGCTCAAAGACAAACACAAAAATGAACACAAATAATATACACATACTAAAAGACCGAATGAAATTTTCTAAACAAATTTAAAAGTAAAGATATGAAATTTCAGAACTATTCCGAGTTAAATTTTTCTAGACAATTGCATTCAACTACCTAAACTAACAAAAATGAAAAACAATAAAAACATGTTTGTTTTATGTCGTAAGCTCGATGTCTGTTATTTAAGAACATTTCTCCAAGTTGCTGTTAGAACAAGATTTGGTTTTACAACTTTATCTATGAGTTTTGATGATAACAAATGAGTATGTTTGTATGAACAATTTTGGTACTCTAATGTTTGTTATTTTGAGTATTTAACAAAAAGGTTCTGCTTTTGATGAAAGGCGCTGCCAAGACATTAAAAGAGAATAAGTTCCACTTCTAGCTACAATAGTTCTGATAAACACTAGAAAAAGCTTCAGAAGACTCTAAAGTTGTGACTCTGATACATGTCCAAGAAACCAAGTTCTGAAGATATGAAGACAGAAGTTCTAACTGAAGTCTAGATGCTGAAGACTTATGTTTTTGAAGACAAAGGGTTCTCAAGACCAAGTGCTGAAGATTCTGATAGACTGAGTTCTGAAGATTCTGAAGACTTGAAGTTCTGGTGACCCAAGGTTCTACAAAGGGTTCTAAAGACCAAGTATTGAAGATTCTAAAGACGCAGTTCTGAAGACTCTGCAGACTTCAAGTTCTGAAGACCCAAGTGTTATTCTCATTCTTCCAACGCATGCTTGATTAGAAGCCTCTAATGTCAGGAAAAAAAGGATAAGATTGCATGGTACAAACAAAATGTTCCATTCCACTACCATGTAGGACAGACGTTGCATATGATATTGTCTCCCACGTGATTGCTCAAGCTTCCAGCTTTCTGGAAATTCCATAAATACCCTTCAACAATTATAATATTTTATTGGCTATATAAAGGCTTGAAGACTATGAGAGAAGGCTTCTAATTCATGTTGATACACTTTCTATTAAGACTGTTCATACACTTTCATATTTCTCTAGTCTATGTTCTAAAATTACTGTTTACATATTCGTTTGTGTAGAAGCATAATTTCTTGTAAACGAACTTTGTTCAAATAGTTGTTTGGTTTTCCTTAAGTGACCACATGGTCAGAATCCTTGAGAAGTCTAAGATTAGTGTGTCTTAGAGGTTGTAACATTAGTCAATTGCAGTTATCTTATGCATTGTAATAATCTGTTTGATTATTGGATTAAGTCCTTGTTGAGAAAGGAGAAATCACCTTGGCGAGTCGACTAGACTAGCTTGATAGCTTTCAAGTGAACTAGTATAAACATAACTTGTTCTTTGCTTCTTACATCTTATCACTATTATCACTAAGTGAACTAACTTGTTAAGGTTTAAAGGTCATTTTAAAAGGAATTGTTTTTGGTTTAAAACCTAACTCAACCCCCCCCCCCCCCCCCCTTCTTGTGTTTTTCACACCTTCAGTTGCTTCCACCCGGTTATTCCTAACCAACACACAAGCAAACGTGAAAGGAAATAAACAATAATACAATTGTTGGAAGCAGTATATAAGCAAGCAATAAAAGTTTTAGAAATAGTTATCCGGGAATTTATCGTGTCCACAAAGATTGGTTATTGAATTGTCGTTCGACAAATCTCTCGTTAATGAGTTTGGGATAGAATGGGTTGGTAAAGAAAAGTATCAACAAAAAATAAATATAAACAAAAGTAAAAACTAAGGAAGAACTTATCAAACCTGTATATACTACACTCATCATAGACTAAAATTTACCGATCAGTTACATTCAACCTAACAATACTCATCAATGTCACCACGTATCACTTACAACCTAAGTCATTTCTAACCCAAATTGAGAGACTGACTGTATCACCAAGGAAATGATCTCTCTACCTCCTCAACAACATAGAATACAACTATGTAATCACACTGACGATATATTAGTACAACACAACCACACAGAGGCATTAAGCTCAGATACCCAAGTAGATGTCAACTCTAAATCTATCTCTAGAGTTCAGAAACTAACAGATAATCATCCTAGATAAGAATCTAAGTAGTATATGTCTATAACGACTCAAATCCCTAGCACAGAGAAAAAATCTAAGACAATAATCCACAAAGATTTGTAAAGCAAGTTTAATATGTCGCCATGGGCGAAAAATATACGTAAGTTCAAAGTAAATACATTTACAAACTCGACACATAAAGAATACACAAAGAGGAAGAGAAATGAACCATAAATCTCCCGGTTTGTCAATGCCGATTGATGAACAATCCACCCCGGATCATCTGTATGCAAGCTTCAATGTTGTTTTCTAAGATAATCATATCATAAAATGAAGGGTGACTGAGTTGGGGTCAAAAATACCCAAAACCATAACCAAAAAAATGTGTTTTTACACCTAAACACGCATTTCGGACTGTACAGCATTGTCCGGCGACCAAAAAGCGTCGCTCAGTGACCAAAACTGTGTTTTTCCCACGTTACAACTCGCCTAGCATCGCCCAGCGACCAAAATCATCGTCCAGCGACGGATGACAGAAAGTTGAAAAAACAGCACAACATTTTGCACTATTTTTGGCCATAACTTTTGAATCGTAACTTTGATTTGCGCCCGATCGGAAGCGTTGGAAAGCTTATTGAATGATCTATCTAACAATGCCTAAATATCAATGCTTGGATATCTATAATAATGAGATAAAATCAAATAAACTCAATAATATTTACACAATGCAATAAATACACTATAAGGTAAACTATACCGAATATACACTAAAGCTAAGGTTTATTGACAAAAAATAAACGAATTAAGCCGATGAGTGCTAATTATTCACACTCAAATTCACAACAATTTATAACTCGTCAAACTTTCCCCAACTTAAAACATTTTTTATCCTCAAACAAAGTCAAATAAACTTAAAGAAGTAAAAGTGATAATCAAAGAATCACGAATCAACAGGTTTTGAAAACAGAAAACAAATGCAATGGTTCAAATGAAAAACAATACGCACAAAGTAAACACTTACCACTAAACTACGACTATAACATAAACACGAAACAAATGCTAAATACAAAAATCATGCGAAACATTCTAAAATAATACTAGTTCACAAATGAATCACATCTAGCAAACACAATCATCGGTAGATGAAAAACACATAAAAGTGGGGTATTTTCACTCATTCAACAATCTTGCAAATAATGGACTAAATTATGCATTCATCCAAAAATTTACATTAAAAATATAAAAGAAAGAATCTCAAGGGCTTTTCAAGGTTGTAATATGGCTTGGTTAACAAACAAGTGATAAGTCCTAAAGCTAATCGAAATAAAAACTTTCCTAAACCTAAAGGAGTAATTACTTCCACAAGGTTTCAAATAATAGAGTTCCAATCAAACTTCTTCTTCATCCCAAATTTCAAACCAACACACATCACTTATTTAACACAACATTATTCCATACTCTTTTTGTTTTTGTTTTTCAAAGCTTTTCTAATATTTTTCCTTTCTTTTTCTATCAGCTTTTTTTTTCATTTCTTTTCTCACTTTTTTTCTTCTTTTCAACCTCATAGCAATCAACCAATAAATACACAATCATTTTTCTCCCCAACTTGAATTCAACCATACATTAAAGTGAATACTCACTACTTTCTAAGGCAAGGTAAAAATTCAAATCAAAATAATGGTTGAGGATTCAAGAAAACAACAAATCAACATCCATGCAAAAAGGGAAACTAAACACTCATAGACAAGAATTTAGCAAATACAACATGGATATTGACAAAAAGCTCAAAGAGGTTACTAATGATCATACACTCACAAGGTGAATTGACTTATTTGGCCAAGGTAGTTGTGCTCAAAATAATATAAAAAAATGCCTTGATCATGTTCAAGCTTTCATACAATGAACACAAACAAAATATTAAGCATAATAAAATCCAATTAAAACAAGAATTGTGGTCTCTAGCATATGTGAACAATGGAAAGCTACCTCACAAAAAGGTGAGAAATAAAGTGATTCACAAATGAACAAGTACACAAAAGAATGAATGGCATAAAAGTTGTAAAAAGTCTAAGTATCATGAATATGATAAAGTATAGAAAGCGATAAACACATACCTCGAACGTGTATAAAACTTTAACAAAATCATTACCACGCATTCGCAAGTCGAAACGATCAAACTTGATGAATCACCTCAATATTTTACAAGTTATCAAGCAAAAACTTGAATGCAAACAAAAACAAAAAAATTACAAAAATAATACTCCTACAAAATTTCAATGTACAAAGTTTACAATATATACAACGAATAAAACTCCTCAAGCTAAACACGAAAAGCTTTTGAAAAACACAAATTGACATAACAAAACAGATATAAATAACGATATGAAAACCGGTGAAAATGAATTAACAAGTTGAAAATTGAAAATTTGAAATTCATAATGTTTCCTTGTTTCAACTTGTTAAAGCACAAATCACCACACACATAAACAAATACAAACAAACATGCTTGTTTTACGTCGTTCGAAAAATCTCTCGTTAATGAGTTTGGGATAGAATGGATTTGTAAAGAAAAGTATCAACAAAAAATAAATGTAAACAAAAGTAAAAACTAAAGAAGAAATCATCAAACCTGCATATACTCCACTAATCACAGACTTAAATATACCTACCAGTTACATTCAACCTAACAATACTCATCAATGTCACCACGTATCACTCACAACCAAAGTCATTTCTAACCCAAATTGAGAGACTGACTGTATCACCAAGGAAATGATCTTTCTATCTCCTCAATAACATAGAAGACAACTATGTAATCACACTGACGATCTCTCAGTACAACACAACCACACAGAGGCATTAAGCTTGGATACCTAAGTAGATGTCAGCTCTAAATCTATCTCTAGAGTTTAAAAACTAACCAATAATCATCCTAGAAAAGAATCTAAGTAGTATATGTCTATAACGACTCAAATCCCTAGCACAGAGCAAAAATCTAAGACAACAATCCACAAAGATTTGTATAGCAAGTTTAATATAACACCATGGGCGACAAATATATAAGTTCAGAGTAAATACATTTACAAACTCAACATATAAAGAATACACAAAGAGGAAGAGAAATGAACCACAAATCTCCGGTTTGTCAATGTCGATTGATGAGCAATCCACCCCGGATCATCCGTATGCAAGCTTCAATGTTGTTTTCTAAGCTAATCCTATCACAAAATGAATGGTGGTGGAGTTGGGGTTAAAAATACCCAAAACCATACCCAAAAATTATGTTTTTACACCTAAATACGCATTTCTGACTGTACAGCATCGCCCGACGACCAAAAAGCGTCACTCAGTGACCAAAACAACATTTTTCCCATGCTACAACTCAACTAGCGTCACCTGGCGACCAAAAGCTTCGCCCGACGGCGGATGACAGAAAGTTGAAAAACCAGCACAATATTCTACATTGTTTCGGCCATAACTTTTGAACCGTAAATCTGATTCGCGCCCGGTCGGAAGGGTTAGAAAGCTTATTCAATAATATATCTAACAATGCCTAAATAACAATGCTTGGATAACTACAAAAATGAGATAAAATCAATTAAACTCAATAATATTTATACAATAACGTAATGAATACACCATAACATAAACTATACCAAATATACACTAAAGTTGATATTTATTGATAAAAAATAAATGAATTAAGCCGATGAGTGCTAATTATTAACACTCAAATTCACAATAATTTAGCACTCATCAATAACAAATTTATAAGTATAGAAAACATGTTCAAGTGTGGTAAACATAAACAAATATATTCACAAGTAAACATAAACAAGTTCATGCGTAATTTATATACAACATATACATTACTTATAAAACTCAAAAACAAATGAAATATCACGATGCAAAACAATAAACCAATCCAACAATGATGCCATTTTGTTTCAGCGGTAAAGCAGCAAGCAAAAAGTAAATTATTAATTTTACTGGGGTGATATTTAGGTTATATCGTATCGTGTACACATAGATTGATTATCGATTCGTCGTTTGACAAATCATTCATTAATGAGTTTGCGGGGAAAATGGGTTGGTTGTAAAGAAAGGTAAAAACTATTGACCAGAAAATAAATTCATTCTTCCAAGGAACAACTTATCAAGCATGCATATAATTCACTCCTCAAAAACTTAAACCTATCGACCAATTATACTCCACCTACAATACTCATTTATGTCATCATGTGTCAAACGCAACACCCACTGTATCACCTCGGTGGTGATCTCTTAACCAACCTCGACAACACATAAGTCAATCGTGCCACTCACGTTAACTATCTCTCAGTCAACACAACCAACATAGAGGCATTAATCACAGACACCCAAGTGAATGTTAGCTCTAAATCTATCTCTAGAATCCAGAAACTGACAGACTATCATCCTAGATAAGAATTCAAGCAGTATATGTCTATAGCAACTCAAATCCCAAGCACAGAGCTAAAATCAAGGATAATAATCCACAAAGATTTGTAAAGAAAATTTTATATAACGCCATAGGAGACAAATATACATAAGATCAAAGTAAATATACATACAAAACCCAACAAAAAATAAATACATAGAGACGAGAAGAGATAAACCACAAATCTTTCGGTTTTTCAACGTCAGTCAATGAGAAATCCACCTCCAATCATCCATAAGCAAAGCTCCATATTGTTATCTAAGCTAAACCTAGAGAAAAATGAGGGTTGATGGAGTTGGGAGCAAAAACTATCCCCAAAACCATAACCAAACAAAAATGAAATGAAAATGAAATATAAAGATTTTATATCCCGCACGTGTCGCCCGATTACATGAAAGTGTCACCCGACGACGATTCTTAAATACAAGGCCCAGGTTGTGCCACGTACACAACTGACCAAAAATATCTACCCTCGCCCGGCAAAGGGAAGCTTCGCCCAGCAACACAATGCTTCCTCGCCCAGTGAACTGTTGGCGAGCCCAAGTATGTAGCTATTAGAAAAATGATCCAGTCTTCTCGCCCCTCCGTCGCCCGGTGACACAGGCGCGAAGCTCCTCACCCAGGCTTCGCTCGGCGAGACACACCAGAACAATAACTTTTGTTTCTCTTTCTACATAACTCCAATGGCTTTCTCTTCTTTGCCTTATTGCTTTATTGATCCAACAATTCATCTTGGAGCTTTTATTCCTCTTGCTCCAACAATGCTTAAATACCTAAAAAAAGAATGGAAAAACATCAAATGGTATACTATATACACAAAAACAAAAATAAACACAAACTAAATGAATTTATACACAAAGTTGGGTTATTCAACTGGTATTAACAACAAAGTGTCGATAAGTGCAACAAAAAGTATATATAAAAATAACTATAATTTGCACTTATCATGTATTCAGCCAACTCCTCTTATATAAACCTTATTGGGTGTGCTTGTGGTGAGAAGTCTAGACCAAACCGAGTGATGGATAATTTGACTAACGTGCAGATGAGTAAAGCTCCTACAAAGGTCAATGTTTTTTCTTGAAAGCTTTTATAAGATAGGATTCCTAGGCACATCCATTTTAGAAAGAGGGTTATAACAGACCAGTCATTACTAGATGGAGGTTATTGACCAGCTGTTTGCTAGATGAGACTTCTCCTTATATATTTGGTATAATATCTTTAGGTGGTTAGGTAGAGTGGTGATTTTCCCACACTCTATTCTTGTTATTTTTGTGGGGCTCTGGCCCTTTTGAGAAAATAAGAGGGTTGGACTTTGTTTGGCTATGATATGACATTTTGTGGTACTGACTATTTAAAAGGCCTGTAATGACTTCATTTTCTAGGAAAGGCGTCACGTGTTGAGTAATGGGTGATCAAAATTAAATGCTACCCGTGAAACTGATATTTGAGAAAGTTGATAATAAATAACTGATGATTAACGTTTAGTTGGTCTATCTCATTTCTTTTTTCGCATTCTTGGGGGGGGGTATGTCCTTTGTTTGTTACTTTGGCTAACGGTGTTTTAGGATCATTATTGTGTGATTTTTTATTTTATGTGTCTTTTTTTAATTCCCTTTTTATATTCCAGTGTTTATGGTTTAGATCGAGTCTCTTTGAATTTATCTTTAATACTCTTTGTATTTTTTATCTCATTTAAAATATATAAATATAACGCAAATATGCCAAAAAACAAAACAAAAAAACCATAAAAGTTAACCGTAAAAAATAACAAATGAAGACGAGATAAACACATGTGTTATCTCTGAATGTTTCACACATATCAAACTCCAATTTAACACAACCAATCTTCTAACTTCCAAATCAACACAAAAAAATCAAAAATTGTTACCAATTCATATAAATCGAAAATCAAAAGGTTTTGTTTGGACAATAGATAACAGAAAGAAGGGCGAAGGATGATATCAATCTCGACAATTTTGAATAAAAAATAAGAACTATTTCGATTTTTAGAGAATGAATTTTAGTAAAAAAAATTATTTATGATATGGAGGAAAGATTGTCACCAAATTTTCTAAAAACTTCAATATATTTTAAGTAATTATAATAGATTAGAGATCTAGCTAACATTAGTACAATAACAATGTTGCATTATGCTTGTGTATTTGTATGCTTAACCAGCTTTTAATAATCCATACCAAATAAATGCATGATTATTTACTGTCAACATGCATGTCATACATTTAGGAATGACGATAGGTAGAGTTTAAGTAGTGTACTATATTATTCGTTTTCATATATGCGGTTTGAAAAAATCCTCCCACCCGAGCTCAAATCTGTACAGGTACTATAGCAGTAGAAATATTTAAGACAAAGCCATTGGATTGACTAGACTTATACAGATCAAAATAAAAATCGCCACCGCGCTTTATCATTTCCAAAGGAATGGGAAAAGATCAAATAACCTAAAAGAGGGGGAAAGATTCTAGGTAAGGGGGTTGGTTATGCAAAGGGAAGGTATTAACATCCTAAATATCTATGGTACTCCGCAGGAACCTCTTTGAAAAATCTGTATATTTTGGCTATAAAATGTTGTATAAAAAAATAGATGGTGGAGGTGAGAAAAGAAGTATTTTTTATGATTTTTTGCACCCGCCGCAGTTGTGAACCTTTAGTGCCTACGCACCACCTTCGGTACAATAGGGGATTAGGGTACTCGTAGTTCACCTTTAAAAAGTTTAAAACATAAGTGTGTTGGTTAATTTATGAGATAAGACATCATCGTCATTGTCCGTGTGGAAAACATACTTACTGCCCACAATCATGAGAAAGTAGAATTTGCATCATCTCAAAGTGGAGGATATGGCTTGGATTTTAAAATCAACAATGCCTCACTCAATACCCAAGTGGAAAATATATCTCTTCACTACATATTATAGAACTATAGTTGTTTGCATCACTATAATGATTGACAAGAGTCTAATCTTTTGAGAAAAGTTTTAAAATAAAAAGCCAAAGAGGAAAAATGGTTTGAAATGAGATTGATTGACTTTTAGTCTTCTCATAAAAAAGAGGATTTCAAAGTATTATTAAGTTGATTGAAGTTTATTCATGAAAATGTTTTGAAAATGCATGGACATAAGTTCAAGTTTATTATGAAAGTGGTTCAAGTTTAAAAACAAGAAGAGTTTTAAAAGGAGGAAGAAGATTTTTGAAATTAAAGAAGATGGGAGGAGATGAAGAGACTATCCTAAATCATAAGGTAAAAGCTAGAGATAAGAATCATCTAACCAATAAGGAGTCAATACTTGACATTATGAGTCAAGATAGAATTCTCATTCTTTGGATTGAAACCAAGCAAGCAAAGATACTAGACCTCTTGAGAGAACCAAACTTCAAATGTATTAAGTCTTCGCAAAAATTGGGCAGAGTAACGGATGTATAGGGGTGAATTCTAGATTACAAACAAAGTATGTAATCACAATAACCTGCACACAAAACAAACAAACAACTCAATGTCTTGAGGTAAACCTCAAGAACTCCAGACAAAATATCAGTTAAGGTCACAAGGTCTCCAACATAGGCCAAGGTTTCTAATCCTAAGTCCAGGAAGTCCAATACTCAATAATGCCAAGGATAGTAACCAAATAGTCCAAGTATCATTAAAGTTTTTTATGGTTTATGTTGATTATTAGGTATCTTCAAAAAGAAAAGAAGAGCTTAAGTGAGAAAACTAAAAAAATGACATAAAAGTAAATGCTCAAGTGAGCAAAGATGAAAATAGCATGAAATGTAAATGCTAAAAGTAAATGGTGCATAACATAAAAGAGCATAAAATAAAATAAAAAATAAAGTCAATTATTAGTAATTAGTGGTTAGTTGGATGACCATCTTCAAACTTGCATTTGGAACTCATTAGAGGATTAGTAGAACCAAAGCCTCCATACAACAAGTTGCATTTGCTTTTTGTCAAGTATATCATCCACTTTAGAATCCTCAAAAGTACCATATAATGATCAATAATGTTTAAGTGATTCGCGTTGACCAAAATTAATGAAGATCCATCAGAAGATTGGTAGAAACAAAGCAACTACATAATGAATCTCAAGGTTATTGGATCAAAGAGATAAAATTAACATACTTGGGCTTACAAGCATAAATTTGGGCCACGAATGATCATTTATTCTAATCGGGACAAAATTTAGCGCTATGTTAAGCAATCGTAAATGAACTTATATAGAAGTCGCACTTATTTTGAGGTCGATCAATAGTAATTTATGTACCATTTGTTTTGAGACATGATATAGAGATCATGCTTCAATAACACTTAGTGCAATAAGAAAGGGATGAGATGAAGAGGGATGGGAAAGAATATACAAACCACATTTGAATTAAAATTTAATCAAACTATTATTAAAATTAAACATCCATTTTTAATGAGTTAGACTCAACACCATGGATCCAATAATGTTAACAAAGTTCATGATCAAAATTCAACCCAAGATCAACCAGAAAATAGTCACAAAATAATATTACATTTAATATATACATTAAAAGGGGTTTTAAAAATGTTTTAATATATAAATAAGAGAGAAAAATATTAACTATGTTCAAATTAATCAATAAATTTTAAGTAAGACCATAGAAAGATCAGAAATGAATTCAAATATTTTTATAAAATTTTTGGTAATTTTTTTAAAGTCAGAAACTACTTTTAAAATTAAAAGAAATGAGTAAAATAAACCAAAAATGATTAAAAAAAATAACAAAGTCAGAAAGAAAAAACAAATGAGGTCACCAATATTTGTCACAATATCGTTGGATCATTCCATGTTTTTTTCAAAATTTAAAAATACATAAAAGTATTTTTAAACATTTAAAACAATTCAAATAAAGTGAAAATTTATAATAAAAAAATATCAAAACACAAAATAAAATTGTGAAAAAAAAAATCAAAAATAGGAAAATCAAAAATATTTTTCATAATTTTTTCAGATTTTTTGGACTAAAAATGAATCTTCTATGATTTTTTGAAGTTTAAAACAATTAAATATAAAAATCAGAAAATAAAATAAAAACCAAAAAGATGTGGACCAATGGATGAGAGTCAAAACGCGTTAGTAATCAAATCCAAGGGATCTGACGCACGGTGCATATCATGGACATTAATAAATATCATATCGGATCCAACATTTTTAAAATAAAACAACTTAAAATGTGGCGCGTTGGATGGAGTCTGACTCACAACAGTAATCAGATCCAAGGGCTCCTGAGGCATGTGCATGGTAAGGCAAACATATTATATTCGTTTTAAAAAAATAATGTGTCTTCGTGTCATTGGTTGAAGACGGACATGTCATCATCTTCAACCTCCAGCCATCCCCAAATTGAATCCTTCAAACTGTAAAATTAGCAAACCAGACAGGTATCATTAGATTTGTATCTTCAAGACGATTCTAATGATGCCATCGTGCCAAATTTATATAAATTGTGCAAGGCTATGTTTGAAGAAAACCAGAAAAAATAGCGAGCACGAAAATCTGAGATATCTCACTTAATTCTCAATGAAATTGCAAATTATAAAGAGCACGAGGATCAGAAGAATACAAGGAGTGGATTAGTATTTTATTTGAATCAATTTGGCCAAGAAATCTACCTGAACGAAGTAGTGAAAAGTTTCTCTGAAACTGGACTTCTACAGATCAATATAGGTCACAATTCTTAAAATTAACCGTATGGTTAGCTTCAGAGAAGTTCAATGAAGCTAACTGAATGGAGCTTTTGGTGTTTGAAGGTGAGAATGTAAGAAATCAAAATTTCAAATTCAGAGTTCGTGTGGGATCTGAAAAGGGGTCAATTGGCTATCAAAAGCTTGCCAAAATGAGTGAGGGATGATCCTTATTTATAGCTGATCATGATGCAAGGCTCAAGCGTGTGAATTGGAGGCAAAATCAGTGAAATCATGTGGACCTGCTAAGTGTGAAAAGTGTTAGAACATAGTTTGATTCTACAACCCTTATAAGAGTTTTGATGATAACAAACACAAAGAATAAATATGCTCTCTAAATTTGTGTTATATGTTGTACAGAAGTTCTCACTAAAACGGCATCAGAAGCTAAGCCACGGAAGCTTTCAAGCTAAGTAATCAGAATGTTCTGAAGAATGATGATCAGAATCTGCGCTAAAGTAAAAGATATTCTGATTCTGAATAGAAGTCTAACACACCAACAGATCATCATGTCTCTGAGTTATCAAAGTTCTGAAGTAAAGCAGCAAGCAAGATTCTCAAGTTCTGAAGCGTTACTTTTCCATTAAGACAGTATCATATGCAACGACTTCACTCAAACAAGAATCTTCTCAGTATGGAAAGTGCATTAAGTGTCCATTATCAAGTTTCAATCTGGACAGATTTCCACACCTATTTAAACAAGCTCAAAGGGTAAATTGTTGACGGTTTTTTTGCTAACGACTTCTCCATACAATCTCAAAAAGCTGCAAATATTCATATTTATTCTATATTCAAATTGTGTAATACATCACAGTAGTGATACAATTTTGTAACGAAAAACAAATAGTACACAGTAAATTTTTCTTTGATTAAGATATTGTCCCTTGAGATAAACTGGGTTGTGGTTGTACTCAAGAAGACTTTGGCAGTTGTCAAAGTAGATTTGTAATCTGTTTGATTAGTGAATTAAGTCCTTGTTGGAGAGAGGAGAAATCACCTTGGCAAGTGGACTGGAGTTGTTTGAGATCAAGCGGACCAGGATAAAAATCTTGAGTCTATTGATTTTGATTTTTAAGTTTCAATTCAATCCCCCTTCTTGTGTTTTTCACTTCTTCAATTGGCATCAGAGCGCTTGGTTCTGAGTTCATACACTTAACCGTGTCAATACAAGATCCAAGCTTTTGAAAAACACCATGGTGGGACCAAGCTAAAACATCAACAATGATTATCACGATGACAAGGACAGAATCAACAGAAAACCTCCAGTCTTTGATGGAGAAAATTTTGACTACTGGAAATACATAATTGAGAGCTTCTTTCTGGCTCATGATGCTTACCTATGGGACATGGTAATTGATGGATACATGCATCTAGTGGATGAAATTGGTCAGAAGATAGATAGAAAAAGAATATCTGACCAACAAAAGCGTGATTTTAGAAACCATCATAAGGCCAGAACAATTCTTCTCAGTGCTATCTCATACTCGGAGTATGAGAAGATCTGAAACAGAGAGACGGCCAAAAACATGTTTGACTCTCTGAGAATGACGCATGAAGGAAACATACAAGTTAAAGAAACCAAGGCCCTTACGCTCATTTAGAAATACAAAGCTTTCAAGATGGAAGACGGTGAATCCATAGAAGCGATGTTCTCAAGATTCCAGATTCTTGTTGCTGGGCTGAGAGTTCTTGACAAAGGGTATTCTACTGCTGATCACGTAAAGAAGATCATCAGAAGTTTACCAAAGCAGTGGAGGCCAATGGTCACTGCTCTTAAGCTGGCTAAAGATCTCAACAAGATATCTCTAAAGGAACTTGTTAGCTCCCTCAGAAGCCATGAGATAAAGCTAGAAGATGACGAGCCTCAGAAGTAAGGTAAGCCTTTAGCATTAAAATCTAACAAGAAACTTGATTCTAAGGTTTTGCAGGCTATGGAAGAAATGTCTAATGGATCCTCATCAGAAGAAGACGAACTGTCTCTTCTCTCTAGAAGGGTCAATAAATTGTGGAAGCATAGGCAAATAAAATTAAGAAATTCCAGAAGATCATGGAATCATAATGAATCCTCCTCTAGGCACAGAAGATCTGAAGCTTCGTCTGGTCACAAAAAGTCAAACAACAGAGACATTATCTGCTATGAGTGCAATGAACAGGGGCACTACAAAAGTGATTGTCCAAGGCTTCAGAAGGAGAAGCCCAAAAAGAAGTTCTTCAAGGAGAAAAATAAAAGTCTCATGGCAACATGGGATGATTCAGATACTTCTGACACAGACTCAGAATCAGATGATGAAAGAGCCAACGTTGCTCTTATGGTTAATGTGACAGAAGACAGTGAAGCATATCAATCAGACTCAGAATCAGACACATAAGAGGTATTTCCTGATTTTATTGTTAATTTCATTAAAGATGAACTAGCAGAAAGCCTGAATGAGATTCTGGAAAGGTATCAGCAGATCAGGGTCAAATTTAAGAACCTGAAAAGGGATCTTGTCTCTGACTCTGAAGAAACTGTGAGTCTTAGATTAGAAAATTCTGAGCTAAAAGAAAATATTTCAAAACTAGAAATTGATTTACAAAACTCTCAGAAAAAATAATCTCAGAGGCTCCCAGTAGTGTAGATAAAATCATAAAAGAATATGATCACAGCTTTCAGAAGTTTCTGGCTAAAAACATAGATAGAAGCAAGATGGCTTCAATGATCTATGGAGTTAGCAAAAATGGCAGAAAAGGAATAGGATACCAAGGTAAGGTATCTCCACCTAAGAAAGTCATGGACCTAGTAATAAAACGCACACCACTAAAATCACACTTCACATATGGGCACACACATGATCTGAAATACACTAGCAATGATTATTCTGCCAAACTAAAATTCAAACAAAATTTTGGTAAAACTAACAAACCAGGACCCAAAAAGATATGGGTACCTAAGGATAAAATTATATATGTAGCAGATATCTTTAGTAGCAAGGCTAAGACACTAGTCATGGTACCTGGACTCTGGATACCCCTGACACATGACGGGAAGAAAGCATATGTTCTAAAGCCTGGAACTTAAACCCAGAGGCTATGTGGGCTTTGGAAGCAAACAAAGAGGGAAGATCATTGGCTCTGGAACAGTAGGTAATGGTAACCTTCCTTCTATTAATAATGTGTTGTTAGTTGATAGATTGATGCATAACCTGTTATCCACAAGTCAATTAAGTGATAACGGTTATGATATAATCTTTAATCAAAATTCATGCAAATCTGTTAGTCAGAAAGATGAAACTATCATGTTTAATAGAAAGAGGAAAAACAACATTGTGATCGGTGGGAATGAGAACTGGCTGTTTTTGGAATGTTGGTTCGCGTTTGCGTTTGTTTTTTCGCAAAATGTCGCGGTAAGCAAGAGTCGCCACCGTCTTTTATTTTATCCAACAAGGAAAGGACAAAAGCACAGAAAAATTCCTTTTTGAGATGTTTCTCGGGTTCGGGAGGTAGATTATAGAAAGGGAAGGTGTTAGCACCCTTTCTATCTGTGGTTATCCACGGGCTCTTAGGTACTTGCTCACTATGTTTTCAAAAGTTTGCTTTTCTTTGTGTTTGTGGGTTTTGAAAAGAGTTTTGTTTTTGAAGAGAGTGTAAGTGCGAAAAGTTTTGTCTTGTTTTTAAAAGGAGCAAGTACTTAAGAACATCTACCTACTCAAAAAGGAATTAGACTATGCAAATGTCCTTTAGACAGTCCTATCCCACTATTGAGGAGTAGGTAGCACCGTCGTTGGAGCTTTTCGGGTCAATTTGATTAAGGGACGTGTGGTCACTAAAGCAATGTTAGGACGCCTTAGTGGTAACCCTAATGTCTTAGATCATTTTATCTGAGGCAACCATTTCGAGGCAACTTATGATTTTTGGACAAGAGGGCGACCTCTAAAACATCGTATACTCAATGACCACGTTCGAGGCAACCAAGTGAGGTGTACCCTAAGAGTGCCATGTGCGAGTGTATTATTTTTCAGTTACATTATCTTTGTATATTTAGGTGTTCTACCGTTTGTTTTCAGATCTTGTCATGCAATCCTAGTTAGCATACATCTAAACAGTTAATATATGTATAGGAATTTAAAGTGCGGTAATTGTAAATCCTACGCTATTACATGGCTTCGGGGAGGGGGATTATTTACATGTCCAAAATTGGGGGAGTAAAGCAGTAAAGTGTAAAAGTCTTAGTTAAACTATCACAAACCAGTAGGCAGTTACAATAAAATAAACGCGCGCGAATATGAAAATAACCTCTAAAAATCCTAAGAACAAAATCTTTTTGTTGTTTTATTTTATTTTGGGAAAATGATCTAAATCTTCTTAATTTTAGTTTTGAGAAAATGTTAAGATAATTAAATGATTAATTAACAAAGTTAATTTAATAGAAAAACTAGCCTAATGTTTTTGTGGTTTTTCTTTTTAATTGATTTTATGTTGATTAAAAAAAAAGAAATAAAATAGTCAAAATAAATATGAAATTGAAGGAAAAGGCAGTAAATCAAGAAAGGTATAATTCTGGAGGCCTGGATCGAAAGAGGTGTGGGCTGTCTTTCGATCTAGTGAAGAGGCTTGATCGAAGGTGCACGAGGGGCTGCACTTTGAGGGTGTTCGATCTGGATATGTCATCCTTCGATCTGGGAACCCTGGATCCAGTTCGAAGCTAAGCTGCTAAGCTTCAAAGCTCTGAACAAGATTCTGAGAAGATATTTCCTGCAAAATAAGACAAATGTTAAAGATCCAGGGGGGACTTTACCCCCCCTGATTCGAATCTCCTCCCAATTCAAATCCTTCCTCAATTTGAATCTACTGAATCTGGGCATGGGTTTATTTTATCCTGAGATTCGAAGGAGAAACTTAGATCGTGCCCCAACAATGGCATGATCTCATCTTTGTGCTTCAGCTTACATGCAACATAATCAGTAATAATAAGAATACATATGCAATGTATATTTAAATGTCATGAAGGTGAAATTTTGGGTTTGCAAACCCTTACCAATTAAATATGTATGATCTGTGGCTCTGGGTGTGGAGATGTTCGCTGAATGGCTGCTTTGGCTTGGATTACTTATGAAAATGCTGATAACCTTTGGTGGGTTTGTGGGCAGCGTATCTCCAAATCCTCCCTGTTTCTCCCCTCTGTAATGTGTCACTGGCCTCGTATTTATAGGAGTGTGAGGGTGCATGAAAATGGCAAGGGACAGCCATTTAACCAGGCCTTCAAAGCCATGAGACAAGAATCAGACATATTAAAAGATTTCCTTTTTGAGATATTCATGTCTCTTTGGAATCTTGAATGAACCTGGACACTTTTGATTTTCGAATGCCTTCAGGCCCTGCTCTTCGATTGGTCTTAATTTGTCTCCTTCGAATGGATTTCTTATGTACCCTTCGAATGGGCCTTTTGAATATTCTTCGAATTGACCCTTTGAATGCTTCTTCAAATGGACCTTTACATATTCTTCGAATGAGTCATTTACATGTTCTTCGAATGAGCCTCTTGCCTGGTGTGTTGGCAAGTTGAGGGGCCTTTTCCTTTGTGAATTAAAAAAAACTTGTAGGAGATTCTTGCCTCGTGAGTCGAAGGTAATCCTGGAGTAGTTAATGCATAGTCGAAGCATTGTGAAATTGACTTGATCGAAGGGGGTCCAGCGCTCAATCGAAGACTTGCGAACTAAAGCTTGATCGAAGGGTTCCAAACACCTAATCGAAGCTTACTAATCAAAACTTGATCGAAAAGTGCCAAATGCCTAATCGAAGACTGGTAAACCAAAACCTGATCGAAGAGTCCCAAATTCCCAATCGAAGACTGGTGAACCAAGCCTGTATCGAAGGATTTTGGATACACAATCGAATACTTTTCCCAGATGCCAATCGAAAGACACTTTGTACATCTTCAAAAAAAACTTTATTTTCGTGACCAACCATGTAAGGGAAGACCTTTGAAAACATGAGAGGGCAAATTTTGGGGTACAACAGTTGCCCCTGTTCAATTTTCTTAAACCTGAGGATATAGATTGGCTTTCGAGCCTTTCGTGATCCGAAGGTGGAAGATAATTGAACACTAGAGTGCCCAGAAATTTGCACTCACATGGTGTAGTATCAGCATTGTGATGACGGGAATGGGCTTACAGATGCCATTTGGAGATTGTTAGTAGGAGGATGGGCTTATAGATGCCATCTGCAGGAGTGTCGATCGCATAAGAGATTCCTTAGCGAGAACTTGCATACCTGTTGTTGTAGAATATTCCGCTGGGGAAGTCTAACTTTGTTGAGATTTAGGAACCTTCCTGTACTTCAACTGAGAGAATGCTTCGGCTGAGTTTTAAGAACCTGTCCATAATTCAATTGGGGGGAAACATCTTCATCAAGATCTAGGAACTGTCTCGTGCCCACCGGGAGTATACCGCTGAGGTTATAGAACTTGTCCACACTATGACGGAGGAAAACATCAAGATCTAGGAACTGAATAGTGCTCAATGGAGTATACCGTCGAGGTTATAGTACTTGTCCACACTATGACATAGGGAAACATCTTCATCAAGATCTAGGAATTGTCTCGTGCTCACCGGGAGTATACCGCTGAGGTTATAGAACTGTCCACACTATGACGGAGGAAAACATCAAGATCTAAGAACTGACTCGTGCTCAATGTAGTATACCGTTGAGGTTATAGTACTTGTCCACACTATGACATAGGGAAACATCTTCATCAAGATCTAGGAACTGTCTCGTGCTCAATGGAGTATACCGCTGAGGTTATAGAACTTGTCCACACTATGACGGAGGAGAACATCAAGATCTAGGAACTGACTCGTGCTTAATGGAGTATACCGTTGAGGTTATAGTACTCGTCCACACTATGACGTAGGGAAACATCTTCATCAAGATCTAGGAACTGTCTCGTGCTCACCGGGAGTATACCGTTGAGGTTATAGTACTCGTCCACACTATGACGTAGGGAAACATCTTCTTCAAGATCTAGGAACTGTCTCGTGCTCAATGGAGTATACCGCTGAGGTTATAGAACTTGTCCACACTATGACGGAGGAGAACATCAAGATCTAAGAACTGACTCGTGCTCAATGGAGTATACCGTTGAGGTTATAGTACTCGTCCACACTATGACGTAGGGAAACCGTTGAGATTGAGAACCTTATCTGAAATTCAACCGAGGATAATTCAATTGAGATTTAAGAACTGGTTGGGTCTTCGACGTAATTGATAACTTTAGCTGTATCTTTCCTGAAAGGTAAAGGTCAGTCATATGCAATGCATGATATGGATCAGGAAATGATGTTCTCAAAATAAATGAGATTGTATTCGTATGATGTGTATATGCATGTATCATGATGTATGGGAATGTGATGTTTTAGCTGGGGAAAATAAATCCCGGAGCTGCTGGAGAATAGAGTTGAGTTCTTCGTTTCCGCTGGGGATGATGAACGAAGATGATTGTGAGAATAAACCTGCAGGAGAAAAGAACTCCGTTGGGGAATAAAATTGATGAAGAGATTACTCTGAGGGGAATTGCTCTGTGGGGAAGAGATGTTCTGCTGAGGATTTTAACGATAAACTCCACTGGGGATTCCGCTGATAAGCTCTGTTGGGGATTTTGATGATAAACTCCGCTGGGGATAGATTACCGTTGCTGGTGATATTGAACCTGTTGAGGATAGAAGTCCTGCTGGGGGGAAAGAAAAGAACTTTGTTGGGGATAATCTTTCCGTTGCAACTTGTTGAGGATAACCCAGTTAGGTTCTTGTGAGGATAGCCTTCTGAATTTGGCTGGGGAGATTTATTTGCGCTCTGCAGGGGATAAGCTTCCAGAATCTGTTGGGGAAGACGATTCAACTCTGTTTGGGAAAGCTTTTTTTTTTGTAGACTGCGCTGGGGGAATGGCTCCATTGGGGGTATCTTGTATTCTGTCGGGGAACATTCTTATATTCCGTTGAGGAATATTAAGACTGCCAGGGATACTTTTATGCTTGCTGGGGAATATTAAGACCTTCTGGGGATACCCAACCTTTTAAGGGCTGATGGTAGACCAACTCTGCTTGGGGAGAGTATTGCTGATTCGTTCATAGTTGCAAGTCTCAACTGAGAGAGCTATCATTACTGTCTTACTCTGTGGGGAGTGAAAGTATCTTAGCCATATTCTTCAGCTGAATATATACCTTGGTACCTGGTGGATAGAGCAACTTGTACAGTTCGGACAATTCTTATTTGCCCCTGTTTTTTGCGGGAGAAGGTGCCTGCGGAGGCCCTGCGGATCGAGTATTATCCCCACCTATGAGGTGCTTGGTATCTTTCGGTCAAAATGACAAGTCTTCTTCTGGTAGGCCAGTGACGAGATGACGGGACATAGTCGTACGCTTTGATCCCTAATTTTTGCCTGGACCGCCCTTTCAGGTTTTCAGTCCATCGGGATACCCTTTTTTTCCCAAGCCGCCTTTTCAGGTTTCCGACTTGCCGGGTGTACAGACTTTTTCATTTTCATCCCTTATTTTTGCCCGAACCCGTTTGGTTCGCCGGGAAGCCCTTATTTTTGCCTAGGCCAGTCAACCTAGCGGGTCTTTGATTCACACGCGGTATTTTTTTTTACTATGTCCATTCCCTCAGGATGTAAAGAGGTGTGATTGTCGGTAGTGTTGTGTTGCCATACTACCAAAAGATCTTCGTTTGATCATGTAAGATTTGTTGCTGGAATTCATGTCCAATGCCCCAATTGATTCAGATGGAGATCTTCCCCTGGCTATTTGGCATTTTGAGAGATTCCTTGAATCTTGACTTGACTGCCCCAGATGATGGACAATGATCATGCCGTTCCCCTTGATTGGAAGTGTTTTTCCACTTGAGGTGATCCTTTTTATTGAGAAGGTTTTTGTTCACTAGATATTCGTCGTGCGAATTTCTTTGCTGTTTGAACAAATAGTCATATGCAAACAATGTTATTTTAAGAATGCAAAGCTTATGTCTGTCTGTTGAAATTTTTGAAAATGCATTTTTTCAGTAAGATAGGAAAATTTTGTAAAATGTGACGTCAACTCAGGATTTACAGCAAGCCCTACATGAGTCAGGATACCTTTTGTAACAGTATGCTTTCGGACTAACCCATGCTTCAGCTAGGACTTTTTAAGGGTTATAACGTGGCCTGGTTCACGGTTGAAGAAACAAAGGATAAAGGATCAAATTTTATTTGTACCCACCCGTTCTTCGTGATGTTCTTCGATCCTAAACTCAGATAATCGTGCATTAGATCTTGTTTGAGTCTTTGCTCTGATATACCAGTGATGGTTCGTGTTGTACCCCAAAATTTGCCCTCCCATATTCTTCAAGATTTGCCAAGAGCATGGTTCAAAATCCCTCAAAGGTTGCACAGTCCAATTGCCTCCTAACACAATCAAAATTAGGGTTTTGGTTCTGGAAAAGAAATTGAGGTTTCCAAGGGTCCAATCAAGTCCCACATGCCTACATATATTGTCAAGCATCCATATGCCAAGTTTCAAGACTCACAGCATCAAGTTGCACAGTCAAAAACCCTAAATGCTTCACAGTCAACTGCAGGGGCAAAATGGTCATTTGACAGTCAAAAGTCAAATTTTTTGGTCAACATCTTATTTTGAAGCCACAAACATCATTTGATCAATTCTTGATCATGATTTCACAAGCATGGCTCAAAAAGTCTCAAGATGCAAAAGTTTCTATTTTTGGACAGTTGAAAAAGTCAACTGCAAATTGACTAGGGCATAACTTCCTCATGGTTTATCAGAAAAATTCCATCCAATGCTCATTTTGAAGAGGATGACATTTCCTACAACTCATCTTCACACTTCAAGTCCAAGAAATGCTCTCACAAAAAGTTATCAATTTCAACATTATAGGTCATTTTCAAAAGTCAACAAAAAGGCACTTTAAGTCAAAGACCATAACTTGAGATTGGTAAATCAAAATGACATGGGACCAAAGGCATTGGTTAGAGGACTTCAAGACCTTTCCAAAATGTCCAAGAACATGATCATAGCTTCAAAATTGAGGAAGATATGCCTTGTAGAAGTTGGGAAATTTTTGGGAATTTTGAAAAGTAAACTTTGCTTCCAAAGCTTCAAAATTGCTAATGGGCCTCAATTTCTTTCATGAATCATTACCCAAAGGCTATGCACGACCCATTGACCTCAAAGGGATTTATTTTCTTATTTTTGATTAATTATTTGAATATTTATTATTATTAATTCATTTAATTAAATTTAAATATGAAAAAAATATCAAATAACACTTATCAAATCTTTTTGTGCAGCAAGTTCACTCATTATGAGCTAAATATTTCGTGCATCAATTAACAAGGCAATATCTTCCACAATTGGCAAAGATTGGCATGAAAAAGATTGAAAAAAGATGTGAAAAAATCAAAGATTGGAATCATTAATTCAATGGATTATGGGCTTGTTTCTTGACCTAATTCCATTCACCTACAAAGGCATAACATAAACCTATTCCATTGGACACGAAAAGGCTGCTAAGAACTCAGAACCAAAGTGCAAATTTTACACAAAAAGTTGAAAACTGAAAACATAGTTACAAGGCGTTTCAAAGCACAACAAGCCTTCCAATACATTCTTGACATTTCTAGGAACGTATTGCAATCAAGAACCAGTCTCCAGACCCCAAGAATTGGTAGAACAACATTGCACTTTTCATGAACATATCCATTATCGTTTTTTAATTTACCTGCATTATTCATGAGTTTTAATTGTTGATTCTTGCTAACAATGATGTTCTGAAGCTAATGGTACCCTTTAATTGAACTAACAATGCCTATATCAAAATATGCCATTAAAGGATATTAGGTTTTCAGAGCTCCAAATTTAGGGGTTTTCACATATGGCAAAATCAGACCACCAAACCTATGCCAATGGATTCGTGACCTCAAGACGAAATCAACCAATACCTCGCGCCCTTTTTATATTTTTCCATGTGTTATTCGCTATTTTTGCAGGTTGTATTTAGTGGGGGTTTAAAACCCCCGCTATCTGTTTTATAATTACAGGGAAAATAAGGAAGAAGATGAACGTGGCCTGTGATGATTGGAGCATTTGAAATCTGGCGCACTTTTGTTCGTTCCATATCATTAGCGTGCCTTTCTTTTATATTATTCATGCTCCATTATATTAACAAAGAAACGCGTTGGCTTGGTTGGTGAATGAGCTGTCCTGCAGGCATTGGGACCTGGGTTCGATTCCCAGGTCCCCCCATATTATTCATGATTTTTGCATTAACACGTTCCCATGCAGTTCCCTTCAAATATTCCACCATGCATCCCAACGCCTGTGCCTGCTAAGTGGATCTGATGGTCAATCTGAAGGCCACAATAGGATTTCTACCATGCACCTCAGTCAATGGATGAACATTCAAGTTGGAAAGTCAATGCAGGCTTTGCAATCTTGGGCCTGAATTTCTCAATTAACCTCCCAAAAGGGCCAGACACCCCCAATGTTTGCATTATATTTTCTAACTTCCTTTTCTTTACTTCTTTTTATTTTAATTGTTTTAATTGTTTTATTTAATTCACAAAAATAATTTTCATAATATAAAAATCAGAAATCAAAAAAATACAATATATTTAATTATTATTATTTCACCATTAATTTATTTTGTAAATAAACTTTAAATAATAAGCTTAGTTAATTTAGGTTTTCAATTTTAATACTTTTTCTTAAATAAATAAAATATGTAGAAATTAGGGTTTCTAACCTTTTTATCTTTTTTTCAATAAATAATTTTCCCATTATTATTACTATTAATTATTAAATATCTTTGTAAATAAATATGTAAATAATTAATTAGCATAAATTAGGTTTTAAACTTTAACCTTTTCTTTAATAATTAAAAAATATTTAGAACTAGGGTTTCCTTCTAATTTTAAATTCTTTTCTTATTTCATTAAATGCCAAAAACATAAAAAAACATTTCTTTCCTTTTATTAAATAATTAATTAGCTTTTTTAATTTCCATTTAATTTCAAAAGGATCCAACGCCCTCGAACGTGCAACTTTAATTCTTTCGCGCATTTATTCTTATTTTTTCTTTTTTTCAATATTATGTAACTGCTCAAGCCATGTAATAGTAACTAGGTTTTACTTTCCGCATTTTTTATCAAACGGGTCTTTGTAATTTGGCGATGTATAGACCCGCGCCTTGTAATAGCGTAGGATTTTACTTTCCGCATTTAAATTTCCGCACTTTTAAATTATAATTGCATGAAAGAATGTATGGCCTAAATTAAAAACAAGCGTAGATCACCCTGATACATGTACAAGATAAAACATAACATGAAAATAACACACAAATTCACACACCACTCTTAGGGTACGCCTCACTGTTGCCTTGCCTTCAAAACGTGGTCGTCGAGTATAGGACGTTTTAGTAAGTCCTTATGTCCATGACATGATCCAGTTGCCTCAAAACGGTTGCCTCGGAATAAAAAAGGATCAATGGCATAAGGGTAGCTTCTAAGGTGTCCTACTGTTGCTCTGGTGACCACACTGTCCCTAAAAACGAATTGACCCGAACACCTCCAACGGTGGTGCTACCTATCTCTCAATGGTGGGATGGCACTACCTTAAGGACATTTACACAGCTTAATTCCTTAGGGTAGGTAGATGACTCATGGATACTTGCTCTAATTCAAAACAAATCAAAAACTCTTTTCACACCGACACTTTCAAAAAAGCTTTCAAGACAAATTTTCAAACACTCTTGAGGATTGATACAAGAGTCGATCTGAAATCTTTAAATAAAACTTTTTCAAACCCACTCACACTTGAAAAGCAAACACTTTTGAAAACACAATGAGCAAGTATCTAAGAGCCCATGGATAACCATGGATAGAAAGGGTGCTAACACCTTCCCTTTCTATAAATCTACCTCCCAAACCGAGAAACTATCTCATAAGGAATTTTGCTGTGCTTTTGTCCTTTCCTTGTTGGAGAAAATAAAAGACGGTGGCGACTCTTGCTTCCGCGACATTTCACGAACCAGCGTTAAACAGTCAGTTCCAGATCCACCGATCACAGAACTGGCGACTCTGCTGGGGACTCTTATAAAGTGAGGAGTACCTTAGGACTAAGATCACTTGTGTTTTCAATTGTTGTGTTTGTTTGCTTTATTATTGTGGGCTGCATCGGAGTTACATAGATCCTAACCCGGATTTGGGGATACCCTGTTAGGTAGCATAAGCTGTGAGGGACCTGTCCGGCGTAGACCGAAATGGGTGAAGCAGTGGCTACATTGGTGTGGCACCTTGGTCTGTACCGATATCCCTTGTGTCGCAACGAGGAGAATATGGGTCTCCTGAGGAGTCATTAAGCACCAACCGACCTTAGAACCTTAAATGACCCAACTTGGCCAATAGAATAGTAGCAGTATGCTACGCCCATTGAGGCTAAACTCTTGTGATGGTTCTGGTCGCAAGAAAAGATTGTGATGCTGGAGTTATGACCGATTGAGGGTAGTCAGTGATATTGGGATCCTCTAGAACCCGGTTACTTCTGATAGGACAGGTCTTAACCAACAAACTGAAAGAGGGTAATACCTAGACCCCATGCTGGCCTAAACTCTAAGGGCTTGTCTTGTGTGACTTGTGTGCCTTATCATGTTTGCCTTTGTGAATATTTGTGGTGTGCTTTATCATAACATCATGCCATCATAAAAATTGCATGCATCCTGCATAAGGACTGACCATTTCAAAGACAAGAGGGTTTCACCTTTGCTCTGTTTTGTAGGACATCATGATGCCTATGCAAAGGAATACTATCCGGTTCAATTTTGTTCACCCACCTGAGTTACTTAAAGAGCTGGTTAGCAGAATTCCAAATACTACTTCCTTCGTCCAGAGGCATGGTTCTCTTCTCAGTTTAGTCACGGCAAAGTGGGACCAACAACTGATGAGTGTCCTGACACAGTTTTATGATCCCTTGTACAACTGTTTCACCTTTCAAGACTTCCAGCTGGTCCCTACCCTGGAAGAGTTCTCTGATTTGCTTGGCATCCCTATCTTGGATCAGACTCCCTACACTGGTTGGGAAAAGACTCTTAGGCTTGAGGAGATTGCTGCAGCTCTTCCCTTGACCCACAAAGAGGTAATGGACAACTGGGTGACTAGAAGCAAAGTTAAGGGTTTCTTGGCCAAGTTTCTGGTTGGTAAGGCTAACAGTTTCTGGAATGACTTGGACTCTAGGGCGTATGAAGACATTCTGGCTCTCTTAATCTATGGTCTAGTCTTGTTTCCTAATCCTGATAACTTCATTAACGTCACTGCCATAAGGATCTTCATGTCTCGGAACCCTGTGCCCACTCTCTTGGGTGACATCCTGCAACAACTTTATGCTCGTACTGCCCGAAGACGAGGAACTCTGTGGTGTTGTATTCCTTTGTTAGTGAGGTGGTTTATCTCGCACCTCCCTAAGTTCGTGCTGAAGAACAAAGAAGGAAGAGGTTGGGCTCATAGGTTAATGTCTCTCACTGATAAGGACATCATTTGGACTCTCAGAGGTTTGGATGAGGTAGCTGTTATTGATCGTTACGGAGAATATCCTAATGTTCATTTGATTGGTACCCAAGGAGGAATCTCTTATAATCCATGTCTAGCTCTTCGTCAGTTTGGAAGAGCCAGAAGAGTAGGGCCTCACGAGATGTTGGTGCCCCACATCAGCTTTGAGTTTCAGGTAGATAGTGACGAGCTGCGTCGTAGGTTCATCAAGGCTTGGGACAGAATTCACAAAGCTGACCCACAAGAGCTGGGGCCAAAGACTTCTCTACCTATGGAAGCCTACTACAAATGGGTCCGCATCCGTGCTCAGAAGTTAGGTATGCTGTACGAAGCTGTCAGACCCATCATTCTTGAGTATCCTGATAGAGATGGGGTTCCTCCAACTGTCCTCCCTCCTCAGATACCTACTGATATTGAGACACTAAAGAGGTCTTGGGCGCAACTGCGGGAAGAACGGGATTCTTATCGGGAAAAGTTCAACGAGCAGGAATTGAAGATCCAGAAGCTGACAAAGCAGTTGGAGAACGAGCGGGCCTTGAATGACTACATCCGCACTGAGAAGAGGAGACCCTGGGATCAATAATGAGCTTTGGATGTTCTTTTACAGTTTTTGTTTCCCTTTTCAGTATTTTCATTTTATGTAACGCCTAAGGGCAATCTGTTGAACAATTTAAATTTCAAAGTTGAATCTAATGAAGTGTGTTCCTTTTTGTTTACAAAGTTGATTCCTGATTGTCTTTGAAAACATAAATCATACGCATTCCATTCATCATATGCATCACAGGAACTCTTCTTTTCAGGTTGCTTAATGTTCTTCGCTGTTTATTTCAGCATCATGAACCCTGAATCATCTACCGAGCAGTCCATCAAGGCCCTCCAGGCTCAGAACGCCCAATTCCAAGAGCTGATCATGAGTTTGGCCCAAGGTCAGGAGGAACTGAAGGCTCTGCTGGTTAAGAAGAAGAAGAAGAAGAGAACTGTACTATTCAACATGGGTCGGAGGTTTGGTAACACACTGCAGAATGAGGTTGATCAAGCTGGTTCTTCTGTAGGCAAAGGCAGTCCCCAGGGGGGAAGGGCTCCTAGTCCGGTGGTCTCTGACAATGAGACTGATTTTAATGAGGAGCAGTATCCTCCAGCTGAAGACAGGTACAAGCAGTTGGAAGACCGTCTGAATGCTATGGAAATTCAACAAGTGCCTGGTTTGGATTTCGGAGACTTGGGTCTATCTTCTGGTGTGGTCATCCCACACAAGTTCAAAGCATCATCTTTCGCAAAGTATGACGGGGCGTCCTGCCCTAAGTTACACCTCAGATCTTATGTGCGGAAGATTCAGCCGTATACTGTGGACAAGAACTTGTGGATCCACTTCTTCCAGGAGAGTCTTTCAGGGACTCATCTCGAATGGTTCTATCAGCTGGATGGAACCAAGGTTCGTAACTGGGAGGAGTTGGCTACTGCTTTTTACAAGCAGTATCAATATAATGCCGACCTTGCTCCTACACGTACCCAACTCCAGGGTATGTCGCTAGGATCGGGAGAAGGTTTTAAAGAGTATGCGCAGAAGTGAAGGGACCTGGCTGGCAGGGTGTAGCCACCATTAACCGACCGTGAGCTAGTGGATATTTTCTTGGGGACCCTATCCGGGCCATTCTTCAATCATCTCATTGGCAATTCGTCTGCAGGGTTTACAGATCTCATTCTGATTGGGGAAAGGATAGAGGCTGGTATGAAATCAGGAAAAATTCAGAAAGGTGCATCCTCAAGTTCTGAGAAGAAACCTTTCAAAAAGGAAGCCAGTGCTGTGTATGGGCCTAGGAGGCAAAATAAACCAGAATGCCGCCAAGCTGTCAACGCGGTGGTAATTGCAAAGCCTGCTGCCGCTCCTCGGCAACCCAACCAACCAAGGGGTGAGAGACCCAGAAGAGAATACACTCGGCTGAGTATGACCTTGTCACAGATCTTGCCGCAACTGCTATCGACCAACTTGGTAACCGTCAGAGAGGCTCCAAATGTGGTGAATACAACCTCTCCGAAGTATAATCCAAATGCCCGTTGTGCTTATCACTCTGATAGCCCAGGGCATTCTACTGATGATTGCTGGGCCCTAAGGAATAAGGTTCAAGACCTTATCGACGCGAAGGAAATACAGTTTGAGGCACCTGAAAGGCCCAACGTTGTGACTGCTCCTATGCCCCAGCATGGAGTAAATGCTATTGAGGAAGGCTTGTATGCAGTTTCTTAGGACGATGTTGCTACCCCTCTATTGACTGTTAAGAGGAACCTGTTGCTAGCCGGTTTATTTCCGGGTTGTAGCAAGGGTTGCCTTCTGTGTGCTGTTACCCCTACTGGTTGTCCTTTGTTGAAGTCAGGCATCCAAAGCCTGATGGATAGCAAAGAAATTCTATTCAAGAAGACCGCTGTTCCTTTTGTTCCTACCGAAGAAGTATCCGTCGTCACCATTTTTAACAATCCAACCAAGCCTCCCCCGAGGAAGCCAGTCAAGATCATGTTTGTTGCACCCATCATTATTACTGTTCCGGGGCCCCTCCCCTATGAATCTGACAAGGCTGTCCCATGGCACTATGGGGCAGATGTGTATGTGCTTGGGGTGAAGTAGGAGTTCAACACCAGTACCGGTATCAGTAACATCATTGGTCCCGCCAAAGTTACTCGCAGTGGCAGGCTCTTCTCGCCTGACATTGTGCCACCAGTTATCCGAAGACCTCTTATTATTACGCCTGCAAGTGCGCCTGTTTCCACTTCTGATCCAGTTTCTACCCCTGCTGCCGAGTCATCTAATACTCGGGGCAAAGGGATTGATGATGTGCCTGCCCAGATGGAGGCACCAAAGACTGTGAATGTTGAAGCCTCCCAGCAAGAGATGGAGGAAATTCTTAAGATAATCAAGAAGAGCGACTTCAACGTCCTTGAGAAACTGAGGCATACCCCCTCCAAGATCTCTATGCTATCATTGCTGTTGTGCTCAGAGGCCCACACCAAGGCCCTGATTTCATTTCTAAAGACGGCCCATGTGCCACAAGAGACATCTGCAGATCAATTCACTGACTGTGTGGCCAATTTGACAGCTGACAATGGTTTGGGTTTCTCGGATGCTGATCTTACTACTAAGGGAAAGAACCACAATGATGCCCTGCATGTCTCCATTGAATGCAGGGGCACTACTCTTGCTCACGTGTTGGTGGACACCGGTTCTTCCCTGAATGTATTGCCCAAGAAGGCCTTAGACAGGTTGGATTCTGAAGGTCTGGAGTTGAAACCTAGCAACATCATTGTCCGAGCCTTTGACGGGTCGAAGAGGATGGTTCATGGTGAGGTAGACATTCCTATTTCTATAGGTTCTCAAGTATTTGACTCAACGTTCTATGTGATGGACATTCGCCCGTCTTATTCCTGTTTGCTGGGTCGACCTTGGATTCACAAAGCTGGGGCAGTGACCTCCACTCTACACCAAAATCTCAAGTACCCTGTCAGAGGGAAGATTATTACTGTGCAGGGGGAGGAAGAATACATGGTCAGTCATCTGAATTCCTTCCGGTATATAGAGATGGACGGGGAGTTTATTGAAACCCCCTTTCAACATTTTGAAGAGGTACCCCAAACATTGGCAGCAGCAGAAGCAGTAAGTGAAGAAGACCTTCCTTTGAAGATGGCTTCCTTGAAGGATGTCCGGGCTGTAATTGAGAAAGGTGAATGTGCTAACTGGGGCAGGCTCCCTGATTTTACTCCTAAGACTGACAAATTTGGGCTGGGTTTTACTGCAGAGGCTCAGAGGGCTGTACGCAAAGCTAGGATCGGAAGACCTCCCGTATTCATCACCAACCCGGGAGTGATGCTATTGAAAGCGAGGCGGAGGAATCAGAGTTTGATAGCTGGATCTACCCGACGACTGGCGGTGGACTGACTAATTGGACTGCAAAAGATCACATACCTGTTACTTTTGTTACGCAGTAATGAATTCCTTTGTTTTTAATTTTGTAATAAACAATAAATTGAAACTTTATGGCCCGGTGTCTTACCCGGGGCACCGTTGGCTTCATTTGTGAGGGCTGATTACTTGTCATTTCCATATATCATGAATAAAGACATTAGACGTATTTCGCATTTCAAATCTTGTGGTCCCTTTCTTTCTTTCTTTATATATTGCAAAATAGATATATTTACACACACTCACTTATACAGGTTCCAATCCACTCTGGATCTCACTAGTAACGACTCTGCTACTGCCAGTTATGACTTCGAAAATCCGATCAACTTAGCCGAAGACGAAGGTGAAGATGATTGTGAAGTGCCTGGTGAGCTTGCAAGACTGTTACTCCAGGAAGAGAAGGCCATTTAGCCACATGAAGAGCTAGTGGAAACGGTAAATCTGGGTACTGAGACAGACAGAAAGGAGGTTGAGATTGGTGCCAATCTGGAGCTCAGCGTGAAACAACGGTTGGTTCAGATGTTGCATGATTATGTGGAGATCTTTGCCTGGTCCTACGAAGACATGCCTGGGTTGGATACTGACATTGTGGTCCATCACTTGCCTACCAAGGAAGACTGCCCTCGGTGAAATAAAAGGTCCGCCGTATGCGTCCGGAGATGTCCGAGAAGATCAAAGCTGAGGTTATGAAGCAATTTGATGCTGGGTTTCTAGCAGTGACCTCTTACCCTCAGTGGGTTGCCAACGTGGTGCCGGTACCGAAGAAAGATGGTAAGGTCAGAATGTGTGTCGATTACAGGGATTTGAACAGGGCCAGCCCCAAGGATGACTTCCCCCTACCTCACATTGACGTTCTGGTTGACAATACTGCTCTGCACAAGGTGTTCTCCTTCATGGATGGTTTTTCAGGTTATAATCAGATCAAGATGGCTCCTGAAGATATGGAGAAGACTACCTTCGTTACTCAGTGGGGCACCTTCTGCTACAAGGTCATGCCTTTTGGACTGAAAAATGCTGGGGCAACCTACCAACGTGCCATGGTTGCTTTATTTCATGACATGATCCATCATGAGATTGAAGTGTATGTCGACGATATGATTGCAAGGTCCCAAACTGAGGAGGAGCACCTTGATCATCTACAGAAGTTGTTTGACCGTCTGAAGTTATACAAGCTGAGATTGAACCCGAACAAGTGCACCTTTGGGGTAAGATCTGGAAAGTTGCTAGGCTTCGTCGTAAGTGACAAAGGTATTCAAGTGGACCCTGCCAAGGTTAAAGCCATACAAGAGATGCCAGTTCCCAAGACAGAGAAAGAGGTCAGAGGCTTTCTGGGACGTCTGAATTACATTTCCCGATTCATCTCGCACCTAACTGCTACTTGTGAACCAATCTTCAAGCTGCTGAAGAAAGATCAGGTAGTACGTTGGAACAATGAATGTCAGGCCGCTTTCGACAGAATCAAAGAGTATCTCCAAGAACCACCTATTCTTATGCCACCGGTTGAAGGGAGACCTCTAATATTATACCTGACAGTACTTGACAGCTCAATGGGGTGTGTGCTGGGGCAGCATGACGAGTCTGGCCGAAAAGAGCACGCCATTTATTACCTTAGCAAAAAGTTTACTGACTGTGAGACCTGATACTCACTGCTCGAGAAAACTTGTTGCGCTTTGGTATGGGCTACTCGTCGGCTGAGACAGTATATGCTGACTCATACTACTCTGTTGATTTCAAAAATGGATCCGATCAAGTACATATTCGAAAAGCCTGCTCTGTCTGGAAGAATAGCAAGATGGCAAATGATCTTGACAAAATACGACATCCAGTACACGACTCAGAAAGCTATCAAAGGAAGTGTATTGGCAGACCACTTGGCACACCAGGCAGTGGATGACTACCAGTCAATGAACTTTGAATTTCCTGACGAGAGCATCATAATTGTGACTGATTGTGAAGTACCTGGGCCGGATGAAGGACCTGAGGAAGGATCCCGATGGTCTATGCACTTTGACGGAGCCTCCAACGCTTTGGGTAACGGTATCGGCGCTGTGATCATATCCCCTCAAGGCACTCATACTCCACTTACTGCCCGGCTATGTTTCAACTGCACCAACAACATGGCGGAGTATGAGGCATGCATCATGGGTCTTCAAGCTGCGATTGACTTAGGGATCAAGTTTCTGAGTGTCTTCGGAGATTCCGCTCTCGTGATCAATCAGATCAAAGGCGAGTGGGATACGAAACACCCGAATCTTATTCCTTATAGAGAATGTGTGTTGACATTGATCCCCCACTTCACAGAGATAACTTTTGAACACTTCCCAAGAGAGGAGAATCAGTTGGCGGACGCGTTAGCTACGATGTCTTCCATGTTTAAAGTCAAGTGGGACAATGAGGCTCCCCGGATCATCATCTGGAAACTGGACGAACCGGCATACTGTTGTGATCTTGAGGCTGAGGTAGTGACTGAAAAACCCTGGTATCATGAGGTGAAGAGGTACCTGGAAGATCAAGAATACCCTGAAGGTGCATCTGTCAACGACAAGAAGTTTCTGAGAAGGTTCGCTGCAAAGTTCTTCCTCAGCAATGGCATTCTGTACAAGCGAAACCATGATTCAACCTTACTGCGTTGTGTGGATAAGACGGAAGCAGAAAGGATCATGGCAGAACTGCATGAAGGTACCTTCGGAACACATTCCAGTAGACACACCATGGCAAAGAAGATCCTTCGGGCAGGATATTACTGGTCCACCATGGAAGCCGACTGTTACCAACACTCTCGGATATGTCACAAGTGCCAGATTTATGCAGATAAGGTGCACGTTCCTCCAGTCCCTCTGAATGTCCTGACAGCACCTTGGCCTTTTGCAATGTGGGGCATAGATATGATCGGCGAGATTAAACCTACGGCATCCAACGGACATCGCTTCATCCTGGTAGTGATTGATTACTTTACAAAGTGGGATGAAGCAGCTTCTTATGCCACTGTAACCAAGAACGTTGTGGCACGGTTCATTCGACATAACCTGATTTATCGATACGGCGTCCCGGAAAGGATCATTACAGATAACGGTACCAATGTTAATAACAAGATGATCATTGAGCTCTGCAAGCAATTCAAGATACAGCACCACAACTCTTCTCCTTACCGGCCGAAGATGAATGGGGTTGTAGAAGCAGCTAATAAGAATATCAAAAAGATTGTGCAGAAGATGACAGTGACCTATAAAGATTGGCACGAGATGTTACCGTTTGCTCTCCATGGGTATCGTACCTCAGCAAGAACGTCAACCGGGGCAACTCCTTTTTCCTTGGTCTACGGCATGGAGGCAGTCTTACCGATTGAAGTGTAGATACCCTCTCTCCGGATAATGAAGGATGCAGATCTGAGCGAAGATGACTGGATCCAAACACGATTTGATCAATTAAACCTAACTGACGAAAAGAGACTCACTGCTATTTGTCATGGTTAGACGTGCCAAAAATGGATGATCAGGGCATTTAACAAGAAAGTCAGACCACAAGAGTATCAAGTTGGGGACCTGGTAATCAAGCGCATCATCCTTCCTCAAAGTGATCCCAGGGGCAAATGGACCCCTACGTACGAAGGGCCATTTATGGTTAAACATGTGTTCTCAGGAGGAGCCATGATTCTAACTACCATGGATGGTGACGACCTTCCTCACCCCGCCAATGCAGACATAGTAAAAAGATACTACGCATGATAAAAGACCCGCTAGGTTGACATACCTAGGCAAAAATTAGGGCTTCCCGGCGAACCAAAAGGGTTCGGGCAAAATGAGGGATGAAATGAAAAAATCTATACACTCGGCAAGTCGAAAACCTGAAAAGGCGGCTTGGGCAAAAATGGGTATCCCGGTGGACTGAAAACCCGAAAGGGCAGTCCAGGCAAAAGTTAGGGATTAAAGCGTAATACTATGTCTCATTGGATCACTTTGCATCCAGAAATCCGGTATCAACCTCAAGTTCAGACGGCATCGATCAATCAGCTTCATCGTCAACCGAGCAGCCAAGTGATGAGACGCTCGAAGATATAAAGGCGATAGCAGAGTTGGAACCCAGTGGGATTATCTTTTTCACACAGCTGTTTTGTTTTCCTGTTTCACAAAATTGTATAAACTCTGTTGTTCGGCGGCGTTCTCTTACTAGGACGTCAGCCTCTTGTACATAAAACGCCTATTTACAGGCAAATTCAAAAAAATCAATACAAATTCACTTTTCAGACCAATTGCCAATTTTTTTTCCTTTTTCTGTTTTGTTTTGCGAAGAACGTCCAAGGTTCAATTTATGATATATGCATTTGACACTAATTGCTAACTCATAAATATTTGCATACGAAACAAAGGATTAATTACAGGTAACATTAGAAACAGGGGCAATAATGAGTTGTCTAAGCGATCTAATTACTCTGTCCATCAAGGTACCAAGGTAAATTCGGCCGAAGAAGGTAACCAAGATACCTTAATTCCCCAGAGAGTGAGCCAAGATTCAACAATTCTCCCCAAGCAGTTGGTCTCCCATCAGCCCTGAACAAGGCACAGTATCTCCCAGCAAGTCAGCGATACTCTCCCCAAGCAGAGTTAGTTCATTGTCAGCCTTAAGGAAATTGGGTATCCCCAGCAGATCTCAACATTCCTCAGCGCAGTATATAGACATTCCTAACAAGCATCCCCGGCAGTCTTGATCTAAGATTGTTCCCCGGCGGTTTACCAAACACTTCAGTGGAGCTACTTCCCTAGTACATCTCAAAAATTTCCCCAGGAGAGTCCAATCCGAAGGTTTCCCCAGGAGATTTGAATCCATCTCCCCAGCAGGAAGCTTATCCTCAGTAGATTCTGGAAGCTCATCCCCTGTATAGCACGAACGCTCCCCCCGGCTTTATTCAGAAAGTTATTTCCCCACCAGGATATAACTGGGTTATCCTCAGCCAATAACCATGGAAAGACCGTCCCCGACGAAGTCTTCCTATCCCCCAGCAGAGTTCATCAATTCCTTCAATATAACACATCAACGGTATCCCCAGCGGAGTTATCATCAACATCTCAACAAAGAGTCTCGCTCTCCCCACAGAGTTCACTCCCCGCAGAGTAATCTACACGCCAAGTTTATTCCCCAATGGAGTCATCTTCTCCTACCGGTATTCTTGCAATCATCATCCCCAGCGGAAACAACGAAGCTCTACTCTTCAGCATCAGCCCAGGATTTAACTTCCCGGCATCCGTCAAGGATTTACTTTCCTAGACAAAAATACATTCATGAACATCATATCTTCATACATTATAGCATGCACATACGCATCATGAACACACGATCTCATTTATTCTGAGAACATCACGCATGTCATACATCATGACATCGCATACAACTAATGTTTTGTCTTTTCAGGACAAAGGTCAGTACAAAGATGATTACTATCAACTGTCGTGATTCCAGATCCGATTCCTGTATCTTGCCAGGGTGTATCTGTTGACGACTAATTCTAGACTCGATTCTTGTATCTTTCCAGGGCACGTTTGAAGAGTTCGAAGATCTGATTCCTGTATCTTGCCAGGGTGTATCTGTTGACGACTAACATTACCAGACTCGATTCCTGTATCCTGCTAGGGAACGTCTGAAGAGTTCGAAGATCCGATTCCTGTATCTTGCTAGGGTGTATCTGTTGACGACTAATTCCAGACTCGATTCCTGTATCTTGCCAGGGCACGTCTGAAGAGTTTGAAGATCCGATTCCTGTATCTTGCCAGGGTGTATGTGTTGACGACTAACATTACCAGACTCGATTCCTGTATCTTTCCAGGGCACGTCTGAAGAGTTCGAAGATCCGATTCCTGTATCTTGCCAGGGTGTATCTGTTGACGACTAACATTACCAGACTCGATTCCTGTATCCTGCCAGGGCACTTCTGAAGAGTTCGAAGATCCGATTCCTGTATCTTGCCAGGGTGTATCTGTTGACGACTAATTCCAGACTCGATTCCTGTATCTTGCCAGAGCACGTCTGAAGAGTTCGAAGATCCGATTCCTGTATCTCGGCGGGGTGTATCTGTTGACGACTAACATTACCAGACTCGATTCCTGTATCCGGCCAGGGCACGTCTGAAGAGTTCGAAGATCCGATTCCTGTATCTTGCCAGGGTGTATCTATTGACGACTATATTCTCTGGGCTCGATTCATGTATCTTGCCAGAGCACGTATGAAGAGTTCGAAGATCCGATTCCTGTATCTTGCCAGGGTGTATCTGTTGACGACTAACATTACCAGACTCGATTCCTGTATCCTGCCAGGGCACGTCTGAAGAGTTCGAAGATCCGATTCCTGTATCTTGCCAGGGTGTATCTGTTGACGACTAATTCCAGACTCGATTCCTGTATCTTGCCAGGGCACGTCTGAAGAGTTCGAACATCCGATTCCTGTATCTTTCTAGGGTGTATCTGTTGACGACTAACATTACCAGACTCGATTCCTGTATCTTGCTAGGGCACGTCTGAAGAGTTCGAAGATCTGATTCATGTATCTTGCCAGGGTGTATCTGTTGACGACTAACATTACCAGACTCGATTCCTGTATCCTACCAGGGCACGTCTGAAGAGTTCGAAGATCCGATTCTTGTATCTTGCCAGGGTGTATCTGTTGACGACTAATTCCAGACTCGATTCATGTATCTTTCCAGAGCACGTCTGAAGAGTTCGAAGATCTGATTCTTGTATCTCGCCAGGGTGTATCTGTTGACGACTAACATTACCAGACTCGATTCCTGTATCCGGCCAGGGCACGTCTGAAGAGTTCGAAGATCCGATTCCTGTATCTTGCCAGGGTGTATCTATTGACGACTATATTCTCCGGGCTCGATTCCTGTATCTTGCCAGAGTACGTCTGAAGAGTTTAAAGATTCGATTCCTGTATCCAGCCAGGGCACATCTACATGAAGAGTTTGAAGATAAACTCCTGTAACAGGCCAGGTAACTATTTTCCTTCTCAGGTACGCAAGTTCTCGCTAAGGAATCTCTTACACGATCGACACCCAGATGGCATCTGTAAGCCCATCCACATACCAACAGTCTCCAAATGGCATCTATAAGCCCATTTCCGACAAGGTTCTGTCACATTTCCAGATGGCATCTATAAGCCCATCCTCCTATCCAGCATCTCTCCAAATGGCATCTATAAGCCCATTCCCTGCATCATACTACTGACACTCTACTATGCGAGTGCAAATTTCTGGGCACTCTAGTGTTCAATCATCTTCCACCCTCGGATTACGAAAGGCACGCCAGCCAATCTACATCCTCAGGTCTAAGAAGATTGAACAGGGGAAACTGTTGTACCCCAAAATTTTCCCTCCCATATTCTTCAAGATTTGCCAAGAGCATGGTTCAAAATCCCTCAAAGGTTGCACAGTCCAATTGCCTCCTAACACAGTCAAAATTAGGGTTTTGGTTCTGGCAAAGAAATTGAGGTTTCCAAGGGTCCAATCAAGTCCCACATTCCTACATATATTGTCAAGCATCCATATGCCAAGTTTCAAGACTCACAGCATCAAGTTGCACAGTCAAAAACCCTAAATGCTTCACAGTCAACTGCAGGGGCAAAATGGTCATTTGACAGTCAAAAGTAAATTTTTTTGGTCAACATCTTATTTTGAAGCCACAAACATCATTTTATCAATTCTTGATCATGATTTCACAAGCATGGCTCAAAAAGTCTCAAGATGCAAAAGTTTCTATTTTTGGACAGTTGAAAAAGTCAACTGCAAATTGACCAGGGCATAACTTCCTCATGGTTTATCATAAAAATTCCATCCAATGCTCATTTTTAAGAGGATGACATTTCCTACAACTCATCTTCACACTTCAAGTCCAAGAAATGCTCTCACAAAAAGTTATCAATTTCAACATTATAGGTCATTTTCAAAAGTCAACAAAAAGGCACTTTAAGTCAAAGACCATAACTTGAGATTGGTAAATCCAAATGACATGGGACCAAAGGCATTGGTTAGAGGACTTCAAGACCTTTCCAAAATGTCCAAGAACATGATCATAGCTTCAAATTTGAGCAAGATATGCCTTGTAGAAGTTGGGAAATTTTTGGGAATTTTGAAAAGTCAACTTTGCTTCCAAAGCTTCAAAATTGCTAATGGGCCTCAATTTATTTCATGAATCATTACCCAAAGGCTATGCACGACCCATTGACCTCAAAGGGATTTATTTTCTTATTTTTGATTAATTATTTGAATTTTTATTATTATTAATTCATTTAATTAAATTTAAATATGAAAAAAATATCAAATAACACTTATCAAATCTTTTTGTGCAGCAAGTTCACTCATTATGAGCTAAATATTTCGTGCATCAATTAACAAGGCAATATCTTCCATAATTGGCAAAGATTGGCATGAAAAATATTGAAAAAAGATGTGAAAAAATCAAAGATTGGAATCATTAATTCAATGGATTATGGGCTTGTTTCTTGACCTAATTCCATTCACCTACAAAGGCATAACATGAACCTATTCCATTGGACACGAAAAGGTTGCTAAGAACTCAGAACCAAAGTGCAAAATTTACACAAAAAGTTGAAAACTGAAAACATAGTTACAAGGCGTTTCAAAGCACAACAAGCCTTCCAATACATTCTTGACATTGCTAGGAACGTGTTGCAATCAAGAACCAGTCTCCAGACCCCAAGAATTGGTAGAACAGCATTGCACTTTTCATGAACATATCCATTATCGTTTTTTAATTTACCTGCATTATTCATGAGTTTTAATTGTTGATTCTTGCTAACAATGATGTTCTGAAGCTAATGGTACCCTTTAATTGAACTAACAATGCCTATATCAAAATATGCCATTAAAGGATATTAGGTTTTCAGAGCTCCAAATTTAGGGGTTTTCACATATGGCAAAATCAGACCATCAAACCTATGCCAATGGATTCGTGACCTCAAGACGAAATCAACCAATACCTCGCGCCCTTTTTATATTTGTCCATGTGCTATTCGCTATTTTTGCAGGTTGTATTTAGTTGGGGTTTAAAACCCCCGCTATCTGTTTTATAATTACAGGGAAAATAAGGAAGAAGATGAATGTGGCCTGTGATGATTGGAGCGTTTGAAATCTGGCGCGCTTTTGTTCGTTCCATATCATTAGCGTGCCTTTCTTTTATATTATTCATGCTCCATTATATTAACAAAGAAACGCGTTGGCTTGGTTGGTGAATGAGCTGTCCTGCAGGCATTGGGACCTGGGTTCGATTCCCAGGTCCCCCCATATTATTCATGATTTTTGCATTAACACGTTCCCATGCAGTTCCCTTCAAATATTCCACCATGCATCCCAACGCCTGTGCCTGCCAAGTGGATCTGATGGTCAATCTGAAGGCCACAATAGGATGTCTACCATGCACCTCAGTCAATGGATGAACATTCAAGCTGGAAAGTCAACGCAGGCTTTGCAATCTTGGGCCTGAATTTCTCAATTAACCTCCCAAAAGGGCCAGACAACCCCCAATGTTTGCATTATATTTTCTAACTTCCTTTTCTTTACTTCTTTTTATTTTAATTTTTTTAATTGTTTTATTTAATTCACAAAAATAATTTTCATAATATAAAAATCAGAAATCAAAAAAATACAATATATTTAATTATTATTATTTCACCATTAATTTATTTTGTAAATAAACTTTAAATAATAAGCTTAGTTAATTTAGGTTTTCAATTTTAATACTTTTTCTTAAATAAATAAAATATGTAGAAATTAGGGTTTCTAACCTTTTTATCTTTTTTTCAATAAATAATTTTCCCATTATTATTACTATTAATTATTAAATATCTTTGTAAATAAATATGTAAATAATTAATTAGCATAAATTAGGTTTTAAACTTTAACCTTTTCTTTAATAATTAAAAAATATTTAGAACTAGGGTTTCCTTCTAATTTTAAATTCTTTTCTTATTTCATTAAATGCCAAAAACATAAAAAACATTTCTTTCCTTTTATTAAATAATTAATTAGCTTTTTTAATTTTCATTTAATTTCAAAAGGGTCCAACGCCCTCGAACGTGCAAATTTAATTCTTTCGCGCATTTATTCTTATTTTTTCTTTTTTTCAATATTGTGTAACTGCTCAAGCCATGTAATAGTAACTAGGTTTTACTTTCCGCATTTTTTATCAAACGGGTCTTTGTAATTTGGCGATGTATAGACCCGCGCCTTGTAATAGCGTAGGATTTTACTTTTCGCATTTAAATTTCCGCACTTTTAAATTATAATTGCATGAAAGAATGTATGGCTTAAATTAAAAACAAGCGTAGATCACCCTGATACATGTACAAGATAAAACATAACATGAAAATAACACACAAATTCACACACCACTCTTAGGGTACGCCTCACTGTTGCCTTGCCTTCGAAACGTGGTCGTCGAGTATAGGACGTTTTAGTAAGTCCTTATGTCCATGACATGATCCAGTTGCCTCGAAACGGTTGCCTCGGAATAAAAAAGGATCAATGGCATAAGGGTAGCTTCTAAGGTGTCCTACTGTTGCTCTTGTGACCACACTGTCCCTAAAAACGAATTGACCCGAACACCTTCAACGGTGGTGCTACCTATCTCTCAATGGTGGGATGGCACTACCTTAAGGACATTTACACAGCTTAATTCCTTAGGGTAGGTAGATGACTCATGGATACTTGCTCTAATTCAAAACAAATCAAAAACTCTTTTCACACCGACACTTTCAAAAAAGCTTTCAAGACAAATTTTCAAACACTCTTGACGACTGATACAAGAGTCGATCTGAAATCTTTAAACGAAACTTTTTCAAACCCACTCACACTTGAAAAGCAAACACTTTTGAAAACACAATGAGCAAGTATCTAAGAGCCCATGGATAACCATGGATAGAAAGGGTGCTAACACCTTCCCTTTCTATAAATCTACCTCCCGAACCGAGAAACTATCTCATAAGGAACTTTGATGTGCTTTTGTCCTTTCCTTGTTGGAGAAAATAAAAGACGGTGGCGACTCTTGCTTCCGCGACATTTCGAGAACCAGCGTTAAACAGTCAGTTCCAGATCCACCGATCACAGTTCAGATACTGACAATTTATTTTGAACAGACAGTCATTTTGTTGAGAGTTTGCAGGATCTCTTCCCTTTTGGTTTTTATTATCCCTGTCTTTTGCCTGAACTGTTTCTTTTGTAATTACAGTCAGCGGGATACCCCAGTTTTGTGTAAGTCTCCTTCATAGGTTTTGACTTAGTGGGCTTTTATTTCGAAAGGTAATGACTGTTTGTCCTTACGATTATACGGAACCATCACCATCTTTTGATTCCAGAGGAATGCTTTTGATGTCGTTCGTTGTATTATGAACTGAGAGTTGTGCGACTTCAATGCGCATATTTTGAGTTAACTGAGAGACCACCCTGCCCCAGGTTTAAATTAAAGGTTTTAATTTGTGTTTAAAACAGAAAACTCCTACTTCTTTGGCTCGAAGGGGTTGACTAGGGATTAACTTCCTTATAACTCCAGTGTTTAGGATTTGAAAGAAATGCATGTACATCGTCAGCAAGGTCTGTCCAAAAGCATACTGTATGAGATTATGGCATTGTTTCGTCATCCTCCCTCTAAAGGCTTGTAACTTTTAGCAAGAGTTGAATGTCATAAAGTGAGTAAAAAGCATAATTTAAATGTAATTAAAATGATTGGATCAAATCAAGACGAACATATGCAATGCATTAATGAAACAAAGTTTGGCATTAATAGATAATTGTTTGAATAACAAAGAGATTACAACTTGAAAATTCAAATGAACAAAAGCTTTCAATGATTCGTCATAGGAGCAGTGATTATGTTTGGAATCTCCGGAGGGTCAAACTTGATCTCCTTGGCATCAATCATGTTTTGGACCTTGTTCTTCAGAGCCCAACAGTTGTTTGTGTCATGTCCCGGACTGTCAGAGTGGTATGCACACCTTTCATTGGGATGATAGGTAGGAGCGGAAGTATTTGGGTTCCAGAGAGGAGCCTTTAACGTAATCAGCTCTGCCTTTAACATGTGTTGTAGCGCTTGACCCAGTGACATGTTGATCTTAGTGAATTGTCTTTTAGGCATGACCTCCTTACGCTGATGCCCTTGTCTTTGTTGAGCAGGCGTAGGATTAGAGATCAAGATTTCTCCTACGTGTTGGTCATGACGACTCTTTTACCATACATAGCATTGGACTCTTTCTTCCCATTGTAGGGCTTTTTCTGAGCATTAGAAGGTGTAGCTTCTTGAATCTTCCCACTTTTGATGCCAGCTTCGACCCTTTCGCCGGTCAGTATCAGCTCGGTGAACCCGGCTGAAGAGCTTCCGATCAAGTGGTTAAAGAATGGACCAGACAGGGTCCCCAAAAACATATCAACAAGTTCACGACCAGCTAAAGGCGGTTGCACCCTTCCGGCAAGGTCTCTCCATTTTTGAGCATACTCTTTAAATCCTTCACCCATCCCTATTGACATACCCTGGAGTTGGGTACGCGTAGGAGCGAGGTCGGTGTTATACTGATATTGCCTATAGAACGTAGTATCCAAATCCTCCCAGCTGCGGATACTGGCTCCGTCCAACTGATAGAAACACTCAAGTTGAGTCCCTGAAAGACTGTCTTGAAATAAATGGATCCATAAGTTCTTATCAGCAGTGTAAGGCTGGATCTTTCTTACATATGACCGGAGGTGCAGCTTTGGACAGGAAGCTCCGTCATACTTGGCAAAGGTAGGTGCCTTAAATTTATGGGGAATCACCACCCCAGAGGATAGACCTAGATCTCCGAAGTCCATACCGGACACCTTTTGTATCTCCATAGCGCTCAAACGGTCTTCCAGCTATTTGTACTTATCCTCAATAAGAGGATACTGTTCTTCATCATAGTCCGTCTCGTTGTCGGAGACCATAGGGCTAGGGGCCCTCCTTTATTGTGGACTATCTTTTCCTCCATATGAGGTTGTCAGATCAACTTCATTCTGCAGCTCGTTTCCAAACCTGTGTCTAGTGTTGAACAGGATGGTCCTCTTTTTCTTCTTCTTTTTCTCCTTCAGAATCAAAGTCTTCAGGTCCTGCTGACCCTTAGCTAGATTCATGAACAACTATTGAAATTGGGAATTTTGGGCCTGGAGGGCCTTGATAGCTTGCTCGGTTGAAGGTTCAGTAGACATGATGATTGCTGAAATAAACAGCGAAGAAGATAAGATACCTGTACTGGGAGACTTGTTATGCAATGATATGTATGATATACGTATGAAATGTTTTCAAGGATCTCGCGGGGTAAACAAGAAACTGTTAGAATCTAAATCTAGTAGCTTGATTGAAGGAACTTCATGTTGCTGAGAGTCCTTCTTCAAGAGTCAAGCTCACCATATCGAGTGGGTCATAGCCCCTGACTCGAGTTATCGTGTTTGGATCTTTAGACGGCATTGGCTAGAGGAAAATAAATCCCCTTTGCCCATTGCTAGACATTTGATTTACCATAACCTGCATTATAAGCCCTTGAGATCCTTGAAATGGTTAAGGAAATGTTAAGGCATGATGTTATGATGTGTATGATATGCGTTTAAGCAAAAGTGTGAGGTGCTGTAAGTAAGCCCTGCGATAAATCCAAATTATTGGATAAGGACTGTAAACAAAACCTGCAAGGAACTCATGTTGTCAGATAACAAGAATGTGTAAGTAGTTCAAGTTTGAAGGCACACAAGTCACACAAACAGCCTTAGGTTGGCATGGAGTTTAGGTATTACCCTCTTTCAGTTTCAGTTGGTTCAAAACCTATCCTATAAATAGTAACTGGGTTCTAAGGAGCTCAATATCATTGGATTATTTTCTATGTTCATCGTTTTGGTTTAGCCACTTAACTAGCGACCAAAATATTCCAAGAAAACAATCCTCAATGAGTGTAGTATCGAGTATCTACCAACTTCGGACTGCACCAAAGTCGGTCATCTCACTACCCTTAAAAAGAGCCAAGATGGTCAAGTAAGGTTCTAGTTCATTAGTGCTTAGTGACATCACTCAGCGGCCCCGTATTCTCTTTGATTGACTCAAAGGCTACCGGTACTCACAAATATGTCGCACTAATATAGTTATTGCTTCAACCGTGTCGGTATACCCCGCACAGTTTCCACAACGTATTGTTATCTATGAATGTTTCCTAAATCCGGGTGGATGATTTCAAACCCAAACAATAGAACCAAATGTAAAGAAAATCAAGGTAAGCAAGTAAAGGTGATCTAAACCCTAAGGTAACCCCACTTTTAAAGATCCCCAGCAGAGTCTCCAGTTCTGTGATCGGTGGGAATGAGAACTGATTGTTTTTGGAATGCTGGTTCGCGTTTGTGTTTGTTTTTTCGCAAAATGTCGCGGTAAGCAAGAGTCGCCACCGTCTTTTATTTTATCCAACAAGGAAAGGACAAAAGCACAGAAAAATTCCTTTTTGAGATGTTTCTCGGGTTCGGGAGGTAGATTATAGAAGGGAAGGTGTTATCACCCTTTCTATTCGTGGTTATCCACGGGCTCTTAGGTACTTGCTCACTATGTTTTCAAAAGTTTGCTTTTCTTTGTGTTTGTGGGTTTTGAAAAGAGTTTTGTTTTTGAAGAGAGTGTAAGTGCGAAAAGTTTTGTTTTGTTTTTAAAAGGAGCAAGTACTTAAGAACATCTACCTACTCAAAAAGGAATTAGACTGTGCAAATTTCCTTTAGACAGTGCTATCCCACTATTGAGGAGTAGGTAGCACCGTCGTTGGAGCTTTTCGGGTCAATTCGATTAAGGGACGTGTGGTCACTAAAGCAATGTTAGGACACCTTAGTGGTAACCCTAATGTCTTAGATCATTTTATCTGAGGCAACCGTTTCGAGGCAACTTATGATCTTTGGACAAGAGGGCGACCTCTAAAACATCCTATACTCAATGACCACGTTCGAGGCAACCAAGTGAGGTGTACCCTAAGAGTGGCATGTGCGAGTGTATTGTTTTTCAGTTACATTATCTTTGTATATTTAGGTGTTCTACCGTTTGTTTTCAGATCTTGTCATGCAATCCTAGTTAGCATACATCTAAACAGTTAATATATGTATAGGAATTTAAAGTGCGGGAATTGTAAATCCTACGCTATTACAAGGCTTCGGGGAGGGGGATTATTTACATGTCCAAAGTTGGGGGAGTAAAGCAGTAAAGTGTAAAAGTCTTAGTTAAACTATCATAAACCAGTAGGCAGTTACAATAAAATAAACGCGCGCGAATATGAAAATAACCTCTAAAAATCCTAAGAACAAAATCTTTTTGTTGTTTTATTTTATTTTGGGAAAATGATCTAAATCTTCTTAATTTTAGTTTTGAGAAAATGTTAAGATAATTAAATGATTAATTAACAAAGTTAATTTAATAGAAAAACTAGCCTAATGTTTTTGTGGTTTTTCTTTTTAATTGATTTTATGTTGATTAAAAAAAAGAAATAAAATAGTCAAAACAAAGATGAAATCGAAGGAACAGGCAGTAAATCAAGAAAGGTATAATTCTGGAGGCCTGGATCGAAAGAGGTGTGGGCTGTCTTTCGATCCAGTGAAGAGGCTTGATCGAAGGTGCACGAGGGGCTGCACTTTGAGGGTGTTCGATCTGGATATGTCATCCTTCGATCTGGGAACCCTGGATCCAGTTCGAAGCTAAGCTGCTAAGCTTCGAAGCTCTGAACAAGATTCTGAGAAGATATTTCCTGCAAAATGAGATAAATGTTAAAGATCCAGGGGGGGACTTTACCCCCCCTGATTCGAATCTACTCCCAATTCGAATCCTTCCTCAATTTGAATCTGCTGAATCTGGGCCTGGGTTTGTTTTATCCTGAGATTCAAAGGAGAAACTTAGATCGTGCCCCAGCAATGGCACGATCTCATCTTTGCGCTTCAGCTTACATGCAACATAATCAGTAATAACAAGAATACATATGCAATGTGTATTTAAATGTCATGAAGGTGAAATTTTGGTTTTGCAAACCCTTACCAATTTAAGATGTATGATATGTGGCTCTGGGTATGGAGATGTTCGCTGAATGGCTGCTTTGGCTTGGATTACTTATGAAAATATTGATAACCTTTGGTGGGTTTGTGGGCAGTGTATCTCCAAATCCTCCCTGTTTCTCCCCTCTGTAATGTGTCACTGGCCTCGTATTTATAGGAGTGTGAGGGTGCATGAAAATGGCAAGGGATAGCCATTTAACCAGGCCTTTAAAGCCATGAGACAAGAATCAGACATATTAAAAGATTTCCTTTTTGAGATATTCATGTCTCTTTGGAATATTGAATGAACCTGGACACTTTTGATTTTCGAATGCCTTCAGGCCCTGCTCTTCGATTGGTCTTGATTTGTCTCCTTCGAATGGATTTCTTATGTACCCTTCAAATGGGACTTTTGAATATTCTTCGAATTGACCCTTTGAATGCTTCTTCAAATGGACCTTTACATATTCTTTGAATGAGTCATTTACATGTTCTTCGAATGAGCCTCTTGCCTGGTGTGTTGGCAAGTTGAGGGGCCTTTTCCTTTGTGAATCGAAACAAACTTGTAGGAGATTCTTGCCTCGTGAGTCAAAGGTAAGCCTGGAGTAGTTAATGCATAGTCGAAGCATTGTGAAATTGACTTGATCGAAGGGGGTCCAGCGCTCAATCGAAGACTTGCGAACCAAAGCTTGATCGAAGGGTTCCAAACACCTAATCGAAGCTTACTAATCAAAACCTGATCGAAGAGTGCCAAATTCCCAATCGAAGACTGGTGAACCAAAACCTGATCGAAGAGTCCCAAATGCCCAATCGAAGACTGGTGAACCAAGCCTGTATCGAAGGATTTTGGATACCCAATCGAAGACTTTTCCCAGATGCCAATCGAAAGACACTTTGTACATCTTCAAAAAAAAACTTTATTTTCGTGACCAACCATGTAAGGGAAGACCTTTGAAAACATGAGAGGGCAAATTTTGGGGTACAACAAACATTTATAAGATAAAACTTTATGAACTAAAAAGTAAGGATGTAAAATATCTTCTTTCTGTTAACAACGAGCAATGGGTCTAGCACAGAATATTGGGGCATGTTAGTATGAAAAGAATATATCAGATTAACAAACTCAATCTGGTCAGGGGACTTCCTAACCTGAAGTTCAGCTCAGATGCTCTGTGTGAAGCATGTCAAAAGGGCAAATTTTCAAAACCTGCTTTTAAAGCTAAAAATGTTGTTTCCACCTCTAGGCCATTAGAAATTTTGCACATAGACTTATTTGGACCAGTGAAAACTGCGTCTGTTAGTGGCAAGAAGTATGGGTTAGTGATCATAGATGACTATAGCAGATGGACATGGGTAAAGTTCTTAAGACACAAGGAAGAGTCACATTCTGTGTTCGTTGCTTTCTGTAACCAAGTTCATAATGAAAAGGATCTTAGAATTGTCAAAGTCAGAAGTGATCATGGTGGAGAGTTTGAAAACAAAAAATTTGAAATATTTTTCAATGAAAAAGGCATTCCGCATGACTTCTCTTGTCCTATAACTCCCCAACAAAATGGAGTTGTAGAACGAAAGAACAGAACATTGCAAGAAATGGCCAGAACCATGATCAATAAGACTAACATTGCTAAGATCTTCTGGGCAGAAGCAATTAACACAGCATGTTATATTCAGAATAGAATCTCTATAAGACATATTCTGGAAAAGACTCCATATGAATTGTGGAAGAACAGAAAGCCCAACATTTGTTATTTCCATCCTTTTGGATGTGCATGTTTTATTCTGAATACTAAAGATCATCTGAACAAGTTTAACGCTAAAGCATAGAAGTGTATTATGTTAGGATACTCTGAACACTCAAGAGGGTACAGAGTATACAATACAGAAACATAGATTGTTGAAGAGTCAATCAGTGTTAGATTTTATGATAAGCTTGACCCTCAAAATTAAAGCAGAATGAATATTTTGCAGATATAGAAGTTGAATTCACAGGTGCTGAAGACAACTCATCCGAAGTTCCCAATAGAGACGCTCCAACAACTTCAGAAGGAAATGTAACAAGTGTTCCAGTACCTTCTATGAATTAACTCCAGAAAAAGTTATCTATAAGCAGCATAGCTCACCCTGAAGATAAGATTCTGGGAAAGAAGGATGACCCAATCAGAACAAGATCAACATTCAGAAACTCTGAAGAATCCCTCATGGGATTGGTATCTCTGATTGAACCAATAATTATTAATGAAGCTCTTCTAGACAATGATTGGATCCTGGCAATGCAGGAGGAGTTAAACCAGTTCACAAGAAATGACGTATGGGATCTAGTTCCCAAACCAAAAGGATTCAACGTCATTGGAACAAAGTGGGTGTTCAGAAACAAACTGAATGAGAAAGGAGAAGTCATCAGAAACAAGGCATGATTGGTGGCACAAGGTTATAGTCAGCAAGAGGGGATAAACTATACAGAAACCTTTGCTCCAATTTCCAGGTTAGAATCTATCAGACTCTTAATCTCTTTTGTTGTAAACAATGGCATCACTCTATATCAGATAGATGTCAAAAGTGCATTCTTAAATGGTTACATTGATGAAGAGGTATATGTGCACCAACCCCCTGGGTTTGAAAATTCCAAATACCCAGAATATGCTTTCAAACTAAATAAGCCACTCTATGGTCTAAGACAAGCTCCCAGAGCTTGGTATGAAAGGCTAAGTAACTTTCTGTTAGAAAAGGAAATCACCAAAGGGAAAGTGGAAACAACCCTGTTCTGTAAGACATTTAAGAATGACATTTTATTTTTTCAGATTTACGTAGATGACATTATATTTGGATCCACTAAACCTTCTTTGGGATGAGAATTTGCTAAGTGCATGCAGGCAGAGTTTGAGATGAGCTTAATGGGGGAACTTAAATTCTTTTTGGGCATTCAGATCAATCAGACTCCAGAAGGAACTTACATTCACCAGAGCAAATACGTCAGAGAACTTATGAAGAAATTTGACCTCTCAGAATATAAGCCCTCAAAGACTCCAATGCATCCCACGTGCATTCGAGAAAAGGAAGAGGTAAGTAAAAAGGTAGAGCAAAATATCTACAGAGGTATGATTGGTTCTCTCCTTTACCTGACGGCTTCAAGGCTTGATATTTTATTCAGTGTTTGTTTATGTGCTAGATTCCAATCAGATCCTAGAGAATCTCACTTAACAGTAGTTAAGAGAATTTTCAAGTATCTGAAAGGTACTACTAACCTGGGTTTTTTATAGGAAATCTAATGAATACAGCTTAGTAGGATACTGTGATGCTGACTTTGCTGGAGACAGAGTAGAGTGTAAAAGTACTTCTGAAAACTGCCATTTTTTGGGAGACAATCTGATCTCATGGACCAGCAAGAGACAATCCACAATTGCGTGGTCAACAACAGAAGCTGAATACATAGCAGCTGCTAGATGTAGCACACAGATGCTCTGGATGAAAAGTCAGCTTGAAGACTTCAACATATTTGAGAGTAACATCCCTATTTTCTGTGATAATACTTCTGCTATCTATTTATCCAGGAATCCCATTTTGCATTCTATGGTTAAGCATATAGAAATAAAACATCATTTTATTAGGGACTATATTCAGAAAGGAATTCTCTCTTTAAAATTTATTGACACAGACCATCAATGGGATGATCTGTTTACAAAACCCTTTTCTGAAGATAGATTTAATTTCATTCTGAAACATCTTAGCATGAAATTATGTCCAGAATAAGAAGTTTTATTTGCATATTCTAACCCTCAGAATCTTATTGTCTCCTATGAACATCTGATCAACTTGTCTTCAGAAGTTATGAGTATAGTTGCCTCAGAATCTATCTATGAAGATCTGAACTTTTCATTTCAAAGATAGAGGTGTGCAGTTCACACCATCAAACATCTGACATCCTCTCACAAGCTACCTTTTGAGGCTGAACACACATTCAAATTCTAAAGGGTCCAAGGCTCTGATTGGATGCATTGAGACACATGTCAATGGTAACTGTTCATTATCTACACGAAATCCCCTAATTTTAGGTTTCATTAATTCAGTATAATCATTACTCATTTTCTCTTTCTTACTGATTAAGTTTTCAAAAGTGTTTATAAACTCAACATTTACTATTTCATTCACTTCTTACTGCTTTCACTATTCTCTATCGCTCTAGTTTTTCAAAACAACCTTCTCTCAGTTTTATTTAACGAATCCAAGTGAACAATGGCATCCTCATCAAGTATCAAGAATCTCAATAGTGCTTCTGGTTCTTCTTCAACAGAACGGTATGAGGAGCCCATTAGAACACTGCTCACTCCGGTCGATAACCTTGAATTTCTATGTGAATTGATCATGGGTTTTGAGAGTTTAAAGGAAAAAGGGTTTGATCTGTATAAAGATGTAACGGCACAGGGATGGAACAGATACTTTGATCGTCTGTTGGGTCCAACATTTCCTATTCTTGTTAAATATTTTTTTATTCATGCTACTTCATCCAACCACCAGGTTACGTCATATGTATTGGGGAATAAGATAGTGATTACAGAAGACTTGATTGGGAAACTTATTGGGTACAATTGCGGCGGAGTCAGATGCATTGACATGGCTGACAAGTGTTCTGACCTAAAATCTATTGCTATGGTAATTTTCACTTCTGGACAACCATCCAGCAAGATAAGAGACTTGAAAGATTATTACAGAATCTGGGCTAGGATCATTCTGGGATGTATCAATCACAGGAAGCCTACAAGATCCCCTGATTACATCAACATTGATCAGCAGTTTCTGTTATACTTCATTGCAAAGAAGACCAAAATAAATCTTCCACATTTTCTCTTCAACCATCTTACAACAAGTGTGAAAGAGACAAGAGAAGAAGAAAGAACTAAGAGGGATTGGATTCCTCTGGGAAGATTGATTTCAGATATTCTAACGGAAAACAGGCTGATAGAACATCTGACAGAGGCTCAAGAGATCATCACTCTAGAAGCAACTGTTGGGAAACCACTAAATGCCAAAAATCTAAAGAAAATGAAGATTATTGAAAGCATTAAGAAGGAACCAACAATTGCTTCTCATGAGGTCATCACATCTAGGAGAATCCCTCTGAAGGATTTTCCACTATTCTCTGAGATAGATGCCTCTCCAGAGATTATGGTCAGATACCTTGAAGCATGAAAGGAAGATGGAACTATTCCAAAACTCAACATCCGTGACCTGCACAAGCCAGCTCCAAAGGTTGTGTTGAAGAAATCCAGAAAGAGGAAGGCAGCGGGAGAAAGATCCTCTTAAAGGACACTCAAAGCTGCAAAAAAGAAAGGTAACACATCTTTTGTTTCTGTTGTAGAATCTATAGTTGTTCCAACATCTGAAACCATTCCTCCTCAACCAATAAAAAATCCCTCACCATAAACATTTGAGGATTTTGACATAGAGTTTGATCCATATGTAACTCTTGGCAGTTTCTTAAATGAACCTCACTCCCCCAATCCAAATCCAGAATAAAATCAACCAGAACTTGCAAGAGTTCTCTCTGATATTGAACTATTTGATCAAGACTTTCACTCACCAATCCTATAAAATCCAAATATTCAGTCTCATCAACCAGAAACTCGACACCCACACTCTCCACAATTAGAATATCAAAACCTCAACTCACCTCAACCAGAAAATGAAAACCCTCTCACTCCTCAACCTGAAAATCCAAATTCTGAAACATATGAACCAGAAAATTAACGCGCTACCACAAACCAATCAAAAGACTACCTTACAGACTCTGATACCACTACCCTAATTCCTGGAATAATAGAACCTCTTATGGTTCATTTACCTCTCTCCATCCATGATATTCCAAAAATACCTTCACCATATGATTCCACACCACCAAACACTCCTCACTAACCAAACCTGATTTCTGACTCTCCTACTCCCTCACCGATTAACCGTCCAGCTGATCATCTCAGAACTGTCATTGATCTAGAAGTGTTGGACCATCTCGCTTCAACCTCTCAGAAAATTGCCATTCCCAAACCCAAACCAACCCTAACCAAAACAGATGTTGGTAAAAACTTGCTGATTTTTGATACAGAAATAGAGGAATGGGTTAATTCTCTAACGCAAGCAAGTCAAGAGAATTCTAATCATGCTGCTTCTGATTCTCTATGGGATAGATTCAGAAAATGGTTCAACTATGAATCTCAAAGGCTGAAAGAATTGAGCTATGAGATGGCTCAACAGAACTTTAGTGATCAGCTGAAAGCCTTCAAAGACCAAGTTCTAAGTCACTGGGACAAGAAAGAAATTCTTCTGCTGGAAAATGCTCCCTGGAAAGAGCACCAACCTTCAGAAGCCATTGAACCAGGTTCTGATAGTCACCCTCTGACTATTGCTCCAAAAAAGGAAATTTCAACAGAAGAAGTAGTTGAATCAGAAGAAGATGTAGAGTGTTCTGACCGACATGCAACCTCTGAGGATACACCAGCTATGTCTCTAGTCATGCAAACTCTAGAAGAGTTGAAGAAGGAGAATGCTTTAATCCATGCAAGGTTGGATAAGAAAGAAGACACAAACAAAGAGATTAGAGATATATTGGATAAGCAAGAAGATACAACAAAAGAAATCAAGGATATTCTGGGAATTAGCAAACCACTAAAATCTCACTTCAAACTGTAAAATTAGCAAACCAGACCGGTACCATTAGATTTGTATCTTCAAGACGATTCTAATGGTGTCATCGCACTAAATTTATATAAATTATGCAAGACTGTGTTTGAAGAAAACCAGAAAAAATAGCGAGCACGAAAATCTGAGATATCTCACTCAATTCTCAATTAAATTGCAAATTATAAAGAGCACAAGGATCAGAAGAATACAAGGAGTGGATTAGTATTTTATTTGAATCAATTTGGCCAAGAAATCTACCTGAACGAAGTAGTGGAAAGTTGCTCTGAAACTGCACTTCTACAGATCAATATAGGTCACAATTCTTGAAAGTAACAGTATGGTTAGTGTTGTACCCCAAAATTTACCCTCTCATTTCTCAAAGGATCAACCAAGACCCTCAGGTTTGCTTCTATCCAATTGCAAATCTTGAATTACAAATTTTCTGAGAAAATCATTCACAAGGGAAAAATGGTCATTTGCACACCAATGGAGTCAAACTATGACTTTTGAATCAAAAATCAAGTTCCAAGAATCATATTTCATTAAGGCATGAAATTGGTTCATCAAATCAGAAGTCAGAAATTACTTTGAAAATCAAATTTTCTAAACATTTAGAAAATTTTCTAAGTGTCTAGAGAATATGATACTTCAGAACTTCTGAGCCAGCCTCTATACAAGTGCAGTCAGAAGTTGCAAACACGGTTCAGAACATGACGCTTCAATCAAAACATGCAGAAGCGATGCTCTTTGTTCAGAACATGATGCTTCAGTCAGAACATGATTCTTCAGCATATAGAGGCTATGTTCAAAGCTCCGGTCAGAAGATTCCCCTTCAGCATTTGGAGGTTACGTTTCTGATCTTCTGCAACCAGAACATCACCAAATCCCAAGACCTCGTTTAAACAACTTGATGCACTGCTACAGTATAGTACTCTAACCAGCAATTAATCCAGTCCACGCCTGCATTTTCCCAAATCTTGTGTTTGCACCAAATACAAAAAGCTGTGATCAAAAAGCAATGGAACAGTGTGCCAAAAGTTCAAATCCCATCTATTTTTCCCCCAAAAACCACAACAAATTCATCTATAAATAAGTGGCTCCATCACACTTGCAAAGGGCTGGCTTTCAGAGAGAGAATCGTCAAAAAAAGAGAGAAAATAAAGTTGTGAGGTCTTCATAAAAAATCTATAATTCCAAAACAGAAAATAAAAAACCCTTGTTCTTCCCTTGAAGTAAAAGAACTTGGTATTTTCTCTTTTTTTTCTTGCAGACTCCAGAATATCTTAAGGCAGTAGCTCAAGTCCCAAGCACACGTTCCAGGTTCAAGGTAAGTCTCCCTGACTATGCATCTTCTCATTCAGAACATCATTAAACATGTAAATATCATAGTATTGATGTTGTCCATATCACTGCGTAAGTAGAAAAAACTGTGGATCAGAACTTCCTGATTAAGGCTAGACTCAGGACCAGGATCAGAACTTCCATAAACTGTTGTGTTTTTTATCCTTCTGATATGATGTTTGCTGAAAACTGAACAAGTTATCATTGTGCTGATTGATATAAGAAAAGAGTTGAAATGTAACACAAAACTTCTGTTTTTCACTCACCATTCTAACACATAGAAATTCCATGATTCACTCACTGTTCTAACATAGCACAAAACTTCTGAGTTCTCCCTACTGTTGTAACCCAAAATTTTCCCTCCCATATTCCTCAAGATTTGCCAAGAATAATCTTCAAGTTGCTCAAGTTGGCTCAAGGATTGGACAGTCAAATCACCTCCTAAGGCAGTCAATTCAAAATTAGGGTTTTGTGTTGCATCAAGGTCCTCACATCCAAATGACATAAAGTGCTTCCCAATGTCCTAATATGTTCTTAAGTTCATCCATGTCAAATTTCAAGCCTTGCAGAGGAAGTTTGATCAGTCAATTGCTCAAGAGGCCCAAAGATCGACTGTGCTAGGGCAAAAGTCAACTATGTCCCAAATACAGTCAAACCTCAATATTTTTTGTCAACATTCTCATTTTGAAATATAAATCATCATTTTATCAAGGGTTGATCATGATACATCAAGGATTGCTCAAGATTCATCAAGATTCAAAAGTTGCTAAATTAGGGTTTTGAAGGAAAAGTCAACTCAACTTTGACCAAGCATAACTTTCTCATACTTTATGAGAAATGACCCATCCAAAGCTCATTTTGAAGAGGATGAAATTTCCTACAATCCATATTCACACCCCAAGATCAAGAAATGCTCTCACAAAAAGTTACAAATTTGGACATTATAGATCATTTTTGAAAGTCAACAAAAACACATTTTTTTCCAAAGCTTATAACTTGAGCATGGAGCATCAAAATGCGATGGGACCAAAAGGGTTGGTTAGAGGACATCTCAAGGTTTCTAAAGAGTCCAAGAACAACTCCAAAAGTTCAAAATTGAAAAAGTTATGCATTGTTGAAGTTGGGCATTTTTCCAAAATTGCCAAAAGTCAACTATCCTCAAAACTCCAATTTTTGACAAAAGGGCCCACTTTTTTCCACTTGATTTGATCTTGTAATTCCACACACGTGTCCCATCTTTAATTTCATGACTAAACATTTATTTTTATATTTTATTTAATTTTTATTGATTTAATTCATTTTAAATCTATATTAATTCAAATAAAATCCAAAAATTAATGTAAAAGGATTCTTGTGATTTGTACATCTTGCATATATCATATAACACCTAATCAAACTCGTATCTTGGCTTTTTGTGCACAAAAAATCAGATCTTGCCTATATTTGGAAACATGGTTATGGTGATCAAGATCAAATCCTAATTCTTCAATGCACGTGGATATTGGCCCATATTTTGACCTAGAATCATTCCATTATATGCAAGCAAGCCTCACAAACCTAGAATACCCACAAAACCCTGTGGAAACGGCCAGAATAGTTTTGCAAAAAAGCCTTGAAAAGTGGTGATCGAATTTTGGTTTAGAGGCGAATTCAGACCAAAAGCAAAACGTAGCTCTCTTCCTTGACATCCAGTGGAGCTATACCAATCAAAAGAAAGCCTTTTCATCGCCTATAACGCATTGTAAGTCTCCATGAACATTGCTCTGCACATGGAATCATAATTCAATTTTCCTGCATCCTTGTGCCAAATTTCTCACATATTCATACTGACCATTAAATTCCTAAGCAAACTGCATTGTTTGATTTTATTTTCGTGACCTCTAAGCCTGTATCCAGAACTTAGGGTTCTTGTTCTTGTTTTTGGGCGTTCTTTGTGCAGGTTAAATTAAGGCCAATAATGGCCATGGATGAGTTCAGGGGAGTGAGACGAGTACGTTGGTACTCTTGGATTTCATTTTTAGGGCCTGGGAGAGATTTTTGAAAGACCCTACGAAACTTCCTGCGGATAAAAATCCACAGGTAAATAACCAGGGACGCGTTGACAGGGACGATAACGTGGCTAGCGTCTATTGGCCCATTTGAATTATTAGCGCATTTTATTTTTTTTGCAGGGAATAATTGTTGGTTTTGAATATATTATTTGTGTCTTATTCCACTAACAGGTTAACATCATGGCTCAGTTGGTAGAGCGCTAGTTGAATTGTCCCTTGGGACCTGGGTTCGAACCCCAGGTCCCCCAAAACGTTGTTATATTTTTTCTTCAGGGATTCATGTGCATTTCTCAAGGGATGGACCATCATGCGCTTGCAGATCTGGAATGCTACGTGGCTCACAGGGTAAAATCAATGGCCAAAGGTGAAGGACCACCATGGACTCAGGTCAATGCACGCCTAGCAAATCACCAAAGTCCAACAGGCTGGGATGAAATTGGGCCAAAATTGCTGATCATACAGCCTCTTCAGGCCCACACACCCCTTTTGAGTTTGTTCTTTTTTTTAATTTCTTTTCATTATTTTCCTATTTTTAGTTTATTATTATTATTATCTTAATCAATTAATTTATTAATTAATTTTTTTCATAAAATCAGAAAACACAAAAAAAAATATATTTATTAATTTCACTATTTTATTTTTGTAAATAAACCATTAATTAATTTATTTAGCTTAAATTAGGTTTAATGATAATATATTTTGCAATAAATTAAAATTGATTTAGAATTAGGTTTTTAATATTTTTACCATTTCTCATTTTATTTCCTTAATTAAAATAAAAAATCCAAAAATATTTTCTTTTTAATTAATTAATTCAATTATTAATTTAGACTTAATTCTTAATTCAAAAAAGAACAAAAAATATGCTTTATTGAATAAAAAGGGTCAAAACCCTAAAGGACATTCCGATTCAATTTTTCTCGCGCGAATTATCTTTGATCCATATAATTGTAATTGCTCCGAGGATGTAATAGTTTTTAAATTAGGATTTTATCTATCGCTTTATTTACTTTTCGCAATTTAATTTTTAAGGGTTTGTTTTTGGTGATGTAAATACCCGACGCCTTGTAATAGCTTAGATTTATTTTCCACAATTTACTTTCCGCGACCATTAACTGTTATATGTTTGAATAATAGGCAATGCATGACAAGATAAACTTTAACTTAAAATCAACAATTAGCTCACCATTGACATGTTCAAAGATAATATAACTGAAAAACAATACACTCGCACATGCCACTCTTAGGGTACACCTCACTTGGTTGCCTCGAACATGGTCATTGAGTATAGGAAGTTTTAGAGGTCGCCCTCTTGTCCAAAGATCATAAAGTTGCCTCGAAACGGTTGCCTCGGATAAAAATGATCTAAGACATTAGGGTTACCGCTAAGGCATCCTAACATTGCTTTAGTGACCACATGTCCCTTAATCAAATTGACTCGAAAAACTCCAACGACGATGCTACCTACTCCTCAATAGTGGGATAGCATTGTCTAAAGGACACTTGTACAGTTTAAATCCTTTTTGAGTAGGTAGATGTTCTTAAGTACTTTCTCTTTTGAAAACAAAAACAAAACTTTTGGCACTTACACTCTCTTTCAAACAAAAACTCTTTTCAAACCCACAATCACAAAGAAAAGCAAATTTTTGAAAACATAGTGAGCAAGTACCTAAGAGACTATGGATAACCACGGATAGAAAGGGTGCTAACACCTTCCCTTTCTATAATCTACCTCCCGAACCCGAGAAATATCTCAAAAAGGAATTTTTCTATGCTTTCGTCCTTTCCTTGTTGGATAAAATAAAAGATGGTGGCGACTCTTGCTTACCGCGACATTTTGCAAAAACAAACACAAACGCGAACCAGCATTCCAAAACAGTCGGTTCTCATTCCCGCCGATCACAGAACTGGCGACTCTGTTAGGGATTATTATATAAGTGAGGTGTACCTTAGGATTAGATCACTATGTTTTCAATGTATGCTTTGTATGCTTTAATTTTGTGGGCTTGTATCGGAGTTCTATAGATCCTAACCCGGATCTGGGGATACCCTTTAGGTAAGTAGCAATAAACTGTGAGGGATCTGTACGGCGTAGACCGATACGGATGAAGCAGTAGCTACATTGGTGTGGCACCTTAGTCTGTATCGATATCCCTTGTGTTGGAACGAGGAGAATATGGGTCTTCTAAGGAGTCATTAAGCACCAACTGACCTTAGAACCTTAAATTGACCAACTTGGCCATAGAACAGTAGCAGTATGCTACACTCATTGAGACTAAACTCTCGCGATGATTTCGGCCGCAAGAAAAGGTTGTAAACTGGAATTATGACCGATTGAGGGTAGTCAGTGATATTGAGATCCTCTAGAACCCTGTTACTATTTTTTAGGACATGTCTTAACCAACTGAACTAAAATAGGGTAGTACCTAAGCTTCATGCCGGCCTTAAATATAAGGGCTCTGCTGTGTGACTTGTGTGCCTTTACCATGTTTGCCTTTTGTGGATACTTGTGGTGTGTTGTTACCATGACATCATGACATCATAACATTGCATACATTCTGCATAAGGACTAACCTATTTCAAAGATGAGAGGGTTTTATCTTTGCTCTGTTTGTTAGGTCATCATGATGCCCATGTGTAGGAATACTATCCGGATCAACTTTGTCCAGGTACCTATCCTGCTTAAAGAGTTGGTTGTCAGGATTCCAGACACTACTTCCTTCATCAGAAGGCACGGCTCTCTTCTCAGTTTGGTCACCTCGAAGTTGGACGAACAAATGATGAGTGTCCTGGTCCAGTTTTATGATCCGCTATACCATTGCTTCACCTTTCAAGACTTCCAGCTGGTTTCTACCCTGGAAGAATTCTCTGAGCTGCTTGGTATCTCCGTCCTGGAACGGACTCCGTTTACTGGTTGGGAAAAGACTCCTAAGCCCGAGGAAATTGTTGTAGCCCTCCACTTTACCAAGGAGGAGGTAATGGCCAACTAGGAGACTAGAAGTGGAGCTAAGGGTTTTCTGGCTAAGTTTTTGGTCGACAAAGCTAATTACTTCTGGGACAGCTTAGACTTTAAGGTGTACGAGGATATTCTGGCCCTCTTGATTTATGGCCTGGCATTGTTTTCAAATCCTGAAACTTTTGTTAGTATTAATGCTATAAAGATCTTCATCTCTCAGAATCCGGTACCCACTCTCTTGGGTGATATGCTTCATCAGCTCTATGCTCGTACTGCCCGAAAGCGGGGAACTTTGATGTGTTGTGTTCCTTTATTGTCGAGGTGGTTTATTTCGCACCTCCCTAAGCCTGTACTGAAGAACAAAGAAGGAATGGGCTGGGCTTATAGGGTGATGTCTCTTACTAATGATGACATTATCTGGACTCTCAAAGGTATGGAGGAGGTGACTGTCATTGATCGTTGTGGAGAGTATCCTAATGTTCCATTGATCGGACTCCATGGATGGATTTCTTACAACCCATGCTTAGCTCTCCGCCAATTTGGAAGAGCCAGAAGAGAGGGGCCTCATGAGATGTTGATGCCTCATATCATTTTTGATTTTCAGGGAGATAGCGACGAGCTGCGTCGTAAATTCATAAGGGCTTGGGACAAAGTTCACCGATCTGACCCACATGAGTTAGGACCAAAGACTTCTCTGCCAATGGAGCCATACCTCATATGGGTCCGCATCCATGCCCAGAAGCTAGGTATGCCATATGAAGCTGTCAGGCCGGTTACTCTTGAAGTTGCTAATGAGGAGGGGGTTCCTCCAACTATCCTCCAACCTCATATGCCCACCGATATTGGGACACTGAAGAGGTCCTGGATGCAATTGAGGGATGAACGAGATTCATACCGGGAGAGGTTCAATGAATAGGAGCAGAAGATCCAGAAGCTGGCCAGACAGTTGGAGAACAAGCGGATCCTGAATGATTATGTCTGCACTGAGAAGAAGAGACCACTGGAGCATTGATGGACTTTTGATGATTTCTTTTACAGTTTTCATTTACTTTTCAGTATTTCCATTCTTGTAACGCCTAAGGGCAATTTGTTGAACAATTTAAAAGTTTAAATCTAATAAAGTGTGTTTCCTTTCTTACAAATTTGAATCCCGATTGTCTTTGAAATCATAAATCATACGCATTTCATCCCATGCATCTCATAAACAGGTACCCCTTTTACAGGTCTCTTATCTTCTTCGCTGTTTATTTCAGCAATCACCATGTCTGCCGAACCTTCAACTGAGCAAGCTATCAAGGCCCTCCAGGCCCAGAATGCCCAATTTCAAGAGCTGTTCATGAATCTGGCTAAGGGCCAGCAGGACCTGAAGACTTTGATTCTGAAAGAGAAGAAGAAGAAGAAGAAGAAGAAGAGGACCATCCTGTTCAACACTGGACGCAGGTTTGGAAACGGGCTACAGAATGAAGTTGATCTTACCACCTCATCTGGAGGGAAAGATAGTCCACAAGAAAGGAGGGCTCCTAGCCCTATGGTCTCCGACAACGAGACAGACTATGATGAAGAACAGTATCCTCCTGTTGAGGATAAGTACAAACAGCTGGAAAACCGTTTGAGCACTATGGAAATTCAGAAGGTGCCCGGTCTGGACTTTGGAGATCTGGGTCTATCATCTGGGGTGGTGATTCCCCATAAATTCAAGGCACCTTCCTTTTCCAAGTATGACGGAGCTTCCTGTCCAAAGCTGCACCTCCGGTCATATGTGAGGAAGATCCAGCCTTACACTGCTGATAAGAACTTATGGATCCATTTCTTTCAAGACAGTCTCTCAGGGACTCAGCTTGAGTGGTTCTATCAGCTGGATGGAGTCAGTATTCGTAGCTGTGAAGATTTGGCTACTGCATTCTATAGGCAGTATCAGTACAACTCCGACCTTGCTCCTACGCGTACCCAACTCCAGGGTATGTCAATAGGAACGGGTGAAGGATATAAAGAGTATGCTCAGAAATGGAGAGACCTTGCCGGAAGGGTGCAACCACCGTTGGTTGATCGTAAGCTTGTTGACATGTTTTTAGGGACCCTGTCTGGTCCATTCTTTAACCATATGATTGGAAGCTCTTCAGCTGGTTTTACAGATCTTATTTTGACTGGTGAGAGGATTGAAGTTGGTATTAAGGCTGGGAAGATACAGAAGGGTGCCTCATCGAGCACTGAGAAGAAACCGTTTAAGAAAGAGTACAGTGCTGTCTACAATTCGAGAAGACAGAATAGACCTGAACACCGCCAAGTTGTCAATGCGGTTGTTATTTCAAAACCTGTTGGTGCTCCTCAGCATCACGACCAACAAAGGGACGAGAGACCTCGAAGGCAATTCACCCGTCTCAGCATGACTTTGTCTCAGATTCTGCCACAGTTGCTGAAGACCAATCTGGTGACTATAAAAGAAGCTCCAAAGAATTCAAATACAACGTCACCAAGGTATAACCCTAACGCCCGTTGCGCTTATCACTATGAGAGCCCGGGGCATAATACGGATGATTGTTGGGCTTTGAAGAACAAGGTCCAAGACTTGATTGATGCAAAGGAGATTGAGTTTGAGGCGCCCGAGAGGCCTAATGTTGTGACTGCTCCCATGCCCAAGCATGGAGTAAATGCTGTAGAGGAAGATTTGTTTGTAGTTTTCGTGGATGATATTTTTACCCCTCTGATGACTGTCAAGAAGAACCTGTTGCTAGCCGGTTTATTTTCGGGTTGCGGCGAAGGTTGCCATATGTGTTCTGTTTTACCTACTGGTTGCCCATTTATGAAGTCAGGTATCCAAAACCTGATGGATAATAAGGAGATCTTGTTTGAGAAGATTGATGTTCCTTCCATTCCTACTGAAGAAGTTGCCATTATTACCATTTTTGACAATTCTTCCAAGGCTCCCTCGAGGAAGCCTGTTAGAATTACATCTGTTCCGAAGATCGCGCATGTAATCATCACTGTTCCTGGGCCCATCCCCTACACCTCTGACAAAGTTGTCCCTTGGCACTATGGGGCAGATGTTTATGTTCTTGGAGTTAAGAAAGAGTTGGGTGCTGATACCGGCGTCATCAACATTACTGGACCTGCTAAAGTCACCCGCAACCGTAGACTTTTCTCACCTGATATTGCTCCACCAACTGTCCGAAGACCTGTTGTCATTACACCTGCAAGTATACCTACTGTCATTCCTGATCAAGTTCTTAGTCCTACCCCTATCGTCGAGCCATCTAACGCTCGGGGCAAAGGGATCACCACTGATGTGCCTGCCCAGACGGAGGCACCGAAGACGATTACTGTTGAAGCTTCCAAACAAGAGATGGAAGAGATTTTGAAGATTATTAAGAAGAGTGATTATAACGTAGTTGAGCAGCTGGGGAAAACCCCATCCAAGATTTCTATGTTGTCATTGCTGTTGTGTTCAGAGGCCCATGCCAAGGCCCTGATTACCTTCCTGAAAACTGCCCACGTGCCACAAGAGACATCAGCTGATCAGTTTACCGATTGTGTGGCCAATTTAACTGCTGATAATGGTTTGGGTTTCTCCGACGCTGATCTGGCTGCTAAAGGGAAGAATCATAATGATGCCCTGCATGTCTCCATTGAATGCAGGGGCACTAGTCTTGCACATGTGTTGGTTGACACTGGTTCCTCATTGAACGTCTTGCCCAAGAAAGCTCTAGACAGGTTGGATTGCGAAGGGTTGGAGCTAAAACCAAGTAACATCATAGTCAGAGCCTTTGACGGGTCTAAAAGGATGGTGCATGGTGAGGTTGATATTCCAATTAAAGTTGGTTCTCAGATCTTCAATTCTACATTCTACGTGATGGACATTTGCCCGTCCTATTCTTATTTGCTGGGTCATCCATGGATCCACAAAGCTGGAGACGTAACCTCGAAGCTTCACCAGAAGCTAAAATACCCGGTCAGAGGGAAGATTGTGACAGTACAGGGAGAGGAAGAGTACATGGTCAGCCACCTCAACTCGTTCAGATATGTAGAGATGGATGGGGAGTTCATTGAGACCCCATTTCAGCACTTTGAAGAGGTTCTTCAGACACTGGCATCAGCTGAGACTGTGGTTGAAGATTCTCCTATGAAGATGGCTTCCTTAAAGGATGCCCGGGCTGTTATTGAGAAGGGTGAATATGCAAACTGGGGCCGACTTCCTGATTTCACTCAGAAGACTAACAAATTTGGTTTGGGTTTCACTGCAGAAGCTCAAAGGGTTGTTCGAAGTGCAAGGATTGGAAGACCTCTTGTGTTCATCAGCAACTCGGGAGTAAATGCCATTGAAGATGACATGGAAGAGTCTGAATTCGACAGTTGGATCTATCCTACGACCAACGGTGGACCAAGCAACTGGACAGCAAAGGACTTCATCCCTATTACTTTTGTTACCCAGTAATTAACTCTTTGTTTTGAACTTGTAACAGACAATGTTTTGAAACTTTATGGCCTGGTGTCTTACCCGGGGCACCGTGGCTTCATTTGTGAGGGCTTTTGTGTGCCATTTTCATATATCATTAATAAAAGCATTGGACGTTTCTTGCATTTCAAATTTTGCGCTCCTTGTTTTTCTTTATTATATATTGCAAAACAGCTATTTTACACACACTCACATATACAGGTCCACATCCACTCTGGATCTCACTAGTAACGACTCTGCTACTGCCAGTTATGACTTCGAAAATCCGATCAACTTAGCCGAAGACGAAGGTGAAGATAATTGCTAAGTGCCTGGTGAACTTGCAAGGCTGCTACTCTAGGAAGAGAGGGTCATTCAGCCACATGAAGAGCCAGTGGAAGAATCTGGGTACTGAAACAGACAAGAAGGAAGTCAAGATCGGTGCAAATCTGGAACTTAGTGTGAAGCAGCGGTTGATTCAGATGCTGCATGATTATGTTGAGATCTTTGCCGGGTCTTACGAAGATATACCTAGGTTGGATACTGACATTGTGGTTCATCGCCTGCCTACCAAGGAAGACTGTCCTCCGGTAAAACAGAAGGTTCTCCGTATGAGCCCAGAGATGTCTGAGAAAATCAAGGTCGAAGTTATGAAATAGTTTGACGCTGGTTTTCTAGCAGTGACTTCTTACCCTCAGTGGGTGGCCAATGTGGTTCCAGTACCAAATAAGGATGGTAAGGTCCGAATGTGTGTTGACTACAGGGATCTGAACAGGGCCAGTCCCAAGGATGACTTCCCTCTACCTCATATTGACGTTTTGGTTGACAATACTGCTCAGCACAAGGTGTTCTCCTTTATGGATGGTTTCTCCGGTTATAATCAGATAAAGATGGCTCCCGAAGACATGGAGAAGACCACCTTTGTTACTCAGTGGGGTACCTTTTGCTACAAGGTCATGCCTTTTGGGTTGAAAAATGTTGGGGCAACATATCAGCGTGCCATGGTTGCTTTGTTTCATGATATGATCCATCATGAGATTGAAGTATACGTCGACGATATGATTGCAATGTCCCAGACTGAGGAGGAACACCTGGACCATCTACATAAGTTGTTTGACAGGTTGAAGTTGTACAAATTGAGATTGAACCCGAACAAGTGCACCTTCGGGGTAAGGTCTGGTAAGCTGTTGGGTTTCGTCGTGAGCGACAAAGGTATTCAAGTGGACCCTGCCAAAGTGAAAGCCATACAAGAGATGCCAGCTCCCAAGACAGAGAAGGAGGTCAGAGGCTTTCTAGGACGACTGAACTACATTGCCCGATTCATCTCACACCTAACTGCTACTTATGAGCCAATCTTCAAGTTACTGAAGAAAGATCAAGTGGTACGTTGGAACGATGAATGCCAGGCCACTTTCGAAAGAATCAAAGAGTATCTCCAGGAGCCACCCATTCTTATGCCACCAGTTGAAGGGAGACCTTTGATTTTATACTTGACAGTACTTGACAACTCAATGGGGTGTGTGTTGGGGCAGCATGACGAGTCTGGCCGAAAAGAGCATGCTATTTATTACCTTAGCAAAAAGTTTACCGACTGTGAGACCCGTTACTCACTGCTTGAAAAAACTTGCTGCACTTTGGCATGGGCTGCTCGCCAGCTAAGACAGTATATGCTGACTCACACTACTCTGTTGATTTCAAAGATGGATCCAATCAAGTATATCTTCGAAAAGCCTGCCTTGTCCGGAAGAATAGCAAGATGGCAGATGATTTTGACTGAGTATGACATCCAGTACACGACTCAAAAAGCAATCAAGGGAAGTGTATTGGCAGACCATTTGGCACATCAGGCAGTGGATGATTACCAGTCTATGAACTTTGAATTTCCGGACGAGAATATCATGGTAGTGACTGATTGTGAGACACCTGGACCGGATGAAGGACTTGAGGAAGGATCCTGATGGTCTATGTACTTTGATGGAGCTTCGAACGCTTTGGGTAATGGCATTGGCGCTGTGATCATATCTCCTAAAGGCTCTCATACTCCATTTACCGCCCGACTATGTTTCAACTGCACCAACAACATGGCGGAGTATGAAGCGTGCATCATGGGTCTTCGAGCAGCAATTGACCTGAGGATTAAGTTTCTAAGTGTCTTCGTAGATTCCGCTCTCGTGATCAGTCAGATTAAGGGCGAGTGGGATACGAAACACCCTAATATTATTCCTTACAAGGAGTATGTATTGATGTTGCTTCCCCATTTCGAGGAGATAACATTTGAACACTTCCCAAGAGAGGAGAATGAGTTGGTGGACGCGCTAGCTACGATGTCTTCTATGTTCAAAGTCAAATGGGACAACGAGGCTCCCTAGGTCATTATTGAAAAATTGGACGAACCTGCACATTGTTGTGATCTTGAGACTGAAGAGGTAACAGAAAAGCCCTGGTATCATGAGGTGAAGAGGTACCTTGAAGCTCAAGAATACCCCGAGGGTGCATCTGTTAATGACAAGAAGTTTCTGAGGAGGTTCGCGGCAAAGTTCTTCATCAGCAATGGCATTCTTTACAAGCGTAACTATGATTCGACCTTACTTCATTGTGTGGATAAGAATGAAGCAGAAAGGATCATGGCAGAGCTACATGAAGGTACCTTCGGAACCCATTCCAGTGGACATACCATGGCAAAGAAAATCCTTCGGGCAGGATATTACTGGTCCACAATGGAAGCTGACTGTTATTAGCATTCTCGGACATGTCACAAGTGCCAGGTCTATGCTGATAAGGTGCACATTCCTCCAGTTCCTCTGAATGTTCTGACGGCACCTTGGCCTTTTGCAATGTGGGGCATTGATATGATCGGCGAGATCAGACCTACGGCATCCAACAGGCATCGTTTCATCCTTGTAGCTATTGATTACTTTACGAAATGGGTTGAAGCGGCTTCCTTTGCTACCGTAACCAAGAACGTCGTGGCACGGTTCATTCGGCACAATCTGATTTGTCGATACGGTGTACAAAAGAGGATCATTACGGACAATGGTACCAATCTTAATAACAAAATGATCACTGAGCTCTGCGAGCAATTCAAGATACAACATCATAACTCTTCTCCCTACCGGCCGAAGATGAATGGGGCTGTCGAAGCGGCAAATAAGAATATTAAGAAGATTGTGCAGAAGATGACAGTAACATACAAAGACTGGCACGAGATGTTACCATTTGCTCTTCACGGGTACCGTACCTCAGCACGGATATCAACAAGGGAAACACCCTATTCCTTGGTATATGGCATGGAGGCAGTCTTGCCGATTGAAGTTCAGATATCCTCTCTTCGGATCATGAAAGATGCAGGTTTGAGCGAAGATGACTGGATTCAGACCCGACTTGATCAACTGAATCTAATCGACGAAAAAAGACTTGCTGCTATTTGTCATGGTCAGACGTACCAAAAACGGATGATCAAGGCATTTAACAAGAAAGTCAGACGAGAAGAGTATCAAGTTGGGGACCTGGTAATCAAGCACATTATCTTACCTCAAGGTGATCCCAGGGGAAAATGGACCCCTACGTACGAAGGGCCATTTGTGGTTAAGAACATCTTCTCAGGAGGAGCTATGATTCTAACCACCATGGATGGTGACGACCTTCCTCACCCCGTCAATGCAGACATAGTGAAAAGATACTACGCATAAATCAAAGACCCGTTATTTTGACTGGCCTAGGCAAAAATAAGGGCTTCCCGGCGAACCAAAAGGGTTCGGTCAAAAATAAGGGATGAAAATGAAAAAATCTGTACACCCGGCAAGTCGAAAACCTGAAAAGGCGGCTTGGGCAAAAATGGGTATCCCGGTGGACTGAAAACCCGAAAGGGCGGTCCAGGAAAAAGTTAGGGATTAAAGCGTAACACTATGTCTCATTGGATCACCTTGTATCCAGACTTCGGTATCAACTATCAAGCTCGGACAGCACTAATCAATCAGATTCATCTTCAACTAAGCAACAAAGTGATGAGATGCTTGAAGATATAAAGGTAATAGCAGAGTTGGAACCCAGTGGGATTATTCACATAGATGTTTTGTTTTCTTTTCACAAATTGTATAGATTCTATTTGTTCGACGGCGTTCTCTTACTAGGACGTCAGCCTCTTGTACAAAAACGCCCATTTACAGGCAAACTTCAAAATCAATACAAATTCATTTTCAGACAAATTTCAAATATTTTTTCCTTTATCTGTTTTGTTTTGCAAAGAACGTCCAATGTTCATTTTTGATATATGCATTTGACATTAATTGCTGCTCATAAATATTTACATGTGAAACAAAGGACGAATTACGGGTAATATCAGAAATAGGGGCATAAGAAATGTCCAAACTGTGTTGTTACTTTGTCCACCAAGGTACCGAGGTAGGTTCAGCTGAAGAATATGACCAAGATACCACCACTCCCCGCAGAGTAAAACAGTAATGGTAGCTCTCCCCACTGAGACTTGCAACTATGAACGAATCAGCAATGCTCTCCCCAAGCATAGTTAATCTACCATCAGCCCCAAAAAGGCTGGGTATCCCCAGAAGGTCTTATTATTCCTCAGCGGAGTATAAAGACATTCCCCAACAAGTATAAGAGCATCTCCGGCAGTCTTAACATTCCTCAACGAAATATAAGAATGTTCTCTGGAGGAATACAAGATATCCCCGGTGGAGCCATTTCCCCAGCGCAGTCTAAAAGGCTTCCCCACCAGAGTTGAATCATCCTCCCTAGTAGACTCTGGTTGCTTATCCCCTGCAGAGCGCAAATAAATCTCCCCAGCCAAATTCAGAAGGTTATCCTCACAAGAGTCTAACTGGGTTATCCTCAGCAAATTGCAACTGAAAGATCATCCCCAGCGAAGTTCTTTCTATCCCCAGCGGAGTTCATCATCAAAATCCCCAACGGAGCTTATCAACAGAATCCCCAGCGGAGTTTATCGTTAAAATCTCAGCAAAGCATCTCTTCCCCACAGAGTAATTCCCCGCAGAGTAATTACTTCATCAGTTTATTCCCCAACGAAGTTCTTCTCTCCAGCAGGCTTCTTCTCACAATCATCTTCGCTCATCACCCCCAGCGGAAACGAAGAACTCAACTCTATTCTCCAGCAGCTCCGGGATTTATTTTCCCCAGCTAAAGCATCATATTCTCATACACCATGATACATGCATATACGCATCATACCATACAATCCCATTTATTTTGAGAACATCATTGCCTGATCCATATCATGCATTGCATATGACCGACCTTTACCTCTCAGGAAAGACACAGTTAAAGTTCTCAGCTTAGTCGAAGATCTGACCAGTTCTTAAATCTCAATTGAATTATCTTCGGTTGAATTTCAGATAAGGTTCTCAATCTCGACAATTTCTCTACGTCATAGTGTGGACGAGTACTATAACCTCAACGGTATACTCCCGGTGAGCACGAGTCAGTTCCTAGATCTTGATGTTTTCCTCCGTCATAGTGTGGACGAGTTCTATAACCTCAACGGTATACTCCCGGTGAGCACAAGACAGTTCCTAGATCTTGATGAAGATGCTTCCCTGTGTCATAGTGTGGACGAGTACTATAACCTCAACGGTATACTCCCGGTGAGCACGAGTCAGTTCCTAGATCTTGATGTTTTCCTCCGTCATAGTGTGGACGAGTACTATAACCTCAACGGTATACTCCCGGTGAGCATGAGTCAGTTCCTAGATCTTAATGTTTTCCTCCGTCATAGTGTGGACAAGTTCTATAACCTCAACGGTATACTCCCGGTGAGCACGAGACAATTCCTAGATCTTGATGAAGATGCTTCCTTACGTCATAGTGTGGACGAGTACTATAACCTCAACGGTATACTCCCGGTGAGCACGAGTCAGTTCCTAGATCTTGATGTTTTCCTCCGTCATAGTGTGGACGAGTTCTATAACCTCAACGGTATACTCCCGGTGAGCACGAGACAGTTCCTAGATCTTGATGAAGATGCTTCCCTATGTCATAGTGTGGATAAGTACTATAACCTCAATGGTATACTCCCGGTGAGCACGAGTCAGTTCCTAGATCTTGATATTTTCCTCCGTCATAGTGTGGACGAGTTCTATAACCTCAACGGTATACTCCCGGTGAGCACGAGACAGTTCCTAGATCTTGATGAAGATGCTTCCCTACGTCATAGTGTGGACGAGTACTATAACCTCAACGGTATACTCTCGGTGAGCACGAGTCAGTTCCTAGATCTTGATGTTTTCCTTCGTCACAGTGTGGACAAGTTCTATAACCTCAACGGTATACTCCCGGTGAGCACGAGACAGTTCCTAGATCTTGATGAAGATGCTTCCCTATGTCATAGTGTGGACGAGTAATATAACCTCAATGGTGTACTCTCGTTGAGCACGAGTCAGTTCCTAGATCTTGATGTTTTCCTCCATCATAGTGTGGACAAGTTCTATAACCTCAATGGTATACTCCCGGTGAGCACGAGATAGTTCCTAGATCTTGATGAAGATTACCCCCCAGTTGAATTATGGACAGGTTCTTAATACTCAGTCGAGGCATTCTCTCAATTGAAGTACAGGCAGGTTCCTAAATCTCTACAAAAGTTAGGCTTCCCCAGCAGAATCTTCTACAACAACAGGTATGCAAGTTCTCGCTAAGGAATCTCTTATGCAATCGACACTCCTGCAGATGGCATATGTAAGCCCATCCTCCAACCAACAATCTCCAAATGGCATCTGTAATCCCATTCCCGACATCACAAAGCTGATACTACACCATGCGAGTGCAAATTTTTGGGCACTCTAGTGTTCAATTATCTTCCACCTTCGGATCACGAAAGGCTCAAAAGCCAATCTATATCCTCAGGTTTAAGAAAATTGAACAGGGGAAATTGTTTCACCCCAAAATTTTCCCTCCCATATTCCTCAAGATTTTCCAAGAATAATCTTCAAGTTGCTCAAGTTGGCTCAAGGATTGGACAGTCAAATCACCTCCTAAGGCAGTCAATTCAAAATTAGGGTTTTGTGTTGCATCAAGGTCCTCACATCCAAATGACCTCAAGTGCTTCCCAATGTCCTAATATGTTCTCAAGTTCATCCATGTCAAATTTCAAGCCTTGCAGAGGAAGTTTGATCAGTCAATTGCTCAAGAGGCCCAAAGATCGACTGTGCTAGGGCAAAAGTCAATTGTGTCCCAAATACAGTCAAACCTCAATATTTTTTGTCAACATTCTCATTTTGAAAGATAAATCAGCATTTGATCAAGGTTTGATCATGATACATCAAGGATTGCTCAAGATTCATCAAGATTCAAAAGTTGCTAAATTAGGGTTTTGTAGGAAAAGTCAACTCAACTTTGCCAAGCATAACTTTCTCATACTTTATTAGAAATGACCCATCCAAAACTCATTTTTAAGAGGATTAAATTTCCTACAATCCATCTTCACACTCCAAGATCAAGAAATGCTCTCACAAAAAGTTACAAATTTGGACATTATAGATCATTTTTGAAAGTCAACAAAAGCACCTTTTTTTCCAAAGCTTATAACTTGAGCATGGAGCATCAAAATGAGATGGGACCAAAAGGGTTGGTTATAGGACATCTCAAGGTTTCTAAAAAGTCAAAGAACAACTCCAAAAGTTCAAAATTGAAGAAGTTATGCATTTTTGAAGTTGGGCATTTTTCCAAAATTGCCAAAAGTCAACTATCCTCAAAACTCCAATTTTTGACAAAAGGGCCCACTTTTTTCCACTTGATTTGATCTTGTAATGCCACACACGTATCCCATCTTTAATTTCATGACCAAACATTTATTTTTCTATTTTATTTAATTTTTATTGATTTAATTCATTTTAAATCTATATTAATTCAAAAATTAATGTAAAAGGATTCTTGTGATTTGTACAACTTGCATATATCATATAACACCTAATCAAACTCGTATCTTGGCTTTTTGTGCACAAAAAATCAGATCTTGCCTATATTTGGAAACATGGTTATGGTGATCAAGATCAAATCCTAATTCTTCAATGCACATGGATATTGGCCCATATTTTGACCTAGAATCATTCCATTATATGCAAGCAAGCCTCACAAACCTAGAATAAGCACAAAAACCTGTGGAAACGGCCAGAATAGTTTTGCAAAAAAGCCTTGAAAAGTGGTGATCGAATTTTGGTTTAGAGGCGAATTCAGACCAAAAGTAAAACGTAGCTCTCTTCCTTGACATCCAGTGGAGCTATACCAATCAAAAGGAAGCCTTTTCATCGCCTATAATGCACTGTAAGTCTCCATGAACATTGCTCTGCACATGGAATCGTAATTCAATTTTCCTGCATCCTTGTGCCAAATTTCTCACATATTCATACTGACCATTAAATTCCTAAGCAAACTGCATTGTTTGATTTTATTTTCGTGACCTCTAACCCTGTATCCAGAACCTAGGGTTCTTGTTCTTGTTTTTGGGCGTTCTTTGTGCAGGTTAAATTAAGGCCAATAATGGCCATGGATGAGTTCAGGGGAGTGAGACGAGTACGTTGGTACTCTTGGATTTCATTTTTAGGTCCTGGGAGAGATTTTTGAAAGACCCTACGAAACTTCCTGCGGATAAAAATCCGCAGGTAAATAACCAGGGATGCGTTGATAGGGACGATAACGTGGCTAGCGTCTATTGGCCCATTTGAATTATTAGCGCATTTTATTTTTTTTGCAGGGAATAATTGTTGGTTTTGAATATATTATTTGTGTCTTATTCCACTAACAGGTTAACATCATAGCTCAGTTGGTAGCGCGCTAGTTAAATTGTCCCTTGGGACCTGGGTTCGAACCCCAGGTCCCCCAAAACGTTGTTATATTTTTCTTCAGGGATTCATGTGCATTTCTCAAGGGATGGACCACCATGCGCTTGCAAATCTGGAATGCTACATGGCTCACAGGGTAAAATCAATGGCCAAAGGTGAAGGACCACCATGGACTCAGGTCAATGCACGCCTAGCAAATCACCAAAGTCCAACAGGCTGGGATGAAATTGGGCCAAAATTGCTGATCATACAGCCTGTTCAAGCCCACACCCCCTTTTGAGTTTGTTATTTTTTTTAATTTCTTTTCATTATTTTCCTATTTTTAGTTTATTATTATTATTATCTTAATCAATTAATTAATTAATTTTTTTCATAAAATCAGAAAACACAAAAAAAAAAATATTTATTAATTTCACTATTTTATTTTTGTAAATAAACCATTAATTAATTTATTTAGCTTAAATTAGGTTTAATGATAATATATTTTGCAATAAATTAAAATTGATTTAGAATTAGGTTTTTAATATTTTTACCATTTCTCATTTTATTTCCTTAATTAAAATAAAAAAACCCAAAAATATTTTCTTTTTAATTAATTAATTCAATTATTAATTTAGACTTAATTCTTAATTCAAAAAAGAACAAAAAATATGCTTTATTGAATAAAAATGGTCAAAACCCTAAAGGACATTCCGATTCAATTTTTCTCGCGCGAATTATCTTTGATCCATATAATTGTAATTTCTCCGAGGATGTAATAGTTGTTAAATTAGGATTTTATCTATCGCTTTATTTATTTTTCGCAATTTAATTTTTAAGGGTTTGTTTTTGGCGATGGAAATACCCGACGCCTTGTAATAGCTTAGATTTATTTTCCGCAATTTACTTTTCGCGACCATTAACTGTTAGATGTTTGAATAATAGGAAATGCATGACAAGATCAACTTTAACTTAAAATCAACAATTAGCTCACCATTGACATGTTCAAAGATAATATAACTGAAAAACAATACACTCGCACATGCCACTCTTAGGGTACACCTCACTTGGTTGCCTCGAACGTGGTCATTGAGTATAGGAAGTTTTAGAGGTCGCCCTCTTGTCCAAAGATCATAAAGTTGCCTCGAAACGGTTGCCTCGGATAAAAATGATCTAAGACATTAGGGTTACCGCTAAGGCATCCTAACATTGCTTTAGTGACCACATGTCCCTTAATCGAATTGACCCGAAAAACTCCAACGACGATGCTACCTACTCCTCAATAGTGGGATAGCGTTGTCTAAAGGACACTTGTGCAGTTTAAATCCTTTTTGAGTAGGTAGATGTTCTTAAGTACTTGCTCTTTTGAAAACAAAAACAAAACTTTTCGCACTTACACTCTCTTTCAAACAAAAACTCTTATCAAATCCACAATCACAAAGAAAAGCAAATTTTTGAAAACATAGTGAGCAAGTACCTAAGAGCCCGTGGATAACCACGGATAGAAAGGGTGCTAACACCTTCCCTTTCTATAATCTACCTCCCGAACCCGAGAAATGTCTCAAAAAGGAATTTTTTTGTGCTTTTGTCCTTTCCTTGTTGGATAAAATAAAAGACGGTGGCGACTCTTGCTTACCACGACATTTTGCGAAAACAAACGCAAACGCGAACCAGCATTCCAAAACAGTCAGTTCTCATTCCCACCGATCACACCTACATATCAAACATATTGGACTTCTGATGTTTCCACTCGCTGTTTTTACACACTCAGAGTCTCTGATTTTTACATGCTGATAATACATTGAATTTCTAGGGTTTACTCACTATTTTAAGTGTAATACAGAACTTCTGACTTGTGGTCCACTATCTAAATACCACCCAGAACTTTTTTGTTTCCCCTCTAATGTTCCTTGCAGGACCCCAGAGTTTACCAACTCAGAACTTCTGATACCCACTGACGTCTCCTGCTGAGTCACATCACTCTTGGCTTAAGAACTTCTGATTCCGTTTTGTTTTGCTTGTAGCAAATCGCTGGCCTTATATCTCATTTATTTTCCTTTTTATCACTTTCAATATTAAAACTCTTTTCATCAATATAAAAAGGCATAAAAATATTTTTATTTTAATTTATTTCTTTTTTTTAAGACAAAAAACATTTTTTAAACAAGATCCCTTTTCTTTCTTGCATTATTATTTCAATATGGTTGTAATAAGTAATTAGGATTTATTTTCTTGCAAACCCCCATTCGTAAATTTGTACGCCTCATCCCCCTAATGATTGTAATTGCGTAGAATCCATACTTTCCACACTTTTATTGCTTTCATATATTGTTAGTAACTAGGGTGTGTATGGAAAGATATGAAATCAACAAATAGAAAACCTAGAAAGCAAGACTAAATGCATGCAATCAAACACACTTTGCACGCACGCACCCTTAGGGTAATCTCACTTTGTTGCCTATCAGAAAAATAGTCATGTCCCTTGAACATGGGCGTTTTAGCAAAAGACCCTCGATAAAAGACCGTAGTCCCTCGATGACCCTCGATGTTGCCTTCGATAAACGATCTAGTCCCTAATAACGACATTGCTAAAACATCCCATAGGTTACCTTCTATGATTATACAAACATCCCAACATCCGTCGCTTCACATCCAACGATGAGGCTTCTTACCAAAACAATGGTAAGATAGCAACATCTAAAGGAGGATGAAAAGAAAACCTAATACCTTTTGAGTAGGTAGATTCGCTCCTAGTTGTTTGCTTGCTCACAACAAAAACATTATATACACCGATACTCTCACTTGGAAACATTTTCAAAAGACAACCCTTTGTAGGCATTCTTATAGAGATGAGAACCATTACAAAGGAAACCCTTTTCAAAATCACTTTCAAAAACACATTTCACAAATACCTCTTAGAACTATTTTTAAAATAACACTTTATACGCATTCTTATAGGGACGAGAATCATTACAAAGTCACATTTTCAAAATAATTTCAAAAACCCACATCACAAAGCACATTTCAAAACAAAAGTAAGTGATCTAGCAAGTAACTAAGAGCCCATGGAAAACCATGGATGAAAAGGGTGCTAATACCTTCCCTTTTCATAATCTACCCCCCGAACTCAAGAAAACATTTCTAAAGGTCTTTCCTGTGCTTTTTCACCTTTACTTTTGGATAAAAGAAAAGCCGGTGGAGACTCTTGCTAAACCGCAACATTTGCAAACACAAACGCAAAACACCCAAGTCAGTTCTCCCACCGCATCACAGAACTGGCGACTCTGCTGGGGAATTACTTAAAAGTGGGGTTACCTTAGGGTTAGATCACATTAACTTGCCTTCATTTGTTTGAATTGCTTGTTTTACATTATTGGTTCCTTGTTTGGGTTTGTTTTGATCCTCTACCCGGATCTGGGGCACCTTTTTAGGTAAGTAGCAATAGATTGTGGAAACTGTACGGCATAGACCGATATGGTTGAAACAATGGCTATGTTAGTGTGAAGAATTTGTGGGTACCGGTATCCCTCATGGTGAATCAAGGAGAATACGGGGCCGCTAAGTGGCATCATGAAGCACTAATTGAATTTAGAACCTTGACTGAACAACTTGGCCATTAGGATGTAGTGAGATAACCAGTTTCGGTGTAGAGCTGAAAATTGGTTGATACTCGATACTACACTCATTGAGGCTGGACTTTTGGGATATCTCGGCTGCAAGAAAAGATTGATTGTGCTGAGACAATGACTAATAGAAAGGTCGGTGATATTGAGATCCTTTAGAACCCGATCATTATTACTAGGACAGGTTGAGCCAACTAAACTTCAAGAGGGTACTTACCTATAAAACCTCATGCAAGCCTAAAACATAGGGACTTGTCTGCTTTGTGTGTATATATATCTACTTGTACATAACATCATAAACATCATGAGCATCATACGCATGCTCACTAACCATTTCAAGGATTTAGAAATTTATCTTTGTTTTTTTTGTTTTGTAGGTCATGGATTCTGTCCGAAGAAACACCATCTGAATCAGCTTTGTAAAAACACACCCTCAGATTCAAGAGTTAGCCTTAAGAGTGCCTGGGGATTCTCCTTTTACAAAGAAATATGGTCGAATCCTCAGTTTGGCTACATCCAGTTTCCAAGAAGAAATGATGTGTGTACTATTCCAATTCTTTGATCCCGTACATCATTGTTTCACCTTCCTGGACTATCAGTTGGTACCTAAACTGGAAGAGTTCTCTCTACTCTTAGGGGTTCCCGTGCTTGATCAAATACCATTCACCGGTCTATAAGGGATTCCAAAACCTGAAGTCCTCGTGGAAGCTTTGCATATGAAGAGAGCCGACGTCATAGCCAATTGGGAGACAAGAAGCGGGGTCAAAGGTTTCCTAGCCAAGTTTCTATTGGAAAAGGCTCGTTCACTCTGGGACGACATGGATTTCCAAGCTTTTGAAGACATCCTGGCTCTTCTCATTTATGGTTTGGTTCTGTTCCCCAACTCGGACCAATTCATAGATATTAACGCCATCAAAGTCTTTCTCTCTCGCAATCCCATACCTACCTTACTGGGAGACATCTTGCATTGTCTTCATACCCGCACTATGAAGAAGAGAGGTACTCTTTTGTGTTGTATTCCCCTACTCACCAAGTGGTTCACTTCACACCTACCTCAATCCGTATTGAAGAACGAGCAAAGACTGACATGGTCTCAAAGGATGATGTCCCTTGCCCACTCTGATATCCATTGGTGTTCGAGATCCTTGGAAGATGTCTCTATCATTGACCGCTGTGGGGAATTCCCTAACGTCCCTTTGTTTGGCATTAGGAGAGGTATCACCTATAATCCCTACTTAGCTCTCTGACAGTTTGGGTATGCCCGAAGAGACGGACCTCGTGAGATGCTCATTCAAGTTCTGGTGTTCAAATACGACAAGGAAGACCAAGGTTATCGCCAGAGATTTACACGAGCTTGGAGAAGGGTGAAAAAGGTGGATAGTAGGATTTTGGGACACAAAAACTCTATCCCAGTCGAGCCTTACCTTAGGTGGGTACGGGCTCATGCTCAAAGTATCTTAATTCCTTACCATTCTATCTTCCCTGTTATCATAGAGCCTGTTGTTGAAAGAGACGCCCCATACATTGTCCTTCATCCTGACATGCCTACCTCCCTCGAAGACTTACAGAAAGCTTGGGTTCAGTTGAAGGAAGAGCGGGACACCTTTGAAGCCCAATTTTACGCCAGTAAGAAGAAGGTTCTGGAACTCACCAAGCAGCTTCATGAAGAACGGAATCTGAACGCCTACATTGTGCCAAAGAGGATGCGTTCAACCTTATTGTCTTAGGAGTTTTGTTGTATGTCTGTTTCTTTCATTGTAAGCCCAAAGAGGCATAATGTACTCGAACTTGGATTTATTAATATGACGTGTGTTCTTCTTTTGGTCTGAACAAATTTAAATCTCTAAACTCCTTAAAATCATTGCATACGCATACCATCTATGAAATTGCATAAGCAGGTTCTATTACAGGTTTCTCATCTCCTCCGCTGTTTATTTCAAGCAGATGTGTCTTCTGAGCAAAGCATCAAAGATCTTCAGGCACAAAATTCCCAATTTCAACAGATGTTCGTAATTCTGGAAAAAGGGCAGGAGGATCTGAAAGCCCTCATCCTGAAAGAAAAAGAGAAGAAGAAGAAGAATAAGAAGCGCATTGGTGCCCTCAATATGGGTAGAAGATTCGGGGGGCCACTGAACCAATCAGTTGATGTAACTTCCTCATCCAAAGAGGGGGAAAATCAAGAGGGGCATACAAAAGAAGAGGACCCCAGTCCTGAAGTCTCTGACAACGATACCGACTACAATGATGAGCAGTATCCTCCCACTAAGGATAGGTACAAGCAGTTATAAGATCGGTTAAGTGCTATGGAGATCCAGAGAATACCAGGGATGGATTTTGAAGAACTAGGGTTGGTGTCCGGAGTGGTCATCCCACGGAAATTTAAGGCTCCAGTCTTCGCAAAGTATGATAGGGTGTCTTGACCAAATCTTCATCTCTGTTCCTATGTAAGGAAGATCCAGCCCCACACCGCTGATAGAAACTTGTGGATTCACTTCTTTCAAGACAGTTTGTCAGGGACTCAGCTTGAATGGTTCTACCAATTGGAGGGAATCAATGTCTGAAACTGGGAAGATCTGGCTGCCGCTTTTTACAAGCAGTATTAATACAATGTCGACCTGGCCCCTACTCGTACTCAACTCCAGAGTATGTCCATGGGTATAGGTGAAGGCTTCAAGGATTACGCGCAGAAGTGGAGAGATTTGGCCGGGAGAGTCCAACCCCCTTTGTCTGACAGGGAGTTGGTCGACATGTTTCTTGGGATGCTATCTGGTCCGTTCTTCAACCATTTAATTGGTAGCTCATCGGTTGTTTTTACTGAGATGATATTAATCGGAGAAAGGGTAGAAGTTGGGATTCAGAGCGGTAAAATATAGAAAGATACCTCGTCAAGTTCGGCAAAGAAACCTTTCACTGGTAAGAAGGAGGCCAATGCCATTTATAGCCCGAGAGATCAGAGCAGAGCGGGATACCGTCCAACGGTAAGTGTTGTAATAATACCAAGGCCCGCGGCAGCCCCATAATGCAACAATCAACAAAGGATAGAAAGACCACAAAGGCAGTTCACTCGGATTAACATGACATTGACAGAGGTTCTACCCCATCTGTTGAGATCTAACTTGGAAACTTTAAGAGAGGCTCCCAAGAATCCTAATGCCTCTTCTCCTTGTTACAATCTTAACGCTCGGTGTGCCTACCATTCTCAGAGTCCTGGTCATGATACAAATGACTGCTGGGCCCTAAAAAGTAGAGTACAAGATCTAATTGAAGCCAAGGAGATTGAGTTCGACGCTCCGGAGAAGCCCAGTGTCATAACTGCTCCCATGCCTAAGCACAACCATGGAGTTAACGTCGTTGATACCAATCTGTTCGTGACCTCAGTTGATGAAGTTTTTACTCCTCTTATGACTGTTAAGAAGAATTTGTTGCTGACCGGTTTATTTTCGGGTTGTGGTGAAGGTTGCCACATATGTTCATCCCGACCTACTGGTTGCTATTTGCTGAAGATAGGTGTCCAACGCCTGATGGACAACAGAGAAATTTTCTTCAAAAAGACTTTGATTCCAACTGTTCCGTGTGAAGATATTGCTATTATAACCATTTCCACCAGTCCTTCCAAGGTTTCCTCGAGAAAACCTATTAGGATTACACCCACTACAAGAGTCGCTCTGTTGATAATCATATGTCCTGGTCATGTCCCGTACACCTCAGACAAAGTTGTCCCTTGGCATTATGGCACCGATGTATACTATCATGGCGTTAAACAAAACTGGAAGACCGAAGAAGTTGATCCTGATGTCGGTAACATTGTTAGGACCAGCAAGATTACTAGAAGTGGAAGGGTTTTCTCTCCTGAGATCTCCCCAAAGACTGTCACTAAGCCTATCATTATTTCATCTTCTGCTCCCGCTAGTACTTCAGTTACTACTCCATTTGTTACCCCTTCCGATAAGTCGTCTGGGATACGAGGCAAAGAAGTTATAGGTGATTCTGCTCGGACGGAGGCACCTAGAAAAATTGTTGTGGAAACCTCTAAGCAAGAGATAGAGGAAATTTTGAAAATAATTAAAAAGAGTGACTACAATGTGGTCGGGCAGCTGGGGCAGACCCCCTCAAAGATATCCATGTTATCCCTACTGTTGTGCTCCGAGGCCCATGTGAAGGCTTTGATTGCATTCCTCAAAACAGCGCATGTACCACAAGAGACTTCAGTTGATCAATTTAAAGATTGTGTGGCTAGCCTGACTGCTGACAATGGGCTGGGTTTTTCAGATGCAGACTTAACACCAAAAGGAAGGAAACACAATGATGCTCTGCATGTCTCGATCGAATGCAGTGGCACTACCATGGCTCACGTGCTGGTAGATACTGGGTCTTCGCTGAATGTTCTGCCCAAGAAGGCGTTGGACCGTTTGGATTGCGAGAGTTTGACTTTAAAGCCTAATAACATTGTGGTAAGAGCTTTTGACGGGTCGAAAAGAATGGTGCATGGGGAAGTGGACCTCCCTGTAAAGATAGGCTCTCAGACTTTCAAGTCCACTTTCTATGTGATGGACATCAGGCCGTCATATTCTTGTTTGATGGGTCATCCTTGGATCCATGAGGCTGGGCAGTTACTTCTACACTCCATCAAATGCTAAAGTATCCGGTGAAAGGGAAGAGTGTCACTGTACAGGGTGAAGAGGAGTATATGGTGAGCCATCTCAATTCCTTCCGCTACATAGAGATGGACGGAGAATTTATCGAAACTCCTTGTCAGAATTTTGAAGAGGTCCCTTAGATCTTGGCATCAACTGAAAATGCTAGCAACAAACCTCCTTTGAAGATGGCTTCTCTCAAAGACGCCAGGGTTGTGGTTGAAGAAGGTGGGTGTGCCAATTGGGGTCAACTCCCTGATTTCACTCACAAAACTGACAAATTTAGTTTGGGCTTTACTTCGGGGGCTCAAAGGGTTGTTCGACGTGCTCGGGCTGGAGGACCTTCCCTACACATCAGTAATCATGAGGTCAACGTTATTGAAGACAATGAGGAAGACCCTGACATCGACAGTTGGATCTACCTGACTACCAATGGTGAATCGAATAACTGGACGGCTAGAGATTTTGTTCCAGTTTCTTTTATTCCACAGTAATTGTCTTACTTGTTTCCTGAGTTTGTATTGAACAATTTAAACTTTTTGGCCTTGTGTCTTACCCGAGGCACGATGGTTCTATCTGTGAGGGTTATTATATGTCATCTCATATTTCATCAATGAAGCATTGGACGTTCTTTGCATACAAATTTTGTGCTCTCTGTTTTTCTTTCCTGCCTTTACTTTATCAAATACATCTATGCTCTTACACACACTCACGTATCACACTGCAGATCCATATCCACTCTGGATCCCATTGATAACAGCTCTGTTATTTCCAGTTATGACTTCGAAAATCCGATCAACCAAGCCGAGGACGAAGGTGAGGACGATTGTGAGGTGCCTAGAGAACTGGCTAGACTACTACAACAGGAAGAAAGGGTCATACAGCCTCATGAAGAGTCGGTTGAGACAGTGAGTTTAGGTACTGGGGAGGACAGAAAAGAGTTTAAAATAGGTGCAAATATGGAGCTCAGCGTCAAACAGAGGTTGATACGGATACTGCACGACTATGGTGAGATCTTCGCCTGGTCCTATGAAGACATGCCTGGTTTGGACACTGATATTGTGGTACATCGCCTGCCGACTAAGGAAGACTGCCCAACGGTTAAATAGAAGGTCCGCCGTATGCACCCTGAAATGTCAGAAAAGATCAAGGCAGAGGTCATGAAGCAATTCGACGCAAGATTCTTAGTTGTCACTTCTTACCCGCAGTGGGTTGCTAACGTTGTTCCGGTACCTAAGAAGGACGGAAAGGTACGGATATGTGTAGATTAGAGATCTGAACAGGGCAAGCCCCAAGGATGACTTCCCGCTTCCCCACATTGATGTTCTGGTTGACAACACCGTACAACATAAAATCTTCTCCTTCATGGATGGTTTCTCTGGCTACAACCAGATCAAGATGGCTCCTGAAGACATGGAGAAGACAACCTTCATTACATAATGGGGCACCTTCTATTACAAGGTGGTGCCTTTTGGGTTGAAGAATTCTGGGGAAACCTATCAGCGAGCCGTGATCGCTTTGTTCCACGATATGATTCACCATGAGATCGAGGTTTATGTTGATGACATGATAGCCAGGTCTCAAACCAAAGAGGAACATCTCAATCATCTACAAAAGTTGTTCGAAAGGTTGAAGATATATAAGCTAAGGTTGAATTTGAACAAATGCACCTTCGGGGTAAGGTCTGGTAAGCTTCTGGGTTTCATCGTCAGTGACAAAGGTATTCAGGTAGACCCTGCGAAGGTAAAGGACATACAAGAGATGCAGGCTCCCTGTACAGAGAAGGAAGTTAGGGGTTTCTTGGGACGTCTGAATTATATCGCCAGGTTCATTTCACATCTGACTGCTACTTGTGAACCAATCTTCAAGCTTCTGAAGAAAGATCAAGTGATAAAGTGGAATGATGAATGCCAGACTGCTTTCCAAAGAATCAAGGAATACCTTCAAAAACCACCAATTCTGATGCCTCCAGTTGAAGGAGACCTTTGATGTTGTACCTGACAGTGCTAGACAATTCAATAGGGTGTGTGTTGGGGAAGCGTGACGAGTCTGGTCGAAAAGAGCACGCCATTTATTACCTTAGCAAAAAGTTTACCGACTGTGAGACACGATACTCACTACTCGAGAAAACTTGTTGTGCTTTGGCATGGGCTGCTCACCGGCTAAGACAGTATATGTTGACTCACACTACCTTGATGATATCAAAGATGGATCCGATCAAGTACGTTTTCGAGAAGCCCGTTGTCTCCAGAAGGATAGCAAGGTGGAAATGATCTTAACTGAATACGATATACAATATACAACCCAGAAAGCAATCAAGGGGAGTGTATTAGCTGATCATTTGGCTCATCAGGCCATGGATGACTATCAGTCCATAAATTTTGAGTTCCCGGATGAGAACATTATGCTGGTGACTGACTACGAAGGACATGGATCGAATGAAGGACCTGAGAAAGGATCCCGATGGTCTATGTATTTTGATGGAGCCTCGAACGCATTAGGTAACGGTATTGGCATTGTGATCATATCTCCCAAAGGTTGTCATACTCCATTCACTGCCCGTTTATGTTTCAACTGCACCAACAACATGGCGGAGTATGAAGCCTGCATCATGGGTCTCAAAGCCGCTATTAACCTCAGGATCAAGTTCCTAAATGTCTTCGGGGATTCATACTTGGTGATAAGTCAGATCAAAGGCGAGTGGGATACAAAGCACCCGAATCTCATTCCTTACAAAGAACACGTACTGACATTGCTCCCGCACTTTGAGGAAGTAACTTTTGAACATTTCCCACGAGAGGAGAATCAGTTAGCGGACGCGTTAGCTACCATCTCTTCCATGTTCAAAGTTAGGTGGGACAACAAAGCTCCCCGAATCACCATTGAGAGGTTAGATGAACCAGCACACTGTTGTGAAATCAATACCAAAGAAGTGGCAGACAAACCCTGGTTTCATGAAGTCAAAAGGTATCTCGAGGCTCGAGAATATCCCGAAGGGGCATCCGTCAATGATAATAAACTTCTGAGAAGGTTCGTTGCAAAGTTCTTCCTCAGTAATAGAATCCTCTATAAGCACAACCATGACACTACCTTACTACGGTGTGTAGACAAGGGCGAAGCAGAGAGGATCATGACAGATCTACATGAAGGCACCTTCGGAACCCATTCTAGTGGACATACCATGGCTAAGAAGATCTTACAGGCAGGATACTATTGGTCCACTATGGAAGCCGATTGTTATCAACACTCTCGAACTTGTCATAAATGTCAAATTTATGCTGATAAGGTGCATGTGCCTCCAGTCCCCTTAAATGTTTTGACAGCTCCGTGTCCCTTTGCAATGTGGGGCATTGACATGATTGGAGAAATCAGGCCCACCGCTTCCAATGGACATTGCTTCATCTTAGTGGCCATTGATTATTTCACAAAGTGGGTTGAGGTAGCTTCTTTTGCTACAATAACCAAGAATGTCGTGGCGTGGTCTATCCGACACAATCTGATCTGTTGATATGGTGTACCAGAGAGGATTATTACTGACAATGGTACAAATCTCAACAACACAATGATCATTGAGCTCTGTAAACAGTTCAAGATACAACATCATAACTCTTCTCCCTACCGGTCGAAGATGAATGGCACTGTTGAGGCAGCTAACAAGAACATCAAGAAGATTGTACAGAAGATGACGGTGACGTATAAAGACTGGCATGAGATGTTACCATTCGCTCTTCATGGGTACCGTACCTCAGCACAGACGTCAACAGGGGAAACACCCTACTCTCTGGTATATGGCATGGAGGCAGTCCTACCCATCAAAGTCCAGATACCCTCTCTCAGGATTATGAAGGATGCCGGTTTGAACAAAGACGACTGGATCCAAACCTGACTTGATCAGTTAAATCTAATTGATGAAAAGAGACTCACTGCTATCTGCGATGGTCAGACGTATCAAAAGAGAATGATCAAGGCTTTTAACAAGAAAGTCAGGTGTCCAGATTATCAAGTCGGGGATCTAGTAATCAAACGCATCAAACTGCCGCAAGGTGATCCCAGGGGAAAATGGACCCCCATGTACGAAGGGTCATTTGTGGTTAAGAACATTTTCTCGGGAGGAGCTATGATCCTAACCACCATGGATGGTGACGACCTTCCTCACCCTTCCAATGCAGACATAGTGAAAAGATACTACGCATAATCAAAGACCCGCTAGGTCGACTGGCCTAGGAAAAAATAAGGGCTTCTCGGTGAACCAAAAGGGTTCGGGCAAAAGTAAGGGATGAAAATGAAAACAATTTGTACACCCGGCAAGTCGAAAACCTGAAAAGGCGACTTGGGAAAAAAGGGGTATCCCGGTGGACCGAAAACCCGAAAGTGCGGTCCAGGCAAAAGTTAGGGATGAAAAGCGTATCACTATGTCCCATTGGATCAACCTGTGATCTGACCTCAATATCAACCGTCAAACTCAAAATGGCATTAATCAATCTGATCAACTTTCTCGGCCAAGAAGCAAAGTGATGAGACACTTGGAGATATAAAGGCAATAACAGAGTTGGAACCCGATGGGATTGTTTTGCATAACTGTTTTTTCTTTCTTTTACACAAATTGTATAAATTCTATCTTTCGGCGGCTTTCTCTTACTAGGACGTCAGCCTCTTTGTACAAAATTCCTATTACAGGCCAACTTCAAAAATCAATACAAGTTATTTTCACAAGAAACTTCAGTTTGTTTTTCTTTTTATATTTTGTTTTGCAAGAACGTCCATTGATTTATTCTTGACATATGCATTTGAATATGATTACTGTTCACAAACATTTGCATAGGAAAAAGAAAGACAATTGCTCATAACTTAAGAAACGGGGACAAAAAACTAAAATTTTAAAGCTCTACAATTACGTTATCCAACAGGTACCGGGATAGGGCCAGCTTGGAAACATGATTGTTGGTACGTACACTCCCCATAGAGTAAGAGTATCCGAAGGAATTGATGTCAGCTTTCTCGAAACAAGGCATAACTATCCCCAGTCGAGGTTCGTAATCACAGGCGATTCAACAATTTTCATCTCCCCAAGCAGGGTCTACTCCTTTGAGTATGAAAGCTCAGTCTCCAATAGAGCTCAACATCTCCAGCAACGGAATTTCATCCCCAACTGAGTTTATTCCTCCAGGTCAGCAGGTCTACCAACGGAGTATCTCTTCCTCTAAATTGGCCCTCGCAGAGTTATCCTCCAGCATCTCGTCTCGACAAAATATTTATTCTCCAGCAGCAGTCAGGGATTTATTTTCCCAGACTTGGATGTGTCACAACTAGCATCTTATGTTCATACATCATGACATACACACACATATCACATACAGCATAATCTCATTTATTTTGAGAACATCATCTCACAATACATCTCATGCATCGCATATGATTAACCTTGTTGTCTTTTCAGGAAAGATAGCTATCACCAATAATTCCAACAATTATACATGTCATACCTGCAGACATCTAATGAAAAATCAGTTCCCGAAACTAAACGGGTAAACTAATCTACATGATCAAGCGGAGTAACCCTACTACCCAGGTTCCTTCCACAAGCCCTACTATCCAGGCTTTCATCTCGAAGTAACCCTACTACCCAGGTTCCTTCACCAAGCCCTACTATCCAGGCTTTCATTTTGAAGTAACCCTACTACCCAGGTTCCTTCACCAAGCCTTACTATCCAGACTTTCATTTCGGAGTAACCCTACTAGCCAAGTTCCTTCACCAAGCCCTACTATCTAGGATTTCATTTCGAAGTAACCCTACTACCCAGGTTCCTTCACCAAGCCCTACTATCTAGGCTTTCATCTCGAAGTAACCCTACTACCCAGGTTCCTTCACCAAGCCCTATTATCCAGGCTTTCATTTTGAAGTAACCCTACTACCCAAGTTCCTTCACCAAGCCCTACTATTCAGGCTTTCGTTTCGAAGTAACCCTACTACCCAGGTTCCTTCATCAAGCCCTACTATCCAGGCTTTCATTTCAAAGTAACCTTACTACCCAGGTTCCTTCACCAAGCCCTACTATCCAGGCTTTCATTTCAAAGTAACCCTACTACCCAGGTTCCTTCCCACAAAACCTACTATCCAGGCTTTCATTTCGAAGTAACCCTACTACCCAGGGTCCTTCACCAAGCCCTACTACCCAGGCTTTCATTTCGAAGTAATCCTACTACCCAGGTTCCTTCTCACAAGCCCTACTATCCAGGCTTTCATTTCGAAGTAACCCTACTACCCAGGTTCCTTCACCAAGACCTACTACCCAGGCTTTCATTTTGAAGTAACCCTACTACCCAGGTTCCTTCTCATAAGCCCTACTATTCAGGCTTTCATTTTTAAGTAACCCTACTACCCAGGTTCCTTCCCACAAGCCCTACTATCCAGGCTTTCATTTTGAAGTAACCCTACTACCCAGGTTCCTTCCCACAATCCCTACTACCCAGGATTTCATTTAGAAGTAACCCTACTATCTCGGTTCCTTCTCCTTTATCTCCAGATAACAGTTTACAACACTGTAAGGTCTGGACTCGACCAGATACGGTCGATTTCACATTTCCCCAGCGACACGCTCTACAGCCTGAACCCTGACCAGGTATACGTTCTACTTTCACCTCCTCATTCAGGAGATAATTCCCCAGTATAGCAATAGACAATCGAAGTTCCAAGACTTTACTCCCCAGTGCATAAGTCAACATTCCCTGGCAAAGTTCCCCCCTCGACAGCAGGTACAGGAATTCTCACCCAGAAATCCCTTATGCAACCAATCTTTTTTGGATGGTATCTTTAAGCCCGTCTCCTATGATTTCCCGTTGCCTTCCAAATGGCATATGTAATCCCATTCCCGACATCATCGGTCGGTATTACTTCATGTGAGTGCAAATTTCTGGGCACTCTAGTGTTCAATCATCTTCCACCTTCAGATCACGAAAGGCATACCAGCCAATCTACATCCTCGGGTTTAAGAAGATTGAACAGGGGCAACTGTTGTACCCCAAAATTTTCCCTTTCATTTCTCAAAGGATCAACCAGGACCCTCAGGTTTGCTTCCATCCAATTGCAAATCTTGAATTACAAATTTTCTAAGAAAATCATTCACAAGGGCAAAATGGTCATTTGCACACCAAAGGAGTCAAACTATGACTTTTGAATCAAAAATTGAGTTCCAAGAATCATATTTCATTAAGGCATGAAATTGGTTCATCAAAAATCAGAAGTCAGAAGTTACTTTGAAAATCAAATTTTCTAAACATTTAGAAAATTTTCTAAGTGTCTAGAGAATATGATACTTCAGAACTTCTGAGCCAACCTCTATGCAAGTGCAGTTAGAAGTTGCAAACACGGCTTAGAACATGACGCTTCAATCAAAACATGCAGAAGCGATGCTCTTTGGTCAGAACATGATGCTTCAGTCAAAACATGATTCTCCAGCATATGGAAATTATGTTCAACGCTCCAGTCAGAAGATGCCTATGATACGGTGGGAGAACTGACTTGAGGTTTTGCGTTTGTGTTCGCAAATGTTTCGGTTTAGCAAGAGTCGCCACCGACTTTTTATTTATCCTAAGGAAAGGTCAAAAAGCACAGGAAAGACCTTTGATATGTTTTCGTGGGTTCGGGGGGTATATTATGAAAAGGGAAGGTGCTAGCACCCTTTTCATCCATGGTTATCCATGGGCTCTTAGTTACTTGTTTTAGATCACTTGCCTTTGCTTTTCAATTGTTTGAAATGGTGCTTTGTGTGTGTGGTTTTGAAAATGTTTTGAAAAATATGCCTTGTCTAGGCAACCATTGTAATGACTCTTGTTTGAGTATATACAAAGGTGTATGTCTTTTTGAAAAGATGTTTCAATGTTTTTTGGAAGTTTGTTTTGAAATTGTGTTGTGATGTGTGTTTGAAAAAAAATGGCAAGGATGTTTTGCAAGATTTTTGATCAAGTAACTAAGAGTTGTCTACCCTATTTTACTCAAAGATCTTTCCTTATGTTTTTAACCCTTTTAACAGTGTTTTTTCACCATTGTATTTGGTGAACAACCTTGTGTTAGGATGTAAACGGGACAGGCGCGGGTCATCGTATAGACCATGAAAGCAATAGTGTCAAGTGTCTTTGGAAATTTTCTTGAGGGACTATGATCATTTTGTTTAGGCAACAAGATAGCGTCATCGAGGGACTATGATCCTTTTGTTTGTTTTTTGTTTTGCCAAAGTACTTGACATACAACCATGGCCCATTTTTGAAGGCAACAAGTGGATGAAACCCTAGGGGTGCAAGTGTGCATTGTGTTTGTTTTTTCATGCATGTTTATCTTGAATTAGGTCAAGCTATTTGTTGATTGATTTTTGCATACAAACCCTAAGTCTAAGCATGGCATAATTTGGAAACTTTTAAATGTGCGAGAATTTAAAGTCCTAGATTATTACAACATGATTATGGGGATGGGGATACAAGTTTGAATTGGGGATATTTGACAAGGAAATAAATGCTAAGTTATTACAACCATATCGAATATACAAGTTAATATTTAAATAAACAAAATTAAATAAATATCAACATGAAATGTATTATGCAAAAAAAAAGATTGTTTATGTATGTGAAAAAGGTTTTTTATGTTTGAAGTATAAATAAAATAAAAAAAAGTTAATTTTTGGTCATTTTTGTTGTTTAGGGCAAAACCCTAATTTTTGAATAAATAATAATATTTATTAATTATGTACAATATATATTAATTTATGCGAAAAAATAAAAAGTATATTATTAAAAAAGTATTTTTAGTGTCAAATATTAAATAAAAAAATAAAAAGTATTATTTTTGTATTTTTACCCTAATTATTTAATAAAATGTATATGTATATATTAGATATATTAAATATACTAAGTATATACAAAAATAAAATATTAATTATTTACAAAAAATGTATATCCAAGAAAATGTTTTCTTAAAATGTAAATAAAAATAATAACTGAAAAATAAATATTTTTTATATTATTTTTAGGGTTTTAAATGAAAAGGATTTATATTATTTACATATATATGCCTAAAAAGTAAATAAATGTCAAATAAATATAAAAAATGTGAAAAAATTATTTTTGTTATTTTTTATGTTTGAACAAAAAAATATAAAAAAGAAAAACACAAAAATGTCAAGTATTTAATCAAATGGGCCAGGGGGGTGCAAATTGAAAAAAGGGGTGCAAAAAGCAAGGATGGCTCAAGCCCAGCCTAAGCCATCATCTTCTACCTCCAGCTTCTGTTTGAACAAAAAACGCGTGCGCCTCTTGTACCAATGCTATCTTCTGATTCTTTGATCCTTTGACAAATCTTAAAACATGAAACTTATAGAGCTTGAAGCCACGATTTCAACCATATAAAACACTTGACCTAACTCTAAGAAACTAGGGAGAATTTTATCACCCCCAATTTCTGACCTAGCTTTTTTCAAATGTTCATGGCTAAAATTCTCACAGCATGCTTAACATAAATAAAAACTGATCACATGTATGGCTTCAGGGCTATGAGTAGGACATGTTTCATTCACAAACCTAAGCCTAACCATTCCTAGATAGAGAGATAGAATTCCATAGATTACCTGTTTCAGCTTGACTCGAGAAGAGCAATGTAGCAACCTTCAATGGAGTTTGAGCTTCTGTTGAGCTTGCCTGAAGTCCAAGGATGCTTCCCAAATACTTGGCTTGCTTTGAAACACCTTGTATCGTGCTGTAGAAGTTCACCTGCAAAGCTTGAAAATGAAAATGGGAAACTGGATTAGAGGTGTTACAGCTGGAGTTTTAGGTTTGCAATAGTTTAGGTGGATGGTATGGAAGGTGTTTGAACAGGTTTTAGCAAAAATGCACGAGCAATTTGAGTTGTGGACTTCAATCTGCAGGGGTTGCCCTGTTTTTGCAGCAAAACAGTAATTTGGTGTATTAGGAGGTATGAGGGATGGAAGGGTCGTGCCTTAGGTCTGTTTTGATGTGTGGAAGATGTTCACAAAGTTTGTTTTGGCTTGTGTTCATAGGAAATGAGAGTTCTTTCTGTTTTGCAATGTTTCTTGTTTTTTAAGCAAAGAGTGTTCAAGTTGTCAATGCAGGCCTGTACCCTTTATATTGTATGCTGCATATCTTGACCTTGATACTTGCAATTTGGATTTTATTTGGCTTCAGAAATATGGCCCCCTTATGCTCAAAGATCATCTTTTGACATAAAGTGTAACTTTACCAAAATGGCATTATACCTTTTTCTAATTATGTGTAATGCCCAAATGGATGAAATAACACCTTAACACAATGGTTAGGCATTAAATTATGGAGTGTAAGCTTGGTTTTGAGGCCTTCAAGCTAGCATTACACAAACTGATTTGAAAATGCAAGTTGCTATGAACATGCCTTGGCCATGAACAAAAGTGAGTTTTTGCCAACTTTGTGAATTCGATTCTCTCTAACCACAAGGGTGTTTGAGGAGTTCTTGGATAATTTGGAAAGCTTGGAACATGTACTACAATCCATCTTTGTAATGCAATTTGAAACTCCAAGTGGAACCATGTGAAAATTTGCCAAGAAGTTGGGCAAAAATCCTTCCTAGAATAGGGCAAATTTTCTCTAAGTTAAAAGTTTTATGCACCCTTGTTCCAAAAATCATAACTTGAGATACAAGCTTCCTTTGAGAAAACTTTGTGAATCAAAGTTGTAGATTTTGTGATGAAATACAACTTTCATGTTTCAAGTTTTGTTTGAATGCATTTGCATCTTGGTGAAAAAATGGGACAAAGTTAGGAAAAAATAAGAAAATTTCATAACTTAGAAAATTTCTAAGTTATGAAATTTTTCATTTTAAACCCTAATTTGCAATTTTGGGTTTCTTGATGAACAAGTTTCATAATTTGACATGTCTTGATGAAAAATTAATCTTGGCACTTGATTTTGACCAAAAAGTCAAAGTTTGACTTTTTAATATACAGTCAAATTTTGATCAGTTGACTAAAAAATTCATCTGTCAATCCTATGCATTTGAGATCCTTTGAACTTGTTGAATGGGTCAAGACAATTCCATTGAGTCCTTGAGTCCATATATGAGCTTGGTTTGCCATTGGTTAGGTCAAACAGTCAAAAATTGCCTTTGTGCAGTCAAAACCCTAAAAATGACCATTTTGCCCTTTTGGTGATCTGATCAAATTTCTTGTGGAATTGTGATCCAAACTTGACCAAATGGTTCATATGAGTTCATTATGTTGATGTGGATCAAAAATCATGAAGTTTGACTGTCAATTGGCTACAGTTGACTTTTTCCCCAATACCGCTGATTTCTAGGTCAACTGTCCAATTGACTGGGCAAAGATTTGAATCAAGGCTTGAAACTTGGTATGGATAAACTTGTGAGTCCAACATGAAGCATGAAAGTAAAATTGGGCATTGAAGGTCAAAACAACCCTGTGCAAACTCAAACCCTAATTTGGGTCAACAGTGCAAGGAGGGGTCTTGAGCAGAGCAAACCCTAACTTGATCTTGAGTTCCAAGAGTCTTGTGATGAGAAAATGTTGATGAAATGAGAAGGAAAATTTTGGGGTACAACAGTTTCCCCTGTTCAATCTTCTTACACTTGAAGAGTTAGATTGGTGAATCTGCCATTTGCGACTTGAAGGTGAAAGATGATTGAACACTAGAGTGCCCAGAAATTTGCACTCGGTGATGTGATGGTAGAGGGAATGGGCTTAAAGATGCCATTTGGAGATGGTAGAACCTTTATGGAGATGGGCTTAAAGATGCCATCCAAGAATGTGACAGAATCTTGTCGGAGATGGGCTTAATAGATGTCATCCAAGAATGTTTGTTGTAGTTGAGTGGGTGAGTATCAGAAAGGTATCCACGTTTGGAACATCTCTGAATTGGGGGTCTGAATAAGCAATAGATTGACATCCATGTTGGGAAGCATCCGTGAACTGTTTTCAGAAGTTGAGTCTGAACAAGCGATAGATTAACATCCGTACTTGGATAATCCGTAAACTGTTTTCAGAAGTCTTGGAGTTGAATAAGCATGAGTTGGTCGAGTAGATATTTGTCCTGTCTGGTTTCAGGTATTAATCTCTGACCTGAGAAAGAAAGATAGTTTTCCTGGATTGTTACAGGTATTGATCTTCAATCTCTACAGGTATTGTGATGTCGGGAATGGGCTTACAGATGCCATTTGGAGATATGATGGATAGTTGTTGGAGATGGGCTTAAAGATGCCATCCAAGAATTCTTGTTGAATTGTAATTTTGTAAGTTGAAAGAAGGAACCTGTGTAGGGTTTTCTGATGATGAGTCAGTGTAAAACTGCATCTGAATTTGAGAAGGAACCGGTGTAGGGTTGCTTCGTGATGAGTCCGTGTAAAACTGCATCTGAATTTGAGAACGAACCGGTGTAGGGTTGCCTGATGATGAGTCTGTGTAAAACTGCATCTGGAATTGAGAAGGAACCGGTGTAGGGTTGCTTCATGATGAGTCCGTGTAAAACTGCATCTGAAATTGAGAAGGAACCGGTGTAGGGTTGCTTCATGATGAGTCCGTGTAAAACTGCATCTGAATTTGAGAAGGAACCGGTGTAGGGTTGCTTCATGATGAGTCCGTGTAAAACTGCATCTGGAATTGAGAAGGAACCGGTGTAGGGTTGCTTCATGATGAGTCCGTGTAAAACTGCATCTAAAATTGAGAAGGAACCGGTGTAGGGTTGCTTCATGATGAGTCCGTGTAAAACTGCATCTGAATTTGAGAAGGAACCGGTGTAGGGTTGCTTCATGATGAGTCCGTGTAAAACTGCATCTGAAATTGAGAAGGAATCAGTGTAGGGTTGCTTCATGATGAGTCCGTGTAAAACTGCATCTGAATTTGAGAAGGAACCGGTGTAGGGTTGCCTGATGATGAGTCCGTGTAAAACTGCATCTGAATTTGAGAAGGAACCGGTGTAGGGTTGCTTCATGATGAGTCCGTGTAAAACTTTATCTTGGAAAGAGAAGGAACCGGTGTAGGGTTGCTTGATGATGATCAAGTAGATAATTGTCCTGTCTGGTTTCAGGTATTAATCTGGAACTTGAAAAGGTTGATGGTAGCCATCTGTTGATTGACCTTTTTCTGAAAAAGGTAAAACGTTAGTTGTATGCAATGTCATGATGTATGAAATGCACGATGTCATGATGTTCTCAAAGTAAATGAGATTGCGTTGTATGCACTTATCATGTATGTAAATAGGATGTGTGAAATGTTAATGAATGTATTTTTGTTTGGGAAAATAAATCCTTGACAAAAGCTGGGGAGTCATTAAATCCTGGACTGCTGTTGAAGAGTATGTGTGTCTTCAAACATTGCTCAAAATGTTTCCACTGGGGATCCCTGCTTTGTTGTTTGAGGATAACTCCACTGGGGGATGTTGAAAATTCTGTGGGGAGTATGCTTATTTCTGCTTGGGAAAAGAGTTTAGGAGTCTTAGTCGTCCGTTGCTCTACTGGGGAGTCGAAGTTGAACTGATATCTGGTCGGGTCCAGGTTTCACAGTAACTTGCTGGGGATTGTAGAGTAATCTACTGGGGAAGAGGAGTTGTGGTCCTTTGATTTGTATTAGTCGGAGAGGCAAACTCAAGCTGGGGAATCCTGGCGTTGTTGGGGAAATAAACCCTGTCTCCAGTCCTCTAGAGAGGTGACATCTTCGTTGGGGGAAATCCTCGAGGATTCCTGAGGTTGATTCAACTGGGAAAAGGTGTTCAGAGATTAAACTCTTGCTGGGGAATCATCCTATGAGAAGGATTTTGGGGAGATTTGTCACTGCCCCTAGTAGCAAGTGCTTGTGGCACTGCCTGGAAATGTTTGACTATATGTAACCCTTTGTCGGGATTGACGTTCAATGCCCCAAGTGTTGGAGATGTGACTTGCCCCTTGTTATCCTGCAATTGAGTGATTTCTTGACATTTTGACTGGGCTGCCCCAGTTTTTTTTTGAAAGATTTGTTGAAATCTTGACTGGACTGCCCCAGGCGTGCTGGATAGTGACATGTCAAGTCCCCTTGTTGATAGGAGATTCGTCAATGGAAGTGTCATCCTTTTTGAAGTGATTTTGTTCACTGAGAGAGCTTTCGTTCATTGGATATTCATTGTGTGAATTTCTTCGCTGTCAAACAAATAGCCAAATGCAAACAATGATATTCAAGTAATGCAAAGTTTATGCTTGTCTTGAAGTTTTGAAAAAAATGCATTTTTAGCAAGTAAACTTTTTATAAGACAAATTCAACACTAGATTTAGGGCAAAGCCTTACAGGAGTCAGGATACCTTTTGTAACAGTATGCTTTCGAACTAACCCATGCTTCAATTAGGACTTTTGCAGGGTTGTAACGTGGCTTGGTTCACGGTTTAAGAAACAAAGGATAAAGGCTCAAAGTATATTTGTACCCACCTGCTCTTCGTGATGTTCTTCAATCCTAAACTCAGTTAATTGTGCGTTTGAACTCCAAATGAGTCTGGAACGACGTTTTGGTGATGGTTCACACAAGTTGGATTTTGGAAGGAATTCATCATTTATGCAACATTTTTCATGTTTATTGAGGATTTATAATGACCTCTTTCTTTTGATTTGTTATCCCTAACTTTTGCCTGACTGTTCCTGTTTTCGAGATTACAGTCAGCGGGATGCCCCAGCTTTCTTAAGCCTCCTTTGTAGGTTTTGGCTTAGTGGGCTTTTCTATTTTGAGAGATTGACTGCCTATGAGATAAGGAACCATCACTGTCTTTTGGTTCCAAAGGAATGTTTTTGATGTTATTCGTTGTATTATGAATTGAGAGTTTGCGACTTCAATGCACATCCTTTTTTGGATTAACTGAGAGACTACCCTGCCCCAGGTTTAAATCAAAGGTTTCAATTTGTGTTTAAAACAGAAAACTCCTACTTCTTTGGCTCGAAGGGGTTGACTAGGGATTATCTTCCTTATAACTCCAGTGTTTGGGATTTGAAAGAAACGCCTGTACATCGTCAGCAAGGTCTGTTCAAAAGCATATTGTATGAGATTACGGTATTATTTTGTCATCCTCCCTCTAAAGGCTTGTAACTTTTGCAAGAGTTAAATGTCATAAAGAAAGTAGAAAGCATAGTTCAAGAATAGTGAAAATGAATGGATGAATTCAAGACAAACATATGCAATGCATTAATGAAACAGATTTTGACATCAACAGACAATTGTTTGAATAACAAAAGAAATTACAACTTGAAAATTTCAAATGAAACAAAGACATTCTCAATGATTCGTCCAAAGGAGCAATGATTATGCTAGAGTCTCCAGAGGACCAAACTCAATCTCCTTGGCATCAATCAAATTCTGAATCTTGTACTTCAATGCCCAACAATCGTTAGTATCATGCCCGGGACTGTCAGAATGATAAGCACATGTGGCCTTAGGATTGTAGTTAGGAGAAGAAGTCTTGGGGTTTGGATGAGGTCCTATCAATGCAATCAAATTCATCCTCAACAAGTGTTGCAGCGCTTGAGACAATGGCATGTTGATGTTGGTGAACTATCTTTTAGGCTCGTCTGGCCTTTGTTGATTTCCCTTTTGCTGTTGTCGGTGCAACGCAGAACCAGAGATCACGACTGCCCCTACGTGTTGGTCACGGTGACTCTTTTGACTGTTCACAGCATTGGACTCTTTCTTTCCATTGTAGGGAGTTTTCTGAGCATCAGAGGGTGTAGCTCCTTGGATCTTTCCACTTTTGATGCCAGCTTCGACCCTTTCGCTGGTCATTATTAGCTCGGTGAACCCGGTTGAGGAGCTTCCGATCAAGTGTTTAAAGAAAGGCACTGTCAATGTTCCCATGAAGATGTAAATCAGCTCTCTGTCAGTTAAAGGAGGTTGTACCCTACCAGCCAGATCTCTCCACTTTTGGGCGTATCCTTTGAAGCTCTCGTTGGAACCCATGGTCATGTTCTGCAATTGGACACGAGTTGGTGCAAGATCAGCATTGTACTGATACTGTTTGTAAAAAGCAGCAACTAAGTCCTCCCAAGTGTGGATGCGAGAACTCTCCAATTGATAAAACCACTCGAGTTGAGTCCCTACCAGGCTTTCTTGGAAGAAATGGATCCAAAGCTTTGGATCAGTTGTGTGCGGTTGAATCTTGCGGACATAAGACTTTAGGTACATCTTAGGGAAAGAGACTCCATCGTACAGGGCAAAGATAGGGACTTTGAATTTTGGTGGGATGACCAATCCAGAAACTAAACCCATGTCTCCTAAATCCAAGCCAGGTATTTGTTGAATCTCCATAGCACTGAGGCGATCCTCCAACTGTTTGTACTTGTCATCAGCGGGAGGATATTGTTCCTCGGAGTAGTCAGCTTCAACATCATTGATCTCCAAATTGTGGTCTTCTTCAAGACTGACCCCTATGCTGGGTGGAGTTGAAAGATCTAGGGTTTCAGGTCTTCTTCTCAAGTTTAGGATGCCCGCTGCCTTCTTGGACTTCTTCTTCTTGTCTTTGAGAAGGAGAGCTTTCAGATCCTCTTGCCCTTTACCCATAGCCAGAAGCATTTGCTGGAATTGAGCGTTTTGAGCTTGGAGATCTTTCACTATTTGTTCCATATCCATCTTACTGAAATAAACAGTAGGAAGATAAGGAGACCTGTATGGGAGAAACTTGTCATGATGCGATGCATGATATGTGGATGCATGTTTTCAAGGATCTCGCGGGGTAAACACAAGAAAATGTTAGAGGTTGAACCTTGATCAACATCTTTAATTGGAGAACTTCGTATCGGTGGATGTTTCTCCACGAGAATCAAGCTCACCATGTCGAGTGGGTCATAGCCCCTGATTCAAGTTGTTGCACTTGATCTTTGACGGCATTTGTTTGGAGGAAAATAAAACCTTTTACCCTTTGGTAGACGTCTGGTTCAATCGTGACCCTGCATCAAAGACCCTCGAGATCCTTGAAATGGTTATTGTAAATGTTATGGTATGATGTTATGATGTTATGTACATGTATGCAAAAGTAAATAAGTGTATATACAGGTAATCATATTCATACAAAGCAAACAAGTCCTTAGGTTTAGGCTTGCATGGGGTTCTTAGGTAAGTACCCTCTTGAAGTTAGTTGGCTCATCCTGTCCTAAAATAGAAATCGGGTTCTAAGGAGCTCAATATCACTGGATTATTTTCTGTGTTCATTGTTTTAGTTTAGCCACTTGACTGGCGACCAAAATATTCCAAGAAAACAATCCTCAATGAGTGTAGTATCGAGTATCTACCAACTTCGGACTGCACCAAAGTCGGTCATCTCACTACCCCTAAAAAGGCCAAGATGGTCAAGTAAGGTTCTAGAGTTCGTTAGTGCTTCATGACATCGCTCAGCGGCCCCGTATTCTCCTTGACTACTCAAGGGCTATCGGTACCCACAAATATGTCACACTAACATAGCTACTGCTCCAACCATGTCGGTATACCCCGCACAGTTCCCTCACAGTTTATTGCTATTTACCTAAAAGGTGCCCCCAAATCCGGGTGTAGGATTTACAACAAACCCAAACAAGGAACCCAAAGAGTAAAGCAATCAAAGCAATCAAAGTAAGCATGTAAAGGTGATCTAAAACCCTAAGTTAACCCCACTTTTAGAAATAATCCCCAGCAGAGTCGCCAGTTCTGGCGTACGGTGGGAGAACTGACTTGAGGTTTTGCATTTGTGTTCGCAAATGTTTCGGTTTAGCAAGAGTCGCCACCGACTTTTTATTTATCCTAAGGAAAGGTCAAAAAGCACAGGAAAGACCTTTGAGATTTTTTCGTGGGTTCGGGGGGTAGATTATGAAAAGGGAAGGTGCTAGCACCCTTTTCATCCATGGTTATCCATGGGCTCTTAGTTACTTGTTTTAGATCACTTGCCTTTGCTTTTCAATTGTTTGAAATGGTGCTTTGTGTGTGTGGTTTTGAAAATGTTTTGAAAAAGATGCCTTGTCTAGGCAACCATTGTAATGACTCTTGTTTGAGTATATACAAAGGTGTATGTCTTTTTGAAAAGATGTTTCAATGTTTTTTGGAAGTTTGTTTTGAAATTGTGTTGTGATGTGTGTTTGAAAAAAAATGGCAAGGATGTTTTGCAAGATTTTTGATCAAGTAACTAAGAGTTGTCTACCCTATTTTACTCAAAGATCTTTCCTTATGTTTTTAACCCTTTTAACAGTATTTTTTCACCATTGTATTTGGTGAACAACCTTGTGTTAGGATGTAAACGGGACAGGCGTGGGTCATCGTATAGACCATGAAAGCAATAGTGTCAAGTGTCTTTGGCAATTTTCTTGAGGGACTATGATCATTTTGTTTAGGCAACAAGATAGCGTCATCGAGGGACTATGATCCTTTTGTTTGTTTTTTGTTTTGCCAAAGTACTTGACATGCAACCATGGCCCATTTTTGAAGGCAACAAGTGGATGAAACCCTAGGGGTGCAAGTGTGTATTGTGTTTGTTTTTTCATGCATGTTTATCTTGAATTAGGTCAAGCTATTTGTTGATTGATTTTTGCATACAAACCCTAAGTCTAAGCATGGCATAATTTGGAAACTTTTAAATGTGCGAGAATTTAAAGTCCTAGATTATTACAACATGATTATGGGGATGGGGATACAAGTTTGAATTGGGGATATTTGACAAGGAAATAAATGCTAAGTTATTACAACCATATCGAATATACAAGTTAATATTTAAATAAACACAATTAAATAAATATCAACATGAAATGTATTATGCAAAAAAAAGATTGTTTATGTATGTGAAAGAGGTTTTTTATGTTTGAAGTATAAACAAAATAAATAAAAAGTTAATTTTTGGTCATTTTTGTTGTTTAGGGCAAAACCCTAATTTTTGAATAAATAATAATATTTATTAATTATGTACAATATATATTAATTTATGCGAAAAAATAAAAAGTATATTGTTAAAAAAGTATTTTTAGTGTCAAATATTAAATAAAAAAATAAAAAGTATTATTTTTGTATTTTTACCCTAATTATTTAATAAAATATGTATATGTATATATTAGATATATTAAATATACTAAGTATATACAAAAATAAAATATTAATCATTTACAAAAAATGTATATCCAAGAAAATGTTTTCTTAAAATGTAAATAAAAATAATAACTGAAAAATAAATATTTTTTATATTATTTTTAGGGTTTTAAATGAAAAGGATTTATATTATTTACATATATATGCCTAAAAAGTAAATAAATGTCAAATAAATATAAAAAATGTGAAAAAATTATTTTTGTTATTTTTTATGTTTGAACAAAAAAATATAAAAAAGAAAAACACAAAAATGTCAAGTATTTAATCAAATGGGCCAGGGGGGTGCAAATTGAAAAAAGGGGTGCAAAAAGCAAGGATGGCTCAGGCCCAGCCCAAGCCATCATCTTCTACCTCCAGCTTCTGTTTGAACAAAAAATGCGCGTGCCTCTTGTACCAATGCTATCTTCTGATTCTTTGATCCTTTGACAAATCTTAAAACATGAAACTTATAGAGCTTGAAGCCACGATTTCAACCATATAAAACACTTGACCTAACTCTAAGAAACCAGGGAGAATTTTATCACCCCCAATTTTTGACCTAGATTTTTTCAAATGTTCATGGCTAAAATTCTCACAGCATGCTTAACATAAATAAAAACTGATCACATGTATGGCTTCAGGGCTATGAGTAGGACATGTTTCATTCACAAACCTAAGCCTAACCATTCCTAGATAGAGAGATAGAAGTCCATAGATTACCTGTTTCAGCTTGACTCGAGTAGAGCAATGTAGCAACCTTCAATGGAGTTTGAGCTTCTGTTGAGCTTGCCTGAAGTCCAAGGATGCTTCCCAAATACTTGGCTTGCTTTGAAACACCTTGTATCGTGATGTAGAAGTTCACCTGCAAAGCTTGAAAATGAAAATGGAAAACTGGATTAGAGGTGTTACAGCTGGAGTTTTAGGTTTGCAATAGTTTAGGTGGATGGTATGGAAGGTGTTTGAACAGGTTTTAGCAAAAATGCACGAGCAATTTGAGTTGTGGACTTCAATCTGCAGGGGTTGCCCTATTTTTGCAGCAAAACAGTAATTTGGTGTATTAGGAGGTATGAGGGATGGAAGGGTCGTGCCTTAGGTCTGTTTTGACGTGTGGAAGATGTTCACAAAGTTTGCTTTGGCTTGTGTTCACAGGAAATGAGAGTTCTTTCTATTTTGCAATGTTTCTTGTTTTTGAAGCAAAGAGTGTTCAAGTTGTCAATGCAGGCTTGTACCCTCTATATTGTATGCTGCATATCTTGCCCATGATACTTGCAATTTGGATTTGATTTGGCTTCAGAGATATGGCCCCCCTATGCTCAAAGATCATCTTTTGACATAAAGTGTAACTTTACCAAAATGGCATTATACCTTTTTCTAATTAAGGGTTAGTTTTATGTGTAATGCCCAAATGGATGAAATAACACCTTAACACAATGGTTAGGCATTAAACTATGGAGTGTAAGCTTGGTTTTGAGGCCTGCAAGCTAGCATTACACAAACTGATTTGAAAATGCAAGTTGCTATGAACATGCCTTGGCCATGAACAAAAGTGAGTATTGGCCAACTTTGTGAATTCGATTCTCTCTAACCACAAGGGTGTTTGAGTAGTTCTTGGACAATTTGGAAAGCTTGGAACATGTACTACAATCCATCTTTTTAATGCAATTTGAAACTCCAAGTGGAACCATGTGAAAAATGTCCAAGAAGATGGGTCAAAATCCTGCCTAGAATAGGGCAAATTTTCTCTGTTAAAAGTTTTATGCACCCTTGTTCCAAAAATCATAACTTGAGATACAAGCTTCCTTTTGTAATTGCAAGCTTCTCAAGTCATATTTAAAGCATGTGTTTTGATGAAGACAACATGGACATCAACATTCAAAGGATGTGCAAAAAGCTTATCAACATCATATAAAAGTCTTGAAGATTATTGAAGAATTATTAAAGAATCATCAAATGTCAAATGGTATAAATAATTCTTAATCTTGAATATAGATGTTCACAAAAAATATGCATTCATAATCATATACATATCCAACATGTTTTCACTTAAGAAAAACTTTGTTTAAAATCTTTTTCAAAAAGAATTTTTGAAAATTAACTTTCAGGAACCGGTTCCTCCCTAACAGAGAACCGGGTTCCAAACCTTGTTCAAAAACATGTCCCTGGAATTTGTACCAGGAACCGGGTTGTACCAATAGGGGAACCGGTTCCTGCGTGATATTTTTGAAATCTGACTTATAACGTTCACTAAGAATCGGGTTCTGTCAGTGTCGGAACCGGTTCCTAGCGAACCAGTGCAGCTTTTCTTTTGTTTTTTAAACATTTTTCAAGTGGTATCTTTTCATGAATGCATTGCAACTTTTCATATGAATTGGCATGAATGAAGAGGTTCTTATGACTTTATAAAATGCTGCAGATTTTCTTATTTCAAAAAACAATGCTTCAATTTTCAAATTAACAAATATACTTCTTCAATAAACAATTTTTCATCATTCACATTTGAATTCATACTTTCATGTGTTCATAATTTTGTGAAACTTGCCATATACACTTTCATTATCATTACAAGTTTCATACATACATTGTGAACATTTATATACATTGTTTGAAAATTGTTTATATCTTGAAGAAGAAGATCAATTGAAGATTGATAAAGCTCTCCATATACTTCAAATAAATCATTGTATTACTTAAAGAAATTATTCCCTTACTATCCAGGATTGTTGGAAGTAAGTGTTATGATTTGAAGAGGATTGTTCTTCATTCACATTAGTGTTTGTTTGGTCTTAAAGGTGTTAAGAATCTTTGATCACCCTATAGGTTAGATAGTAAGCATAGGCTGTACAATCATTCTAACTATAGTGAAATCTCTTTCGTGTTGGAAAGGGGACTGGAGTACTCTCGGATTGTGAGGGGAACCATGATATATCACCGTGTTCTTTACTTTTCCGCATTTATCGCTTTCATCACCATAATCAGGAAAAGATAAAGATATAATCAAAACCTTCAAACACTTAACCAAAAATTACTGCCAAGCATTCTCATAAAACCGAATAAATTTTTATAAGACCTAATTCACCCCCCCCCCCCCCCCCCTCTTAGGCACTCTGAGACTTACAATTGGCATCAGAGCAAGTTATAGGTAACTTGTTCCTAAAGATCCAGAATGGCTTCCGCAAATCATCAACCTGTTTTCAGAGATGGTGGTAGTAACAACAAGCCTCCTCTATTCTGTGGTGAATATTTTGACTTCTGGAAAATACGCATGAAGGCGCATTTAGAAGCGCAAGGAGAGGAAGTATGGGATGCTGTTGAAAACGGTCCATTTATCCCAATATCAGTAATCAATGGTATTGGTTCTGCAAAGCCCAAAACTGCATGGGACGACGATGTTAAAAAGAAAGTTCTCTATGACAAAAAGGCAATAAACCTTCTTCAAGGTGCACTCAGTATGGACGAATTTTTCCGTGTCTCGAACTGCAAAACAGCAAAAGAAATATGGGATACCCTGTTTCAAACTCATGAAGGAACGGCTGAAGTAAAAAGATCAAGGCTAAATACCTTGAGTCAAGAATATGAACTATTTCGAATGCAGCCCGGAGAATCCATTCTTGACTTACAAAAGAGATTTGTGCATTTGACAAATCACTTAAATGCTCTTGGTAAAACCTTGACAAATGACGAACTCAACTTGAAAATCCTTAGATCACTGACTAGGGAATGGCAACCAAAGGTAACGGCAATCTCGGAAAAGAAGAGTCTCTCCGCAATGACTTCCGCTACATTATTTGGCAAACTTCAAGAATACGAAACGGAACTCGGTAGAATTGAAAAACATGAAAATTTAGAGAAGAAATCCAAAGGCATTGCTTTAAAAGTTGATTCAAAAGAAAGTCAAGATAAATATGCATCGGAGGAAGATGAAAACTTCTTGCTTCTTGTAAAAAGATAAAGAAGCCTCCACATCAACACAAGATGTCACATGTTATGAATGTGGAAAGCAAGGTCACATAAAGCCGGATTGTCCAAAACTCTCCAAGAAAAATGGATTCAAAGGCAAAAAGGAGTTCAAGAACAAAAAGGCTTATGTTGCATGGGAAGATAATGAGATAAGTTCTTCATCCGATTCGGAAAGCGACGAATGTGCAAATCTAGCATTAATGGCTTCACATCACTCCGACGATGAAGAAGAGGTTAGTAATGAATTTAATCTTTTTGATGATGATGTTCAAGATGCTATTGATGAACTCTTGAAAGAATGCAAAAGTTTATACAAAAAGGTGTCAAATCAAGAAAAAGAACTTCTAATTTGTTTAGAAAAAATTGACACCATGACTAAAGATTTTGATCTTCAAAAACAGAATTTTATTAAAGAAAAAGAAAACTTTGCATGCTCCAAGTGTGAATCAAATGTCTTTCAAATTGTTCAATTGAAAAGAGTCATTGAACGATATGAAAAAGGACAAATAGGATTGGAAGGATTACTAAGCCAACAACGTTATCCAAATGATAAAAGGGGTCTTGGTTATGTGAATTCTAAGAAACCAAGTAACAATCCCACTATTTTTGTAAAGGCTAGTAATAGTTCCAATCCCAAGAAAGTAGAAAAGAAGCAAGTTGTTCATAATCATCAAAAGAAAAAGGCTAATGTATCGAAAAAGAAAACATTTCCTAAGAAGAAATCTTATCCTTCTAGATATATAAGTAACTTTGAACCTACTTGTTTTTATTGTGGTATTAAAGGCCATACACCTAATGCTTGCTATGTTAGAAACTTTAGTATAACAAGTGGGCATTATGTGTGGGTGAAAAAGGGAACTAACTATGAAGGACCCAAGGCAACTTGGGTACCTAACAAAGAATAATTTGTTTGTGTAGGTATGCTTGAAATCCACATCAAATGTTTGGTATCTTGATAGTGGATGTTCAAAGCATATGACAGGAGATGTACACCAATTTTCATATCTAGTACATAAAGCCAAAGGTTATGTCACCTATGGAGACAACACCAAAGGAAAGATTCTTGGCGTTGGAATAGTTGGCACACCTCTATCCATTCAAATTGAGGATGTTCTCTATGTTGAAGGATTAAAGCACAACCTTCTTAGCATAAGTCAACTTTGTGATAGAGGGTTCAAGATTAAATTCAACAAAGAAGAATGTCTTATTATGGATGAGGCAACCAATGAGGTAAAACTCAAAGGTATAAGAACTAACAATATTTTTATGATTACTTTAGATGATTTGTCTCTGAAGGTACAATGTCTTATGGTAAACAACAATGACGCTTGGTTATGGAACAAGAGGATTGCTCACATTCACATGGAGCACTTGAACAAATTGATTAAGCATGACTTAGTTATTGGTCTACCAAAGATGAAGTTCATCAAAGACAAATTATGTAATGCATGCCAAAAGGGCAAACAGACCAAAACAACTTTCAAATCTAAGAATGTGGTGTCTACTACAAGGCCACTACAATTGTTACACATGGATATCTTTAGTCCATCAAGAACAAAAAGCTTCGAAGGTAATGTATACGCTTTGGTCATTATTGATGTTTTTTCTAGATATTCTTGGACTTTGTTTCTTGTGCAGAAAAGTGATGCTTTTAAAGCCTTTAAGAAGTATGCTAAGCAAATCCAAAATGAAAAATCACTAAAGATTGTATCCATAAGAAGTGATCATGGTGGAGAATTCCAAAATGCACAATTTGAAGAATTTTGTGAAGAACATGGCATCTCTCATAATTTTTCAGCACCAAGAACTCCACAACAAAATGGAGTAGTTGAAAGAAAGAATAGGTTTCTAGTGGAACTTGCAAGAACAATTCTTAGTGATGCAAATATTCCTAAATATTTTTGGGCGGATGCGGTTAGTACGGCATGTTATGTTGGAAATCGAGTTATCATTAGAATTATAATAAAGAAGACTCCATATGAACTTTTCAAAGGAAGAAAGCCAAATATTGCTCACTTTGACATTTTTGGATGCAAGTGCTTTGTTCTTAATAATGACAAAGATAATCTCGGTAAGTTTGACGAGAAATCCGACGAAGGTATATTTCTTGGTTATTCGCTTTCTAGTAAAGCATATAGAATTTATAATAAAAGAACTTTAACTATTGAAGAATCTATGCATGTATATTTTGATGAAACTAACCCCTCTAAGGAGGAAGTAGTAGTATGTGATGATGATGGTCCTATAGATTTACCCCCAGAAGAACTTTCAAATGATCAAGTTGTGAAATCACTGTAAAATCAAGAAAACATTGTACAACAAGATTCAAACATCAATGATCTACCAAAAGAATGGAGAACTCATAGAGACCATCCTATTGACAAAATTATTGGTGACATTAGCCAAGGAGTATCAACAAGGTTGAATCTAAAAGATGCTTGCTTAAACATGGCGTTTGTTTCTCAAATTGAACCTACCAAAATTGATGAAGCCTTAGGAGATGATCAATGGATTATTTCTATGCAAGAAGAATTAAATCAATTCGAGAGAAATCAAGTTTGGGAACTTGTTCCTAGACCAAGTGGTAAACACATCATAGGTACCCGATGGGTGTTTAAGAACAAACTTGATGAGAATGGTCTAATTGTTCGAAACAAAGCAAGGTTAGTTGCCCAAGGCTACAATCAAGAGGAAGGAATTGACTTTGAAGAAACATTTGCTCTGGTTGCAAGGTTAGAAGCTATACGTCTTTTACTTGCTTATGCTTGTTCATTAAATTTTCAGCTTTTTCAAATGGATGTCAAAAGCGCATTCTTGAATGGATACATCAATGAAGAAGTATATGTCAAACAAACTCAGGGATTTGAAGACTTCCAACATCCTACACATGTCTTTAAGTTGAGAAAGGCTCTTTATGGCTTAAAGCAAGCACCAAGAGCATGGTATGATAGACTTAGCAATTTTTTGTGTGAAAAAGGTTTCGAAAAGGGTAAGGTTGATAAAACCTTGTTCATTAAGAAAATACAAAGTAACACTTTATTGGTTCAAGTCTATGTTAATGATATCATTTTTGGATCGACTAACAAAGAAATGTGTGAGGAATTCTCATTGATGATGCAAGGAGAATTCGAGATGTCTATGATGGGAAAGATGAACTACTTTCTTGGACTACAAATCAAGCAACTAGAAGATGGAATCTTCATCAACCAATCTAAGTATTGCAAAGAATTATTGAAAAAGTTTGATATGGACAATTGTAAAGCAATGAATACTCCAATGGGCTCCGGTACATATGTTGATCAAGATGAATCCGGTACTCCAATTGATATTACAAAGTACAGAGGTATGATTGGTTCTTTATTGTATTTGATGGCAAGCCGTCCTGACATCATGTTTAGTGTTTGTCTTTGCGCTCTCTTTCAAGAAAATCCAAAGGAATCACACCTCATGGTTGTTAAAAGGATCATGAAGTATCTAAAAGGAACAACCAATGTCGGCTTATGGTATCCGAAAGGTAGTATTTGCACTTTAATTGGTAATTCTGACGCGGATTATGCAGGTTGTAAAACTGATCGTAAAAGCACAAGTGGTACTTGTCACATTATTGGAAATGCATTAGCATCATGGGCTTGTAAAAAGCAAGCATGTGTTGCTCTTAGCACGGCCGAAGCAGAATACATAGCAGCGGGTAGTTGTTGTGCATAAATTCTTTGGCTCAAGCAACAACTCCGTGATTACGGACTTGATCTCGGATGCATTCCTCTTTGATGCGACAATACAAGTGCTATCAATATTACAAAGAATCTGGTCATGCATTCAAGAACCAAACATATAGATATTCGACATCATTTTCTCCGTGATCATGTACTTAAAGGAGATGTCGAAGTCACTTTTGTGGATACTCATAACCAACTCGCAGATATCTTTACTAAACCGCTTGCTCGAGAAACTTTCTTCAAAATCCGAAGAGAACTTGGTATTTTGGATGAAGGTGATATCTAATGTTTCTCTTAAGATGCACGTCTTAATTCTTTTATATGTATTTATTTCACTCTTTTTCCCCATCCTTTTTGATGTTAACAAAGGGGGAGAAGAATATGCATATGTGTTGTTTTGTTTCAACGAAATTGCAGGCCCAAATATCTATTATACTCACTCCAAAATTCAAGGAATCATGGACTTATGGGGAGCATACAATTTAGGGGGAGCCTTGCATTTGCTCAACATGTTGGCTATACAAAACAACATAAACATTTCAAGAAATCGTTTTCAAGACTTGGTTGTCATCATCAAAAAGGGGGAGAATGTAATTGCAAGCTTCTCAAGTCATATTTAAAGCATGTGTTTTTATGAAGACAACATGGACATCAACATTCAAAGGATGTGCAAAAAGTTTATCAACATCATATAAAAGTCTTGAAGATTATTGAAGAATTATTGAAGAATCTTCAAATGTCAAATGGTATAAATAATTCTTAATCTTGAATATAGATGTTCACAAAAAATATGCATTCATAATCATATACATATCCAACATGTTTTCACTTAAGAAAAACTTTGTTTAAAATCTTTTTCAAAAAGAATTTTTGAAAATTAACTTTCAGGAACCGGTTCCTCCCTAACAGGGAACCGGGTTCCAAACCTTGTTCAAAAACATGTCCCTGGAATTTGTACCAGGAACCGGGTTGTACCAATAGGGGAACCGGTTCCTGCGTGATATTTTTGAAATCTGACTTATAACGTTCACTAAGAACCGGGTTCTGTCAGTGTCGGAACCGGTTCCTAGCGAACCAGTGCAGCTTTTCTTTTGTTTTTTAAACATTTTTCAAGTGGTATCTTTTCATGAATGCATTGCAACTTTTCATATGAATTGGCATGAATGAAGAGGTTCTTATGACTTTATAAAATGCTGCAGATTTTCTTATTTCAAAAAACAATGCTTCAATTTTCAAATTAACAAATATACTTCTTCAATAAACAATTTTTCATCATTCACATTTGAATTCATACTTTCATGTGTTCATAATTTTGTGAAACTTGCCATATACACTTTCATTATCATTAAAAGTTTCATACATACATTGTGAACATTTATATACATTGTTTGAAAATTGTTTATATCTTGAAGAAGAAGATCAATTGAAGATTGATAAAGCTCTCCATATACTTCAAATAAATCATTGTATTACTTAAAGAAATTATTCCCTTACTATCCAGGATTGTTGGAAGTAAGTGTTGTGATTTGAAGAGGATTGTTCTTCATTCACATTAGTGTTTGTTTGGTCTTAAAGGTGTTAAGAACCTTTGATCACCCTATAGGTTAGATAGTAAGCATAGGCTGTACAATCATTCTAACTATAGTGAAATCTCTTTCGTGTTGGAAAGGGGACTGGAGTACTCTCGGATTGTGAGGGGAACCAGGATATATCACCGTGTTCTTTACTTTTCCACATTTATCGCTTTCATCACCATAATCAGGAAAAGATAAAGATATAATCAAAACCTTCAAACACTTAACCAAAAATTACTACCAAGCATTCTCATAAAACCGAATAAATTTTTATAAGACCTAATTCACCCCCCCCCCCCCCCCCCCCCCCCCCTCTTAGGCACTCTGAGACTTACACCTTTGAGAAAACTTTGTGAATCAAAGTTGTAGATTTTGTGATGGACTACAAATTTTATGTTTTAAGTTTTGTTTGAATCCATTTTCATCTTGGTGAAAAAATGGGACAAAGTTAGGAAAAAATAAGAAAATTTCATAACTTAGAAAATTTCTAAGTTATGAAATTTTTCATTTTAAACCCTAATTTGCAATTTTGGGTTTCTTGATGAACAAGTTTCATAATTTGACATGTCTTGATGAAAAATGAATCTTGGCACTTGATTTTGACCAAAAAGTCAAAGTTTGACTTTTCAGTATATAGTCCAATTTTGATCAGTTGATTGAAAAATTCATTTGTCAATCCTATGCATTTGAGATCCTTTGAACTTGTTGAATGGGTCAAGAAAATGCCATTGAGTCCTTGAGTCCATATATGAGCTTGGTTTGCCATTGGTTAGGTCAAACAGTCAAAAATTGTCTTTGTGCAGTCAAAACCCTAAAAATGACCATTTTGCCCTTTTGGTGATCTGATCAAATTTCTTGTGGAATTATGATCCAAACTTGACCAAATGGTTCATATGAGTTCATTATGTTGATGTGGATCAAAAATCATGAAGTTTGACTGTCAATTGGCTACAGTTGACTTTTCCCCCAATACAACTGATTTCTAGGTCAACTGTCCAATTGACTGGGCAAAGATTTGAATCAAGGCTTGAAACTTGGTATGGATAAACTTGTGAGTCCAACATGAAGCATGAAAGTCAAATTGGGCATTGAAGTTCAAAACATCCCTGTGCAAACTCAAACCCTAATTTGGGTCAACAGTGCAAGGAGGGGTCTTGAGCAGAGCAAACCCTAACTTGATCTTGAGTTCCAAGAGTCTTGTGATGAGAAAATGTTGATGAAATGAGAAGGAAAATTTTGGGGTACAACAATGCCCCTTCAGCATTTAGAGGTTACGTTTCTGATCTTCTGTAACCAGAACATCAACAAATCCCAAGACCTCGTTTAAACAACCTGCTGCACTGCTACAGTACATTACTCTAACCAGCAGTTAATCTAGTTCACGCCTGCATTTTCCCAAATCTTATGTTTGCACCAAATACAAAAAGCTGTGATCAAAAAGCAATAGAACAGTGTGCCAAAAGTTCAAATCCCATCTGTTTTTCCCCCCAAAACCACAACAAATTCATCTATAAATAAGTGGCTCCATCACACTTGCAAAAGGCTGGCTTTCAGAGAGAGAATCGTCAAAAAAGAGAGAAAAGAAAGTTGTGAGGTCTTCATAAAAAATCTAGAATTCCAAAACAAAAAACAAAAAACCCTTGTTCTTCCCTTGAAGTAAAAGAACTTGGTATTTTCTATTTTTTTTCTTGCTGACTCCAGAATATCTGAAGGCAGTAGCTCAAGTCCCAAGCACACATTCCAGGTTCAAGGTAAGTCTCCCTGACTCTGCATCTTCTTATTCAGAATATCATTAAACATGTAAATATCATAGTATTGATGTTGTCCATATCACTGCATAAGTAGAAAAAACTGTGGATCAGAACTTCCTGATTAAGGCTAGACTCAGGACCAGGATCAGAACTTCCATAAATTGTTGTGTTTTTTATCCTTCTGATATGCTGTTTGCTGAAAATTGAACAAATTATCATTGTGTTGATTGATGTAAGAAAAGAGTTGAAATGTAACACATAACTTCTGTTTTTCACTCACCATTCTAACACATAGAACTTCCATGATTCACTCACTGTTCTAACACAGCACAAAACTTCTGAGTTCTCCCTACATGTCAAACATACTGAACTTCTGATGTTTCCACTCGATGTTTTTACACACTCGGAGTTTCTGATTTTTACATGCTGACAATATAATGAATTTCTGGGGTTTACTCACTGTTTTAAGTGTAATACAGAACTTATGAATTGTGGTCCACTGTCTGAATACCACCCAGAACTTTTGTGTTTCCCCTCTAATGTTCTTTGCAGGACTCCAGAGTTTACCAACTCAAAACTTCTGATACCCACTGACGTCTCCTACTGAGTCACAACGCTCTTGTCTTAAGAACTTCTGATTCCGTTTGTTTTTCTTGTAGCAACTCGCTGGCCTTATATCTCATTTATTTTCCTTTTTATCACTTTCAACATTAAAACTCTTTTCATCAATATAAAAAGGCATAAAAATATTTTTATTTTAATTTATTTCTTTTTTTTAAGACAAAAAACCTTTTCTAAACAAGATCCCTTTTCTTTCTTGCATTATTATTTCAATATGGTTGTAATAAGTAATTAGGATTTATTTTCTTGCAAACCCCTATTCGTAAATTTGTACGCCCCATCCCCCTAATGATTGTAATAGCATAGAATCCTTACTTTCCACGCTTTTATTGCTTTCATATATTGTTAGTAACTAGGGCGTGTATGGCAAGATATGAAATCAACAAATAGACAACCTAAAAAGCAAGACTAAATGCATGCAATCAAACACATTTTGCACGCACGCACACACCCTTAGGGTAATCTCACTTTGTTGCCTATCGGAAAAATAGTCATGTCCCTCGAACATGGGCGTTTTAGCAAAAGACCCTCGATAAAAGATCGTAGTCCCTCGATGACCCTCGATGTTGCCTTCGATAAACGATCTAGTCCCTAAAAACGACATTGCTAAAACATCCCATAGGTTGCCTTCTATGACTATAAAAACGTCCCAACATTCATCCCTTCACATCCAACGATGGGGCTTCTTACCAAAACAATGGTAAGATAGCAACATCTAAAGGAGGATAAAAATAACACCTAAGACCTTTTGAGTAGGTAGATTCTCTCCTAGTTGCTTGCTTGCTCACAACAAAAACATTATATACACCGGTACTCTCACTTTGAAACATTTTCAAAAGACAACCCTTTGTAGACGTTCTTATAGAGACGAGAACCATTACAAAGGAAACCCTTTTCAAAATCACTTTCAAAAACACATTCCACAAATACCTCTTTGAACTATTTTCAAAACAACACTTTGTACGCATTCTTATAGAGACGAGATTCATTACAAAGTCAAATTTTCAAAATACTTTCGAAAACCCACATCACAAAGCACATTTCAAAACAAAAGCAAGTGACCTAGCAAGTAACTAAGAGCCCATGGAAAACCATGGATGAAAAGGGTGCTAATACCTTCCCTTTCCATAATCTACCCTCCGAACTCAAGAAAACATCTCTAAAGGTCTTTCCTGTGCTTTTTCACCTTTCCTTTTGGATAAAAGAAAAGTCGGTGGTGACTCTTGCTAAACCGCAACATTTGCAAACACAAACACAAAACACCCAAGTCAGTTCTCCCACCGCATCACAGTTAGCTTCAGAGAAGTTCAATGAAGCTAACTGAATGGAGCTTTTGGTGTTTGAAGGTGAGAATGTAAGAAATCAAAATTTCAAATTCAGAGTTCGTGTGATATCTGAACAGGGGTCAATTGGCTATCAAAAGCTTGCCAAAATGAGTGAGGGATGATCCTTATTTATAGTTGATCATGATGCAAGGCTCAAGCGTGTGAATTGGAGGCAAAATCAGTGAAATCATGTGGACCTGCTAAGTGTGAAAAGTGTGACTTCACATGACTCAAAATGCAGCTAAATGAATGGTTTAAGGGTCGTTTCTTGTTGTGGAAAGTTCCTAAACATGATTAGACATGAAATTGATCCTTAAACAGGCTTGTAATTGGATTTAAACTAATTTTCAAATCCGACTGAACTTGGAATTTCCATTTTATAATGCTACTTTCTTAACCAAGGTGCCAACAATGTAGGGCACCATATCATGTGATTTTTGAAGAATTTGAAAGATAAAGTCACAAGTTTTACAATGTGCAAGGAGTGAGATCAATTGGATGTTTGAGAAAGAAGTTGTGTTGAGTCAAAGTTGGAAGAAAATGGTTGACTTTCCATACTTAGAAATATTTCAAGTTTTCTCTTCAAAAGTGACCTATAATGTTTTGCATCCAAACACGACCTTCCTCTTAGAATTTGCCCTTGAACAAAAAAGATGGTATGAAATAGACCACTTGAATAACATTTTGAAACTTGAACCATTCAAAATCTCCAAAAATTGAGAGAGTTATGAATTGTTGAAGTTGGCAAAAAATCATGAAATGACCTATAATCTTTTGTATCCTTAGGGCATCTTCCATCCATTTTCTCACTTTGCATATAAAAGAAGGAATAAATTTCACATCCTCAAGATCATTATGGAAAAAGAGTGGGCTCAAGGTGATAAAAATTGACCAAGTTATGATCATTTGAAGTCACACATGGGAAATTGGGGATTCATCTGAAGGACTTGTAATCTTTCTTCATCATCAAGTTTCTTGAACATGAAAACTCCTTGAGACTTTTGAAGTGATTTGTTATTAACCCTTTGAAGAGAATGATGTTTTTGGAATCATTCAAAAATACCAAAAGATAAGCAAGATATACTTCTTTGAAGTTCAAAACCCTAGCCCCTAGATCAAGAAAATGCTTTGAGGCACTTTGACAATTTTAAACAACCTTCTTGTACCAACACTTTTGCTTTGTAGATAAAAGTTGTTGAGGATGATAATGAGAACTCATAGCAACCAAAGCCACTTCCATATCTTGAGAATTGAGAGAAATATGCACTTGTGACCAATAGGAACAAGGCCTTGTCGAACCATGACAACTTCCTCAATCAACCCCTTGTACTTTTGAATCAAACTTGATAACTTTGAAATATGGTGAACCAAAATAAATCTTTCCATGCCATTTCTTCCAAAACAACTTCAATGGTGAGGTTTGAATTTCTCAAGCTTTATTGACTAGGGCATGGAAATAAACTCATGAACCCATGGATCAACTTGCTAAGCCATATTGCCTTTACCTACATTATTAATAAGACAAACCAACATTGTATTTTATTAATTAAAAGGAAAGTCAAAACAAGACATGCATGATCACAAAAGAAAAACAAGTCAAGGTGCTTGGTGATTCCTCAAAGAGCAAAGCTAAAGATAGGGAGGAGAACCAAAAGCCCTAATGCGATCTTGTTGTGATTGAATCAATATGGTATGATTAAGGGATCTTAGGGGCAAAAATTGGAGTACAACAGATACAAATATTCATGCTCGTACCCATATCTTATGAGTACTTCAATACCCGTATAAGAGCATGTTTACCCGCATTTGTAGAAAAATTAACTCAATTAATTACAAAATATCATATAATTTAAGTTTTTTAATAATATTAAAAAAAATTATGAATGTTATTGTTAAGTTAAGAAATAAATAAATACTTTTATTAAAATATCTAATAGTTTAATAGCGATATATATTTTAAAAAATTGATAAACGTGCATTTTCTTATAATAATATAAATAATATTATATAAATAAATATTGTGAATATGAGACGGGATAAGTACTAAGATATCTATTTCCGTATTTATACTCATTTATTTTAATGGATAATTATCTCTTTTTTTATATAAATCAAATTGTCATTCCTAGATACATTGCTTATAGTGGAGAGACACAAATTAGCCCAACATCCATAAACTTAATGAAATTGATCAAAAAGTTCAATGAATTACTAACTAATAGATGCAAATACTCATTACATCATGAATGATAAGTTAAGCTTTTTCCTTTATTTGCTAAAAAAAAAGTCAATAGCTCATAAAGTAGGTTATACTTTATAGTAGATAGTAATAAACTTTCTAATAACAAATTAATAATTTATTTTTATAATTTTATTTAAAAAAGTGTCCCATTTGGTACGGGGACCCCTCAAAAATTGAGCCGTTGTTCAAAATTTCAGCTATCATCGTCATCATAAAAATACATTAATACTTGTACTACTAGTAGTATCAAATTTGAAAGAGTGTGTTGACTAAACTAGCAGGGGTAACATGGGAAACATACAAAACTCTTATTACAAAGATCCAAAACATGGCCTTCATTTTTAGCTCACTACTATAAATAACAAACTTTCCTTGCAAAGTATCTTAACTTCTTTCCATTGTAGAAAAACGCAACAAAGACATATACTAGCTATTCACACATACAACTTTTTATAATGGTCGATGTGGACCGTAGAATGACCGGTCTGAACCCGGCTCGGGCTCACTTAGCCGGTCTAAAGCGTCTCTCCGCCAGAGCCGCATCAATCGCCGCTACCACCACCGTACGTAACGGTCTTCTCTCATTCTCACCTCTCGCCGACAAAATCATCACCAACCTCCGAAACTCAGGGATACAGGTTCAACAAGGTCTCTCCAACGCCGAGTTCGCACGCATAGAAGCTGAATTCGGTTTCGTTTTCCCACCGGACCTCCGAGCTGTTCTCACCGCCGGCTTACCCGTCGGAGCTGGATTCCCTGACTGGCGCGCCACCGGGTCACGCCTCCATCTTAGAAGCTCCCTGGATCTTCCAATGGCGGCTATTTCATTTCAAATCGCGAGGAACACGATGTGGGCCCGGTGTTGGGGTCCGAAACCGCCCGAACCCGAAAAAGCTTTACGGGTTGCAAGAAATGCTTTGAAGAAAGCACCGTTATTGATCCCAATCTTTAACCATTGCTATATTCCTTGTAACCCCTCTCTCGCCGGAAACCCTGTCTTTTACGTCGACGAGAATCGAATCTTCTGCTGTGGGATTGATTTATCGGATTTCTTCCAACGTGAATCACCAAATCGGAGCTCCGAAGTTCTCTCGGGTCATGTGATTCTCAAAAAACAGAGATCCGTCACAGAGAAGAGCGTTAGCGAAGTTTGTTCTGAAGTGAATTTCACGAGGAGGAGCCTCGACGCGGGAGGGAGGACACCAAGATGGGTAGAGTTTTGGAGTGACGCCGCGGTTGATCGACGGAGGAGAAGCTCAAGCACATTATCGCGGGTAGATTCGCCGGAGCGGTTTTTCGATATTGGAAAATTTGAGGTACCGAAATGGGTTGAAAATTACGTTGAAGAGATCGGGTCGGTTTTGAGAAAAGGCGGGTGGAGTGAACCGGATATAACCGAAATGGTGGAAGCTTCGGGTTCGGGTTTTTTTGATGGTGATATGGTAATGTTGGATAATCAAGCGGTGTTGGATGCTCTTTTGCTGAAAGTGGATCGGTTTTCGGATTCGCTTAGGAAATCTGGGTGGAGCTCCGAAGAGGTTTCGGAGGCTTTAGGATTTGATTTTCGACCCGAGAAGAAGGAGAGGAAACCGGTTAAGAAACTGCCACCGGAAGTGGTTCATAGCATTGAAAAACTAGTTGGTTTCTCGGTCATGAATGCTAATACTAATTGAAAATGGAGTTTTGTTCTTATTTTGATGGTAATACTAATATAAATTTTATTTTTGTTTATTTTGTTTTATTTATAAGTTAGATATTTTTTTACTTAAAACAAAAAGCATGTCGAGGAAATTTAGGTTTGCATTTCCCTAGCCCCCTGGTTAAGCAATTAAGAATTGGGAAAATGCATTCTAAATCAAGGTTCAAGATCTTCATATTGTTCTGAATAATTGTAATTTCATGATAACCAAATAAAATGTTAGTATGTACTTCTCTAATCTTTTTATGTGAGTATTTTTATTTTATTTTATTTGTGTTGCTATAACAATCTTTTGAATTTGATGTTTTAGAATATCTTGGGAATTTGAAATGGGACATGTACAGTATGTTTGGAGTTTGCAAACAAAGAGAATCAATAGACACAAAGATTTTGGTCGAATTGCTTTTAAGAGACAGAAAAAGATTGATATGTGTGGTCTACATGAATAGGTTTGTGTTTGGCTCAGAAAGATGGTTACATTTTACACGGGATATCGGGAAATAAAATGGGAAAAGGCGTAACCAGAACAAAACGTTGTGAAGTTTGGAAAGTTACAAAGGAAAATAGGGACCACGTGAAGTTTGGGGGCAGATTAGCTGAACAATGGTTTCATGGATAAATTAGAATAAAGTTGTGCATGAGGGATGAAGAAACTTTTAAAAGTTTGTTGTTGATATTTTCTTCATTCATTCTCACCACTTGTATTCTCACATGAATGAAAGTCCATAAGTCAGTCAGGCCAAGAAACATTTCAAAGGGATTGGACGTTGGAGAGGGCATGTCCTAGCGTATCATGGGCCGCCCGATTCAATCCACCGCGCTCATGAGGGGAGGCGCCAGACTCATTATTCACCCAATAATTTATTCCACAAGGTAGATCTATAAATATTTCAACTCTTAGGGTTGAAAGGGGGAATTCACTATTTTCATATATTCAGTATAAACAAAGATTCTTGCATTCATACACGTGAGCAGGTTCTCCTCATTGTATTTTTACAAGTACAATTAACACCCGCCGTGAAGTCTCGATAAAACTTACCTAGACCACACTTACATTTAACTGTCAGTTGCCCTCAATCATCTTCCTCAACACAATGACACGATGAGGCATCATTACAACTAGTAGCAACTATAATGGCGACAACAAGGCCATAGTATAAATGTGAGTTTCTATGGAGGAGATACGTCGTGATAACCAAATCCCCAAATCCTAGAAGAAAATGTCTTGACTCTTCAGCAATTGCGTGTTTGAAGATTGTTTGCCCGAAGATGTCGAGGTCTTGGACCCCTAGCCTTTCTTTGATGAAATATGAGAGCTCTAGTGTCAGAGAACTTCAAGCCTCCATCATTGGTTATGTTGGACGGAAAGAGAGACATGTAGGAGCATGTCGCCATCATCAATATTCAGACAATGATAATTTGCGCTATCAATTCCCTAAAATGAATGCTCGTGTCCAACACTTTCAAAGAAGCAGCTCTAAGGTGGTATATGAACCTTTAGTTCCTCTCTATGGCCAACTATGAAGACCTCACAAAAAAATAATTCATTAACTTTTGAAGAGTAAGCATTGGAAGATTTTAAGGACCATCTTGCTTAATGTATAACAGGTACAATTTGAGTTTCTGAGGGAGTATCTTGTCCGATTCAATTAGGTGACAATAAAGGAGGTATGCCCCGAACAAGAAAATGTCAGTTGGAAGCGTTTTAGAATGGTTTGTGTTCTTGCGAAAAATAGTAAACTGAATAACTTCCTTTTATGGACAAGGAGAGTCGCAATTTGGTAGATTTCTGAATGATTTTGGCGGATTTGGGTGCTACGATGATAATGCGTATTGACCCAAGAATGAATATTTTGCTTATCCCTCCGGCAAGAGCCCCTTTTTATAGTTCTTTTCCTGCTCCTTTAAGAGCCTCATTTAAGAGATGACTATTTGGCTTCTGAACCGTATAACGACTGTCGTCATCCATAAATGGGAATATTCAAGATATCATAACGCTTACATTGATGAGCCGACAATTGTTACAATTCAGCCTGAGTCGACCTTGTAGCCGGCTTTGGGCCGTTATGTCTCGACCCTGGTTATTCTCCGGCTTGGTGCCCTAGATGGGCTATTACTCGAGTGTAATGTTCACCGACCTTTGACCATAGCCGAGTTAATATATGGCCTGTTTATCCTATGTCTACGCAATCGATATACTAATTATGTCCTCTTCTCTGATGACTTTATGACCCGATTTAGCATTAATATTTTTCGGGATGTACATAAGCCCCCTGAGTACAATGTTACAAGAATGAAGTGTCCAGTCAAGAGAGCACGATATATATTAAGGATTGGACCGAGTTATAACCTGAATTCACCATTGTTCACGTGTCACGAACTGAAGAGTCATGTTCCCTAGGAAATTTCTCTCTCATAGCTAAATGATGATTTTTATTGGGACTTTTTTTTGGTGACGTTTTCTTTCCAAATGCACTGTTCATTGGGCCCCCAATTTAAACCCTATTTCTTTCTTTCATTTTTCATCTCAGCACCAGTAACGTCTTACTTCAGAGAAGCTTGCATTTTAACCAAGGCATTCATCACTTTCAGGAACCTCCTTCTCTTTTTTTTGCTTTATTTTGCTTTTTCCTCTTTTTATTTTTAGATGATGGTAACCATAAGAGAGTGTGACGAGGCAGGAAACATTGTGAAACCCACAAATGATGAAGAGAGAAAAGAGTTATGGAACCAATACATGAGTGAGGTTAAGGGTTCCCTAGGTAAAAAGGAGTTTGATCGAATCACAAGATAAGTTTATGGTGACATCTTCGTCTCTTTAAGTGACTTTGACTCCAATTCTTCCTCCTCAGGTTCCGTAGAAATTTTGATGGAAGCGGCTGCCCCTTTAGACCTCGAAGTTATGAGCTACAAAAATAGCTCACTTGATGATAAAGAGATCGCCAAAATCCGTTCTCTGATAAATGTTTCTTCAATCGGGGATGAAGATGATGTCATCCTGGAGTCACGTGCCTCCGGAGAACGGGTATGCATACTACGCCCAAAGGGTTCTAATAAAGAATTATGTTATTTCTATGTTGGGGTACTAGAGAATTTCAAGATCCATTTTCCTTTCTCCGATTTTGAGGTAGATATAATGAAGACCATAAACGTAGCACCCTCTCAGCTTCACCCCCAATAGCTGGGTTTACATAAAAGCTTTTGAGATTGTTTGTGAGACGATGAATATTATACCTACCATAAATCTGTTATTTTCTTTCTTTAAGGTGAAAGGGGTTTAGAATTGTTCTTGGATTCGGATTAGTGGCCTTCCCCACAAAATCTTCCTCCAAGTATATACCATGAATTATAATGGTTTTTAAAGACCGGTTTCTGCGGATCAAGTGTGGACCAAGGTGCCCCCAAGTATTATATGCTTTAGATGGGCATCCATGTTTTCCTCATTACTGGACTAGGGACCCCCTTCTAATCTCTGGTTTTAACTATGACAAGCTGAGCGACTTGGAGATCCAAGCCCTGAACATACTTGGCTCTTTCCAAATGATGAGGGTCAAAGATTTATTTCCCTTAACTGTCAAACAGATCTCATATTTTCTCGGTAATAGTTTATCCTTCTATTTAAGAGTTGTGTTTAATTTTTGAAGGTAATTATACTATCTCTTTTTGTGTCTCTATTTTGCAGACAAAATAAAGGATCTACCTATTTCTGAGCAAAAGAAACTGATGCTGGAGGCTAGAGTTTTCTGGAAGAGAACTGGTGGACCTTCCGTGGCCAAATCTGACCTTTCCGGGCTAGAAACTCGACCATTGAAAAGATGAAAGGTGTTGGGTTCCAAGGATACTTCGAGTATGGTTGAGCCCCAGACTTCTATTTCGTCTTTTCACGAGAAGGTTCAACAAGGTTCTCCAAAGAAGCTTAAGACCCTTATGAGAGATGATGTCTGTCGGGAAGATTTGGACATTACCTCACTGATGCAAGAGGCCGGGGAAGGTCGTAAGTCTTGGGAGTTCAAGTTCTGGTCCAACAACTTCAATGGGATTCAATTCCTTTATGATCATTTCAACGCGACAGAGGATGTCAACAAGGTTAAGACTGTAGGTTGGCAGAAGATGACTCAAAACTTTAGTTCTTACCTTATGAGGTGTGTCATTCTGGATCGTGGTCTGTTTGAGTCTGGAGATGACAATGAAAATACTGAGCAGAAGCTTAAAGATGAGATCACTCAGTAAAAAGGTGCTTAGAATACTCAATCCAAGAAGATATCTGGTTTATAAAATAGCTTGGCCGAGGAGAAGAAATAGAGGGAAACTCTGGAGTCGGTGAGAAAGGCTTCTCTTTCTCAACTCACCGAGAGGTTGAAGTTGGAAAAGGTTACCAATGACGAGCTCAAAGTGGCCCTTAAGAAGTCCCATGTTGATCTTCTTTCTGTTGGTGATGAGGCCTTTGACAGGGCCAAGGACCAGGTATTGTGCCTTCATCCCGACATGGATTTGTCGGAGATGAATTTCTTTAAGGTGGTGCAGGATGGCCGCCTTGTTGACCTTGATGAGGTGGAAAAGAATCCCACACCCAAACCAAATTCTAAAGATCCTCTTGGTGAGAACAACAATGGCGATGGGAATGACAACTCAATCAGTTGATTTTATTTCTCTTGTTCCGTTTTGGTTAGTCATTCGCTAGGATGCATTTATGTAATTTTTTGCAATGGAGTGTGGTTTTGTCCCCCCTTTTCCTGTTATGCCCGTGACTTTTCTATCCTCGGGGGTTTTGTAATGAACAACTCTTTGCTCGTCATGGCTTTATGATGTTTTGTTTGCTTGATCTTTTTTTGCTTTTAACACCTCATCTTGAAAAATAATGTTTAAATCAATCTTGCGTATGTACTCAAGCCCCTCCCTCGGGTACGAAGTTCGTAGAGCTTTAAGTGTCCGATCATGGAATAGCAGTATTGTTTTAATCCCTTAAAATGGGAGCCCCATGCAGCTTGTAAACTCGGCTTGCTTGTTCGTAAGCTGCAAATACTTACGAGATGATGTAAGAACAAGATTTGGTTCTGCAATATTATCTCTGAGTTTTGATGATAACAAATGAGTATGATTGTATGAACAATTTTGTTATACTAATGTTTGTTATTGTTAAGTACTTAACAAACATGTTATGCTTGTAATGAATGGTGTGGCCAAGACATTAGAAGAGAATTGATTCCACTTCTATGCTACATAAGTTCTGTTGAAGAGTAGAAAGACACTCCAGAAGGCTCTGAAGTGTAAACCTTGATATTTGTCAGAAGAAACTAGTCAAAAGATATGAAGACAGAAGTTGTTACTTATGTCCAGATGTTGAAGACTCAAGCTTCTAAAGACAACGTGTTATAAGGAAACCAGTCAGAAGATATGAAAACAGAAGTTGTTACATACGTCCAGATGCTGAATACTAACGTTTCTAAAAGACAATGTGTTTCAAGAAACAAAGTTAGAAGATATGAAGACAAAGTTTCTACTGAATTCCAGATGCTAAAAACATAGTTTCTAAAAGACAACTTGTTCAAAAGAAGTCAGAGTTAAAATATCTGAAGACAACTTTTCTAACTAAAGTCCATATGCTAAAGACTTTGTGTTTCTAGTAACAAGGTTATGAAGATAAGGATTCTTAAAGAACCAAGTGCTAAAGATTCTAAGACAGAAGGTCTGAAGATTCCAAAGAATTGAAGTTCTAAAGGTCCAAGGTTATCTATAAACAGGTTCTGAAGACCAAGTGTTAAAGACTAAAGACATAGTTCTTAAAGACTCTGGAGACTTAAAGCTCTTCTGATCTAAAGGTTTACTACAATGGGTTCTTAAGACCAAGTGTTGAAGTCTCTAAAGATGAAATTCTGAAGACTCTGAAGACTTGAAGTTATGAATACCTTATGTTATGTCCCCCACTTCTAATCTCATGCTCGCAGAAGCCTCTGAAGTGTAGAAGGAAAAAATATAACGGTAACACAGTACAATAGTACAAATTACGAAAAGATTTATTCCACTACCTCTCCACTAACTTAAATTGTTGAAGAGATAAGCACGTCATAGTACTATTTGTAATGACTCTTTTTCAAATAGCCAATGAATCTATTTTGATTGGCTATATAAGAAAAGAAACGTATGCTTAAAATCGTTGGTTGGTTAGCTTTTTCTTAACACATGATGATGAATATTGATGAGCTTGCCATAAGCTTCTTAGCAGGGTGCTAAAAGCTGCAAGTTACAAGTCGTTGTTGTTGGTGTTCAACGTTAAAAGATAATATTCATTTTCTAGAACACAACCAAAGTTATTAACCACTATAACAACAATGAGGCCAAGTTTTATCAAAATGATTCTCCAATCATTTTGTTAATGATTACAATGAAATCATTGATTAACAATGTGCGTAATTCTATATACGACATAGATCTTGCTAAGTTGCAAAAGATAATGAAGATGATCATGAATGTTCAAGTTACAAATCCACAACACAAATGTTGTGCTCAAAAGTGATCATTGAAGAAGATAGAACAAGGGTTGTTGCCCAGAATGTTCTAAGGTGAATCAAGATGAAGAAGTTCTTCTCTGTGCTACAATGAGATCAACAACGCTTTCAAAAGCTTATGTAAAAGAAGACTTCAAAAATTCAAGTGATTTGGGCTGTTGTCCGAGAAGAAGCTACTTGAAGAAAATAATACCATACAACAAGCTACAATACAATGTAATATTTTTAGTGTGTATTAGGATCTTATGATATATGCTTAAATTATGTTTACATCCAGCTTGTGTAGAAGCATATTATTGTAAACAAATGTAAATCAAACAATTGTTTTATGATACCTGATCAGTGGTTTTTACACAAGAATTTAGCATTTATTCTAATTATCGTTACTTCTAATTGACAGGTGCTTTATTTCATATTAACGCAATTTATGCTTTGGTTGTATGTTTCAGTGATTTCAGGTTCAAAAAAATAAAACAGGACAAATCGGGGCAGAAAAGTGCAGTATTCAGAGTTCTAGGAAAAAATGCTTCAGGAACCCTGACACGGGTGGCTGTGTTACCTGACACGAGCCGTGTCAGGGGGAAGACTTGGCAAGGAGGCAAGTCAGAAGGAGACAAAGTCGCCCTTGTCACACAACATGACCTGTGTCAATTCAGCTGGAACCAAAAACGTGCAAGAGCATATCACAGATGCTGACACGGGTGCCCGTGTCCGATGACACGACCCGTTTCAGCCTAGGCGTTGGAAATTCCAATTTTGAGATTTTGCTGTAGTCTTGGATCATTAAGGGTACTTTGGACATTTTGCATCGCTGAGGTATGACCTAACACTTTAGAAACCTATTTGTAAGAAAAAGAAAGGGACTTTTGGGAACAAAGAACAATTTGACGACAGAAGATTGAAGTCTATGCAAGTTTTGGGAGAACGAAGACCTTTCATGAGCGGAAGCAATTGAAGATTAGAGCTCACCATTAATTTGTGTAATGTCTATCTTTATTGTTATTGAAATCTCTTTCAATATTATGTGCGGATAAACCCCCCAATGCTAGGGGGTGTCCCTGATTTACAAATGTATTGACTATGAATTATTGATTTTTAATACAATAGTTTCCTTTCAATTTAATCATTCAAGGTTTCTAATGCTTTCTTGATCGGACCAATTAGGATTGAGTTATTGTTAATAACTAGATGGACGGTGGTTGTTAAGTTTTTTGTATGATTAGGCTATAGTAGATATCACCTAGGACTAAGGATACCATATAGTCACCGGATTTAACCCTTGATAAGATAAAGGCTTGACTCCATCAGATATTTCTAAGGACTTAGGATTTAGGATGGATGGTTAAAGGTTTTCTCACTAAGGACTTAGGGGATAATAATCTAAAGGGCCGGTAGTTGAAGGTAATGAACTTGTAGAAGAGACCAATAGTGAAGGTCATTATAGGGCAAACCACACACTCACCCCTAGCATAGTATTCATACGAGTAAAAAAAGTCATAATTTACTTTCGCATATTTTTAATTATTGTTAAGTGCAATTACCAAACCAAAACCCCTCATTGAGTTTTGTTTGATTGAACCTCGCATTAAACTTGATAATTCGGTGCAGTCCTTGAGATTGACATTCGAGAAATTTTCCCTGTTATTACAAGAGGCAAAATAGTACACTTTCTATTTTTCTGATCAAGTTTTTGGCGCCGTTGTCAGGGATTTCCTAATCATTGAGTTTAATTAGAGTTCAATTAAAATTTGTTGATCTACAACTAAAATTTCTTTTCTGTAATTTCCATATTTTTGTTATTACTGATTTTTCCTAACCTTTGCATGAGAGGAAAGTCCTCAGCTGAATTTACTTTTGACGCATAAATAGAAATAACTTTTCACGCAAGGCATAGACAAGCTCAGTTAATTAGAAAGGAGTCAAAAGATTTCTTAGATCACTCCGGTTCAGAGTCTGGAGAGGAAAAACCAATGGCTGAAGACCCACCTCCACCTGAGAGACTTCTTGGGGATTATGGAGGAGCCAACGCTCTAGCAAGTCGATTAACTATTGTGAATCAACTGGTCAATGTTGAAAATTTTCAACTGCATCCTTCAACCATTCACCCGCTCGAGAACAGATCTTTCACCGGAAAGATCAATGAAGATGCCAATAAGCATTTGTAGAGATTTGTCACCATGAGCACTACTTAGAAGATTGAGGGACACTCTGAGGAAGCCAAGAAATTAAGGATGTTCCCGATCATGCTGTTTGAACATACTGAAGAGTGGTTTTACTCATTTTCAGCTGGGAGTATCACCACTTGGGAACATATGGCGAAGACTTTTCTTGATGAGTACTTTCATGCTGCTGTTTACATTCGCAAAATATATGAAATTGTGAATTTTAAACAAAAAGAAGGAGATTCACTAGGTGATGCTTACAATAGGTTCAAGAGGTTACTGGTGGCTTGTCCAACATACAACATGAGTCAAACTGAGCAAATGCAGATGTTTGTAAATGGTCTCCTAATGAAGAAAAGCAGCTTATTGATACAGCAGCCGATGGCTCAGCCAACTTTTCAACAGCCACTGGTGTGAAGAAAATTATTGAAGTAATTTCTGCAAATGAGCATATGGAGCTATATGAAAGAGTTGTAATAAAACCAGAGGGAGTGATTGATCTGAAATTGGAAACCAATCAGCAACTGAAAATTGAAGAAGCCATTGCTACAGAAGTAGAGAAAAGGCTGAAAGCAATGAACGTGGGTACTCAACAAGTAGCTCAGGCTCAACAGGTACAAAATATAGCTTGTGAAATTTGTAATGCATCGTACAGTACTATGCAATGTCTTGCAACTCCACAATAAATTGAGGGGATAAAATTCTTGAGGAAAAACAACCCATATTCTAATACCAATAATCATGGGTGGAAGAATCATCCTAATTTCTCCTGGAAAGATCAGCAACAATAAGCTCCTCAGAAGGCAGAGTGAGAGGTGACTATTGAAAATATGGATTCCCATACCTCTCAGTTTCAAGAAGAGACAAGGAGTAATCATAGAAATACCATAATTGCAATCAAAAGTTTTGAAGTTCAAATGGGGCAGATTGCACAACAGGTAGTGCTGCAAGCACAAGAAAATCATAAAAGTCATGAGAATGTGAATGTTGTCAAAACAAGGTGTGAGAAAGTCGCTAGAGAAAAAGAAGATAATGTGAGGTTTGATGACAGTGTCATAGAAGTAGAGCTGGAAGTGAGAGAGAATAATAAAAAAAAGGAAGAAGTGGAATCACGTGCAAAGCCAGTTGAAGAGAAGATAAAACAGAAATTAAGTTGTCGTATCCATCTCGAGTGGCAAAGAAGGACACAAAAGAAAAAGATTTTGAGAAATTTCTCAAAATTTTAAAAAATCTAGAAATTCACATACCGTTATTTGAAACACTCGACAAAATGCCTTTCTACCAGAAATTTATGAAGGAGGTACTTTCCAAAAAGAGAACAACAGAAGATGGACATGTACCTATTGATGAGAAATTGTGTACAATTTCACCAAAGAGAAAAAATACCTGTCAAGAAGAGGGATCTGGGGTCAGTTGCAATACCATGAATCATAAAAGACAAATCTTTCAAGAGGTTTCTGGTTGGTTTTGGCTCTAGTGTGAGTTTAATTCCATTATCGATTTTCAAGAAGCTCGTTATTGAGAATATAAGCCAGAGTGGGATAAAATTGAAATTTGCTGATCACACCATCAACAGTCATATGGGATAGCCGAAGATGTATTAGTGGAAATTGACAATTTTGTTTTCCCATTTGATTTTCAGATCATGGACATACCGAAAGATGAAGAGACTTCTATCATTCTTGGTCGACCATTTATTCTGACGAGTCAATGCAATTTTGATATCGAAACAGGTAATATGACATTGAAATCACTTGATGAGGTGATAACCTTGAAGGTGTTGGAAATCAAGAAGCAGGTTGAACATGGAAAGGATAAATCTTCAATCGGAATGATCAGAGTATAAGGAGAAGACAATAGTTCAAAGTCACTCCTAGAAGAGGTCTCAGGAAAAATCTCTAAAGTGGCATCAATAAAAATTCCTAAGCTCAGCCAACAAGGAAAGAAGAAAAAGATGAAGGAACACCGAGCTGAAAAGGTGGAAGTTGGAAGTGGATGGAAGCACAAATGGGTTGACACTTTTGATCTGAATGAGTTATGGTTTACGGAAGAAATAAATAACAAGGTGTGGAAGAGGAATTACCCCATGAGGGGACTAACCTTCGAGCCATGTGATGTTAAACAGAACGCTTCATAGGAGGCAACCCACACTTTTAATAACTTAGTTTTTGAATTTTTTGTGCAGGTAATAAAAAAGGGAGCCTTATTGGTGAGAGCTAGGAGGTAGCAACTGGTGTTACAGTTCCCTCTGTGAGTCACCTTCCTCGAGCTTGTTCTAAAACATTGAGGCCAATGTTTAGTTCAAGTTTGGGGTGGGGTGGGGTGGGGGGGGGGGGGGGGTTATTGCTTTTCTTTTTACTGCTTTTCTGTTTGATCTGTTTGTTTGTTTTATGTTGACTGTTGTGTAAATCCACGAATTGAAGTCCGTCCCAAAATTTGTCGAAAATTTAATTTTTTTTGTTTTATTCAAGAACTTGTTTCTCATAGAGTTCAAGAATAGTATATAGAGACAAAGGGATGGTTGTTAGGGGGTAGGAAGTTCGGAATAATGTAACAAGGATACGAGTCTAACGTATAGATTTGTACCATAGTGATTGAATCCTGAGAAGTACTCCTGAAGTAGTTTATCTTTACAATCTGGCATAATTTAGATTCACATGTATGTATGATTGGTTGAGAAATAAACAACGCTGGAACCAAATGATGAAAAGGAGGTAAAAGACAATTGGCTCGCTAAGTTGGGTAGCCTTCACCAGGTTATTCATCCCAAAGGGGGTTGATCCCCAAACGTCGTCCACTAAGGATAATATATAAAGTGAAAAGTTTTGAAAATTTCATCTGAATTTAAAATGGAGCAAAAACTCTTATTTGGTGCTTGAGCTAAAACGCCCTTGATCAGTCTTGTACATGTGATAATCATCATAATCTTCATTTCCTTAATTTGATTGTCCAAATGAAAAAGGAGGAAAGTCGGAAAGAGACTTAAGTACAAAGCATAGTTAGAGAGGTATCTAAAGAGGAAACTCTAGATTGAAAGATTTTTAAACAAACTCTTCGCGTTATGTGAACATCGGACAAACTACTTTTTGATAAATTTGAAAGGATTTATCACGTATGAGTAACATGCTGCTATGATTTTCTTGAGTTCTTGTAATAATCGTTTGAGGTCAAGCAACTGTTAAGTTTGGGGGAGTTTGATCAGTGGTTTATACACAGGAATTTAGAATTTATTTTAGTTATCGTTTATTCTAATTGATGGGTGTTTTATTTCATATTACCGCATTTTATGCTTTGGTTGTATGTTTCCATGATTTCAGGTTCAAAAGAATAAAATAGGATAAATCGGGGTAGAAAACTGCAGTATTCAGAGTACCAGGAAAAAATGCTTCAGGAGCCCTGAGACGGGTGGCCATGTCACCTGACACGGGCCGTGTCAGGGGAAGACTTTGCAAGGAGGCAAGGCAGAAGGCGACACGGGTGCCCGTGTCACACGACACTACCCATGTCAATTCAGTTGGAACCAAAAACATGAAAGAGAATATCATAAATGCTGACACAGGTGCCCGTGTCTGGTGACACGACCCGTGTCAGCCTAGGCGCTGGTAATTCCAATTTTGAGATTTTGTTGTATTTATGGATCATTAAGGGTACTTTGGACATTTTGCATCGCTGAGGTATGACCTAACACTTTAAAAACCTGTTTGTGAGAAGAAGAAATGGACTTTTGGGAGCGAAGAATAATTTGACGATAGAAGATTGAAGTTTATACATGTTTTGCAAGAACGAAGACCTTTCATGAGCAGAAGAAATTGAAGATCAGAGTTCATCATTAATTTGTGTAATGTCTATCTTTATTGTTATTGAAATATCTTTGAATATTATGTGCGGCTAAACCCCCCAATGCTAGAGGTGGGTGTCTCTGATTTGCAAATGTATTGAATACGAATTATTGATTTTTAATACAATAGTTTCCTTTCAATTTAATCGTTCAAGGTTTCTAATGCTTTCCTGATCGGGCCAATTAGGATTTTGATACGGTTAACAACCAGCTGGACCGCGATTGTTAAGGTTTTTATACGATTAAGCTATAGTAGATATCACATAGGACTAGGGATACCCTATAGTCACCGGATTTAACCCTTGATAAGATAGAGGCTTGACTCCATCAGATATTTCTAAGGACGTAGGATTTAGGATGGATGGTTAAAGGTTTTCTCACTAAGGACTTAGGGGAAAATAATCTAAAGGGCCGGTAGTTAAAGGTAATGAACTTGTAGAAGAGATCAATAGTGAAAGTCATTACAGGGCAAAGCACACACTCAACCCTAGCATAGTATTCACACTAGTAAAAAAAGTCATAATTTACCTTCACATATTTTTAATTATTGTTAAGTGAAATTACCAAAACAAAAACCCTCATTGAGTTTTCTTTGATTGAACCTCTCATTAAACTCGGTAATTCTATGTAGTTCTTGCGATCGAAATTTGGGGAATTTTCCCTGTTACTACAAGAGGAAAAATAGTACACTTGTTATTTTTCCGATCAATACCTTAAGAAACTGAGTAAAGGTCTGAGCTCAAGTAGAATTTGGTTATGGCCATCGTAGATGAAATCCTGGTAGTGGATTCTATTCAGTTAATGGTAGTCATATCTTAAAGGGGACTGAGTGAAGGTCATTGTGATACGGTGGGAGAACTGACTTGGGATTTTGCGTTTGTGTTCGCAAATGTTTCGGTTTAGCAAGAGTCGCCACCGACTTTTTATTTTATCCTAAAGAAAGGTCAAAAAGCACAGGAAAGACCTTTGAGATGTTTTCTTGGGTTCGGGGAGTAGATTATAGAAAGGGAAGGTATTAGCACCCTTTCTATCCATGGTTATCCACGGGCTCTTAGTTACTTGCTTATATCACTTGCTTTGCTTTTCAATTGTTTGAAATGGTGCTTTGTGTGTGATTTTGAAAGATATTTTGAAAAGAGGCCATCGTTGTGGCAACCTTTGTAATGATTCTTGTTTGAATGTATACAAATGTGTTTTTGTCTTTTGAAAAGTTTTCAATGTTTGAAAGTAGGTTTTTTGAAATTGTGTTGTGAAGTGTGTTTTGAAAATAGAAAGGATGTTTTTGCAAGCTTGATCAAGTAACTAAGAGTTGTCTACCCTATTTTACTCAAAGATTTTCCTTATGTTTTTAACCCTTTTAACAGTGTTGTTTCACCATTGTATTTGGTGAACAACCTTATGTTAGGATATTAAACGGCGCGGGTCATCGTATAGACCATGATAGCAATTGTGTCAAGTATTTTTGGCAATTTTCTTGAGGGACTTGATCATTTTGTTTAGGCAACTCAGATAGCGTCATCGAGGGACTATGATCTTTTTGTTTGTTTTTGTTTTGCCAAAGTACTTGACATGCAACCATGGCCCATTTTTGAAGGAAACAAGTGGATTGAAACCCTAGGGGGTGCAAGTGTGCATTGTGTTTGTTTTTCATGCATATTTGTCTTTGATTAGGTCAAGCTAGTTGTTAATTTTATTTTGCATACAAACCCTAAGTCTAAGCATGGCATAATTGGAAGCATTTAAAGGTGCAAGAATTAAAATTCTACACTATTACAACATGATATAGGGAGGGGGGGGTACAAATTTGAATTGGGAGTATTTGACAAGAAATTAAATTCTAAATTATTACAACCAAATCGAATGTATAGGCAATATTTAAATGTACAATAATTGAATACAATACAATAAATAGATGTTAAATATATGTATTATGCAAAAAGTTTTTATGTATGTAAAAAGTATTTTTTTAATATGAAATGCAAATAATAAAAAAAGTCAATTTTAATTATTTTGTTATTTAGGGCAAAAACCCTAATTCTTAATAAATAGTATTATTTATTAATTATATACAACAATATATTAATTTATACAAAAAATAAAAGTATATTGTAAAAAAGATATTTTTAGTGTAAAATATTAATAAAATGAAAATACATTCTTTTTTTGTATTTTTGTCCTAATTATTTAATTAAATAAAATATATAAGTATATATAAGTATATATATATATATATATATATATATATATATATATATATATATATATATATATATATATATATATATATATATATATATATATATATATATATATATATATATATATATATATATATATATATATATATATATATATATATATATATATATATATATATATATATATATATATATATATATATATATATATATATATATATATATATATATATATATATATATATATATATATATATATATATATATATATATATTAAACATATTAAATATATAAAAATAAAAATTAATTATTTACAAAAATGTGTATATTTCAAGAAAATATTTTCAAGTGTGTATAAAAATGATAAATGAAAATAAACATATTTTACATATTTTTTAGGTTTTAATAAAAAAATATAAACATTTAAACCTTTTTATACTAGTAATAAATAAAATAAATACAAAAAATTTATGAAAATAATTTTTAAGTATTTTTTATGTTAGAAAATAAAATATCAAAATCAAAAATGGAATAAAAATGCAAAAATAACAAATGTACAAATAAATGGGCCAGGGGGGTGTAAACTGAAAAATGGGGTATCAAAAGCAAAAGGAAACCAGGCCCAGCCCAGAATCCACTTCTTCTTCTTCCTTTGAACTGTAACACGCGCGCCTTGTACAGAAAATGCTATCTCCTGATTCTTTGATTTTTTGACAAAACTCATAACATGAAACTTGTAGAGCATTAAACAACGAATCCAACCATATAAAAAACTTGAACTAACTCTCAAAGACCAGAGAGAATTTCTCTGGCCCTAATTTTTAACCTAATTTTTTCAGAAAGTTCATGGGTAAAATTCTCCTAGCACGATTAATGTAAATGAAAACTAAGCATATGTATGGCTTCAGGGCTATGAGTACAACATATTTCATTCACAAACCTAAGCCTAACTATTCCTAAATAGAGAGTTAGAAGTTCATGAAATACCTGTTTCAGTTGACTTCAAGCTGGCCAATGCAGCAACTTCCAAGGGTGTTTGAGGTTCTGTTGAGCTTGCCTGAGGTCCAATGAAGCTTTCCCAATGCTTGGCTTGTTTTGAAGTAGCCTGAATCGTGCTACAGAACTCAACCTGCAAAGCTTTGAAACAAAAATGGAAATGTGTGTTAAAGGTGTTACAACTAGCAATGGATGATCTGGATAGATTAGATATGTTGGTGGTAAGGTGTTTGAAGTATCTTTGGGCAAAACGCACGATAGAATTTGATGATGGCTTGCAAAATGCAAAACTGACTTTGTTTTGCAGAAAAATGGAGATTTTGAGTATGAGGAGGTTTGAGTGATGAAGGGGTCGTGTTTCTGGCTTTTTAGGAGGTACAAAACTTGTTTGCAATGTTTGTGTAAGTTTGTTTTAACAGATGTGAGAGATGGCTTGTGGTTTGCAACTTTTCTTCTTCTTGAAGCAAGAGTGTCTATCTGTTCAATGCAGGCCTGTACCAGTCCTATATCATGCTGCATATTTTTCTCTTGGTTCTTGGAATTGGTAGATTTGATCTTGCCTCAGAGATATGGCCCCATGCCTCAAGGATCTTGTTTTGACATAAAGTGAAGTTTAAGCAAAAGTGGCATTGTTACTTTTTCCATTTAAGGCTTAATCTAGTGTATAATGCCCTAATGACCAAGACAATACCTTAGCTCATGGATATGCATTAAATTATGGATTACAAACTGGTTTGAGGCCTGTAATTGTGAACCAAGCTAGCTAGATCAGATTTGCAATTTGGTATGAACATGTATTGACCATGGATCAAAGTGAGTTTTTGCCAACTTCAAGCATTCGATTCTCTCTAACCACAAGGGTGTTTGAGGAGTTCTTGGACAATTTGGAAAGATTGGAACATGTACTATAATCCATATTTGAAATGAAACTTGAAACTCCAAGTGGAACTATGTGAAAAATGGCCAAGACGATGGGTCAAAATCCTGCCTAAATTAGGGCAAAATTTCTCTAAGTTAAAAGTTTTAGGTACCCTTGTTCCAAAAATCATAACTTGAGATACAAGCCTCTTTTGAGAAAACTTTGTGAATAAAAGTTGTAGATATTGTGATGGACTACAACTTTCATGTTGAAAGTTTCCTTTGAATCCATTTGCATCTTGGTGAACAAATGGGACAAAGTTAGGAAAAAATAAGAAAATTTCACAACTTAGAAAATTTCTAAGTTATGAAAATTTTCCATTTTAAACCCTAATTTGCATTTTTGGGTTTCTTGATGAAAAAATTTCATAATTTGACATGTCTTGGTGAAAAATGACTCTTGGCACTTGATTTTGACCAAAAAGTCAAAGTTTGACTTTTAAGTGTACAGTCAAATTTTAATCAGTTGACTGAAAAATTCATCTGTCAATCCTATGCATTTGAGATCTTTTGAACTTGTTGAATGGGTAAAGACAATGTCATTGAGTCCTCGAGTCCATGTGTGAGCTTGATTTACCATTGGCTAGGTCAAACAGTCAAAAATTGCCTTTGTGCAGTCAAAACCCTAAAAATGACCATTTTGCCCTTTTGGTGATCTGATCAAATTTGTTGTGGAATTGTGATCCAAACTTAATCAAATGGTTCATATGAGTTCATAATTTTGATGTGGGTCAAATTTCATGAGGTTTGACTATCAATTGGCCACCGTTGACTTTTTCCCCAATACAGCTCATTTCTAGGTCAACTGTCCAATTGACTGGGCAAAAATTTGAATCAAGGCTTGAAACTTGGTATGGACAAACTTGTGAGTCCAATATGAAGTATGAAAGTTACTTTGGGCATTGTAGGTCAAAACATCCCTGTGCAAACTCAAACCCTAATTTAGGTCAACAGTGGAAGGAGGTGTCTTGAGCAGGGCAAACCCTAGCTTGATCTTGAGTTCCAAGTGTCTTGTGATTGAGAAAATGTTGATGGAATGAGAGGGAAAATTTTGGGGTACAACAGTTTCCCCTGTTCAATCTTCTTGAACCTGAAGAGTTAGATTGGCAAGTTTGCCTTTCGCGACTCGAAGGTAAAAGAGGATTGGACACTAGAGTGCCTGTAAATTTGCACTCGTCAAAACATAGATGCGGGAATGGGCTTAAAGATGCCATTTGGAGATGGTAGAATCTTGCTGGAGATGGGCTTAAAGATGCCATCCAAGAATCTTTGATGAATTGCAATGCTGTAGGTTAGAAGAATAAGCATCAAAATGGTATCAGTGTCTGAAATGCCATTGAACTGTATCTGGAGACTGAGTTTGTATGGGAAAAAGAATGGCGTCCGTGTCTGGCGTGTATCTAAGCTGTAACTGTATTTGAACTTTGAATGAATATCAGAATGACTGTCGTGTCTGGAGTGTATCTGTATTGTATCTAGGTAACAGAGAAACATCTGCGTATGGAGCAACTGTGTGCTGGGGATAAACTATGAATGAGTGACAGAATGGCAACCGTGTCTGGAGCGTATCTGGACTGTATCTGAAGTTGAGATCTGTATGAGTAGTAGAATGATCGCCGTGTCTAGAGTGTATCTGAGACTGTAACTGGGATCTGAATAAGTGACAGAATGACTTCCATGGTGACCGCACTGGGGATAATCCAACTGCTGGTGTAAGGGTCAGAATGACATCCGTGTCTGGAGCATATCTGAACTTGAAGTTGAAAGTTGAATCTGAATGAGAGATAGAATGGCTGCCGTGTCTAGAGCGTATCTAGCCTGTATCGGATTGCTGAAGTCTGAATGAGTAGTAGAATGACCACCGTGTCTGGGGTGTATCTGTACTGTATTTGACTTGAAATTCTGAATGAGTAATAGAATGATCGCCGTGTCTGGGGTGTATCCATACTGTATCTGAATAATTGTTAACGATAGCCTTTTAATCTTATCCTGAAAAGGGTAAAATGTTATCTAAAACACAAAGTTATGTTGCATGATATGTATGATGCAATGAACTGTATTTCATCAATGTTTATGATATATGAATGTAATGGATGGGCATGTAAGCTGAATACTTGTCTTGCTGAGGAAAATAAATCCTTGACTAAAGCTGGGGATTCCAAAAAATTTTGATTACTAAAGATGAGAAATCCTTGCTGACTGCTGACTGCTTAGGGAATAAGGAAAACTCTAAAAATCTCTACTGGGAAGTTAAAACCTGGGAGACTTTTGTTGGAGAAATGAGACGGAGAATCTTTAATCTGCTGGAAAATAACTCTGTGGGGAGAATGTTTTACTCTGCCTGGGAAATAAGGAGCTTGGATTGTATGCCAATCTACTGGGATTCCTAGTTTAGGATAAGACCAAGAGTTAGCTGTTATCTGATTGATTCCCATACTTTTAAGATATCCTGCTGGGGAAATTGGGGAAAACTGAATGGTTCCCGCTGGGGATTGATAGTTGGAAATTTTGACTCCGCTGGGGAAGAAGGTTTAGAGTATTCTAATTCCACTGGGGATATTTATTTCAAGGTTTTCGGGCTTCACTGAGGATCGAGAGTTTTAACTCTGATGGGAATTTTGAAGCTTAACTCAGCTGGGGAATCAAGTTTTAGACTGCACTGGCTCCGCTACGGATCCTGAAGCTTAACTTTGTTGGGGAAATATACTCCAAATTTAGCCTTGTTGAGGATCTGAATGATGTATCGTAGGGATTTCTTCTGACATGGCGCCAAGATATCTTCCTACACCTTCAACCTATCAGTAATTATCTTTTTTCAATTCTGTTTTATTTGTAAGCAGTGATTATATTCAAATGCATATGCCTATTTAATCAAAACATTGGACGTTTTCAAATAAAACAAGTATAAAAAGAAAAGAAAGGCAAGCAAATTTCTGCACTTTGAAGTATTTTGTATTAACTTTTGTGAGTATTTTTGTACAAAGGAGACAGACATTCTAGTAAGAGAATGTTATCGTAACGATTAAAGAATTTCATACAAAAGAAAGATGGCTATGTGTAACAATTCCATGGGATTCCCATTCTGCTATATCCTTCACAACTCTGAATATTTTGTCCATTCGCTGCTTCGTCCGCTGATGACTGGATTGATTAGAAGCTTGGAGCTTGTTGGTGAAGAGATTGTTCTTAAAGTGATCCGACGAGACATAGTCATACGCTTTAATTCCCTAACTTTTTCCTGGACCGCCCTTTCGGGTTTTCGATCCACCGGGAAGCCCCTTTTTGCCCAAGTCGCCCTTTCGAGTTTTCAACTTGCCGGGTGTACAGATTTTTTTGTTTTATCCCTAATTTTTTCCTGAACCTCTATTTCGGGTTTTCGATTCACCGGGATGCCCCTTTTTGCCCAAGTCGCCCTTTTGGGTTTTCAACTTGTCGGGTCGTTTTATGCGTAGTATCTTTTGACTATGTCTGCGTTCGCAGGGTGTGGCAAATCGTCGCCGTCCATGGTGGTCAAAATCATTGCCCCACCAGCAAAGATGCTCTTAATCACAAATGGTCCTTCGTAAGTAGGAGTCCACTTTCCCCTAGGATCACTTTGCGGCAAGATGATCCGCTTGATTACAAGATCTCCCACTTGATATACCTGACGTATGACTTTCTTGATGAAAGTCTTGATCATGCGTTTTTGATACGCCTGACCATGACAAACAACAGTAAGTCGCTTCTCGTCGATCAAATTAAGTTGATCAAGCCGGGTCTGAATCCAATTATCTTCGCTCAGACCAGCGTCCTTCATAATCCTTAAGGAAGGAATCTGAACTTCCATGGGTAGCACAACTTCCATGCCATATACTAAAGAAAATGGGGTTGCCCCTGTTGAAGTACGTGCCTTGGTACGGTATCCATGTAGAGCAAACGGTAACATCTCATTCCAGTCCTTGTAGGTGACTGTCATCTTTTGAATGATCTTCTTGATATTTTTGTTCGCAGCTTCAACAACACTGTTCATCTTCGGCCGATAGGGAGATGAATTGTGATGATAAATCCTGAACTGCTCGCATAGGGCGGTGATCATAGTGTTGTTCAAATTCGTACCATTGTCTGTGATGATCCTGTCAGGGACACCGTACCGGCATATGAGGTTCTGCTTGATAAAGCGGGCGACCACATTCTTTGTAACTGAGGCAAAGGAAGCTGCTTCGACCCACTTGGTAAAATAGTCAATAGCGACCAAGATGAAGCGATGTCCATTGGATGCCGTGGGCTTGATCTCTCCAATCATGTCAATGGCCCACATTGCGAATGACCAAGGAGCTGTCAGAACTTTGAGAGGAACAGGAGGAATATGTACCTTATCGGCGTAGACTTGGCACTTGTGGCAAGTACGGGAATGTTGGTGACAATCAGCTTCCATGGTAGACCAGTAGTAGCCTGCCCTTAGAATCTTTTTAGCCATCGTATGTCCGCTCAAGCGGGTGCCAAATGTGCCACTGTGTATTTCAGTCATGATCGACTCTACTTCAGCTTTGTCCACACAACGAAGTAGAACATAATCATGGTTGCGTTTATAAAGGATGCCATTGCTTAGGAAGAACTTGGCAGCAAATCTCCTTAAGAACTTTTTGTCATTGACGGAAGCTCCTTCAGGATATTCTCTAGTCTAGAGATACCTTTTGATTTCATGAAACCAGGGTTGTTCCACTACTTCTTCGATATTAATCTCATGACAGTACGCTGGTTCATTCATTCGCTCGATGGTAATTTGGGGAGCCTCGTTATCCCAGTTGAGTTTAAACATGGAAGACATTGTAGCCAGAGCATCTGCTAGCTGATTTTCTTCTCGCGGGAAGTGCTCGAAAGTAATCTGCTCGAAATGAGGCAACAACGTCAGGACATGTTCTTTGTATGGGATAAGATTAGGATGTTTAGTGTCCCACTCTCCTTTGACTTGAATGATAACCAAAGCTGAGTCCCCAAATATGACCAAAGATTTGATTCCCAAGTCTATAGCAGCCTTGAGACCAAAGATGCAAGCTTCATATTCGGCCATGTTGTTGGTACAACTGAAACAAAGTCGGGTAGTGAAGGGTGTATGGCAACATTCCAGAGAAATGAGTACCGCACTGATGTCGTTGCCAAGTGCATTTGAAGCACCATCAAAGTACAGGGTCCATCGGGATCCTTGTTCAGGTCTGTCATACGGTCCGTTACCTTCAATGTTGTCCAAAGTTATGATGTCCTCGTCAGGGAAGTCGAATCTCATAGATTGGTAATCTTTGACGGCTTGATGAGCTAGATGGTCGGCTAATACACTCCCCTTTATAGCTTTTTGGGTAGTATACTGGATATCATACTCAGTCAGGATCATTTTCCATCTAGCGATTCTTCCAGATAAAGTCGGCTTCTCGAAGATATACTTGATCGGATCCATCTTGGAAATCAGCAAAGTGGTATGAGTCAACATATACTGCCTTAGCCGGCGAGCAGCCCATACCAAAGCGCAGCAAGTTTTCTCGAGCAGTGAGTAGCGAGTCTCACAGTCGGTAAACTTTTTGCTAAGGTAATAAATGGCATGCTCTTTTCGGCCATACTCGTCATGTTGGCCCAGTACGCACCCCATTGAGTTATCCAAAACAGTCAGATACATGATCAACGGCCTTCCTTCGACAGGTGGCATCAGAATAGGAGGTTCTAGTAAGTACTCCTTGATCCTATAAAAAGCAATTTGACAATCATTGTTCCATTCAACCACCTAATCTTTCTTTAACAGTTTGAAGATCGGCTCACAGGTAGATGTCAGGTGAGAGATGAATCTCGCGATATAGTTTAAGCGTCCCAAGAATCCTCTAACCTCCTTTTCAGTACGGGGGGTAGGCATTTCTTGTATAGCCTTTACTTTAGCTGGATCAACTTCAATGTCTTTGTTGCTGACAATAAATCCCAAAAGTTTACCCGACCTAACTCCAAAAGTGCACTTGCTTGGGTTCAATCTGAGCTTATACTCCTTCAACCTGGCAAATAGCTTTTGCAAATGACCAAGGTGTTCTTCTTCTGTCTGTGATCGAGCTATCATGCCGTCTATGTAAACTTCAATCTCATGATGTATCATATCATGAAATAAAGCTACCATGGCGCGTTGATAAGTTGCCCCTGCATTCTTCAGTCCGAATGGCATCACTTTGTAGTAGAAGGTACCCCATTGCGTGACAAAAGTAGTTTTCTCCATGTCCTCGGGGGCCATTTTGATCTGGTTATATCCCAAGAATCTGTCCATGAAGGAAAAAACTTTGTGTTGAGCTGTGTTGTCAACCAAAATGTCGATATGCGGTAGTGGAAAATCGTCTTTAGGGCTAGCCCTGTTTAAATCCCGATAGTCCACACACATTATGACTTTGCCGTCCTTTTTAGGCACGGGCACGATGTTAGCAACCCATTGTGGATAGGAGGTAACAGCCAGAAAGCCAGCGTTGAATTGCTTCATTACTTCAGCCTTAATCTTCTCAGACATGTCAGGCCTCATTCGGCGAACCTTTTGCTTGATCGGTGGACAGTCTTCTCTTGTAGGAAGACGGTGAACCACGATATCTGTGTCTAACCCTGGCATGTCTTCATAAGACCAGGAGAAGATTTCAACATACTCATTCAACAGCTGTACTAAGCGCTCTTTGACACCTGGTTCCAGGTTGGCACCCACTTTTACTTATTTCCTGTCTTCCTCTGTCCCCAAGTTGATGGTTTCTAGCAACTCTTCATGAGGCAGAATGGCCCTCTCTTCTTGTTGTAGAAGTCTGGCTAACACTCCCGGCACTTCACAATCTTCGTCAACTTCGTACTCAGCATGATTGACCAAATCTTCAGAGTTATCAAAGGCTAAAGCAGAATAGTCACCCATGGAATCTGGAGTGGATGGGTACCTGCATTTGTGAGTGTGGGTGTGTGTAAGGGATAGCCATCCTTAAACAAGCAAAATGAAAAAGGAAAGAAAATGAAAACAACAGTTTATAGATGAAAAACATCCAATGATTCATTAAAACATGGCATATGATTATGAAGAAAATCAAACCCTTACAAATGGACCTACATGCGCCGGGCAAGGCATGAGGTGAAAATAGTGTGCGAATTGTTTTAGTTATTACAGACCATAAAAATGGGAAATTATTCAAAGATAAAATTACTGGTTGATAAAGGTGATGGGAACAAAATCATTTGCTTCCCAGTTGCTCAAACCCCCTTCGACAGTCGGAAAGATCCAATCTTCAAAGTGGCTCTCTTCATCTTCATCTTCGACATCATTGATTCCATGGTGTGAGATCTTGACGGGTGGTCCTCCAACCTTGGAGCGACGCATAGCCTTTTGTCCTGCAGCCGTAAACCCTAACCCAAACTTGTCTGTCTTATGGGGAAAGTCAGGAAATTGTCCCCATACTGTACTCTTCCCTTCTTTGATCACCGCCTCTGCGTCCTTGAGAGATGCCATCCTAGATACATGCTTGGGAATGATAGGCACCTCACCCATTGTCTTCACAATTGCTACCTCGGGAGAAACTTCCTCAAAATGCTGGAAAGGCGTTTCGATGAACTCGCCATCCAGCTCCACATAATGGAAGGGGTTGAGGTGGCTTATCATGTACTCTTCCTTTCTGTGCACCGTTATAATCTTACCCTTAATAGGATATTTCAGCATCTGGTGCAAAGAGGAGGTAACTGCCCCGGCATAATGGATCCATGGTCTTCCTAGCAAACATGAATATGACTGACGGATGTCCATCACATAGAAGGTGGAGTTGAAAACTTCTGTGCCTACTTTGATAGGAATATCAACCTCTCCATGAACCATTCTCTTGGAACCATCAAAAGCCCTCACAACGATGTTACTAGGTTTGAGAGTCAGTCCTTCGCAGTCCAAACGGTCTAAGGTTTTCTTTGGCAGCACATTCAAGGAAGAACCAGTATCAACTAAGACATGGGCGAGAGTGGTTCCCCGACATTCAACTAAAACATGTAACGCATCGTTGTGTTTCCTTCCTTTTGGAGTTAAGTCAGCATCGGAAAAGCCAAGGCCATTATCAGCAGTAAGACTGGCCACACATTCCTGAAACTAGTCAGCCGAAGTCTCTTGGGGAACATGTGCCGCCTTCAAGAATTTGATCAGGGCCTTAGCGTGGGCCTCAGAATAGAGCAGAAGAGCCAACATTGAGATTTTAGAAGGGGTCTGCCCTAACTGTTCCACAACGTCGTAGTCACTTTTTCTGATTATTTTCAAGATTTCATCCATTTCTTTCTGAGTGGTTTCGGGGATAACCACAACATGGGCCTTCATCCTGAAAGGCACTTCCAGTATCCCCTTACCCTTTTCGGTAATATCAGCAAATGGTCTTACTTCAGGAGTATCCAGTTCTTCAATCACTGGGCCTTGCACAGATGGTCCAACAGGTGCAGAAGCTTTCAAGGGTCCGAAAACTGCTCGGGGGGAGCAATCTCCGGAGAAAAGATCCGACCACTGCAGGTTATCTTGCTTGTACCCGCGATGTTCCCTACATCAGGGTTTTCTTCTTCAGAAATCTCTTGGATTGTCTCGATTTGTTTGATACCATGGTAGAATATTTCTCCCCCATAGTTCCATGGTATTGTTTTGCTTGATTGGTACGGGACAGGTCCCGTCATGGTGATCTTTAAAGGTACACATTCAGAGTTGGGTGTAATCCTGACAGGCCTTTTGCAAGCCTTGGGAGGATTTTCGGAAATGGTTATGATTGCAATACCGTTGGTTGTAGTAGCAAAAGTATCAGGAGTAACAAGATTGAAGGTATCAACAGGGGTTTTCTAGAAAAGTATCTCTTGGGTATCCATCAGGCGTTGGACACCTGACTTCAACATTGGGCAATCACCTCGTATGTTTAAACAAAAATAACAGTCTTTATCACAACCAGGAAAGATCCCGGCTCTCAACAAATTTTCCTTAATCACAAGTAACGGCATCAGCAGGTCAACAACATCAGTAACATGAGTGTCCTCCATAACAGCATGAATATTGTGGCCGTGCTTGGGCATCGGAGCAGATATAACATTGGGCTTCTCAGGAGCATCAAATTCTACTTCCTTAGCATCAATCAGATCCTAGATTTTGTTCTTAAGCGCCCAACAATTATTGGTATCGTGCCTAGCACTGTCATAATGGTAGGCACACTTGGCATTGGAGTGGTAGTATGGAGAGGAGGTGTTAGGGTTCTTTGGCGCTTCCTTCAAACTAGTCAGATTCAGCTTCAACAAACGAGGAAGTACCTGAGTGGGCGTCATGTTGATGCGGGTGAACTGCCGTTGTGCCCTTTCCACCCGTTGTTGATTAGGTCTCGACTGATTGTTACGAGGTTGATCATTTGACGAGTTTTGAATCATTACAGCCCCTACAGTCGGTCGGCGCTCAGTTCTTCCCAATCCCTTCTGAGAATACACAACAGATACTTCCTTCTTGGCTGGGAAGGGTTTCTTAACAGCCGTGGATGCGGAAGCATCCTTTTGAATCTTTCCACTCTTAATACCGACCTCAACCCTTTCGCCGGTCAAAATCAGTTCAGTAAATCCCGCGGAAGAACTTCCGATTAGATGATTGAAGAAGGGGCCAGACAGGGTCCCCAGAAACATGTCAACTAACTCCCTATCTGATAGCAGTGGCTGCACCCTTCCAGCCAGATCACGCCACTTCCGGGCGTACTCTTTAAACCCTTCATTGGAAGCCATCCCCATACTTTGTAACTGAGTACGGGTGGGCGCTAAATCAGCATTGTATTGATACTGACGATAAAAAGCAGCTGCCAAGTCTTCCCAATTATGAACCTCGGATCTCTCGAGTTGATAAAACCAGTCTAACTGCGTGCCAGACAAGCTGTCTTGGAAAAAGTGTACCCAGAGGTCTTTATCGGATGGGTGGGGTTGGATTTTTCTGACATACGACCTCAGGTGCATCTTTGGGAAAGACAAACTGTCGTACTTGGCAAATGTTGGCACTTTGAACTTAGGGGGGATAACAATCCCAGCTACCAGCCCTAGTTCTTCAAAATCCAATCCGGGCACCCTCTGCAACTCCATAGCTGCCAGTCTATCTTCAAGGTTCTTATATTTATCATCTGCTGGTGGATACTGTTGTTCGGAGTAGTCTTCGTCTTCTTCCTCTTCCTCCTCTTCAACCTCAGACTCAGAAGGTACGGCTGTCCCTTTCCCTTTACCGGCCCCTTCGTCAGATGTTGAGGGGAACTCGAGAACTCTCCTGGCTTGATGCTCAAATCTCCTTCCCAAAGTGGCTACTCCAGGTCTCTTTTTCTTTTTCTCTTTATTCTTCTCCAACAAAACTTTGAGGTCCTCTTGACCCTTTGCCAAGGTCATGAGGAGTTGCTGGAACTGTGAATTTTGTGCTTGCAGATCCTTTACCGTTTGCTCCAAATCCATCTTGCTGAAATAAACAGCAGAAAGATAAGGAAACCTGGCGTGAAGACCTGTTTATGCATATGATGAATGGTATGTTATTCATGTAATGCATTCAAGGGTTCAAAAATTCAAATTTGTTGCAAACAAAAAGAACGCACGTCATATTAAGAAGAAATTTGTAGTACATAAGTGCCCCATGGGCGAAATATTACAAAACTCCTAATGTAAAAAGACATTGCGCATCCTCTTTGGTGCGATGTAAGTGTTGAGAGTCTCCTCCTCGTGAAGTCGACGGGTAAGCTCCAAAACCTTCTTCTCACTAGCATAGAAGCTGGCTTCAAAGGTATTCCGTTCTTTCTTGAGTTGGATCCAACTCTTTTGCATTTCTTCCCATGATGTTGGCATGTCAGGATGTAGGATGGTGTATGGAACCTCTCCTTCCGTAACAGGCTCTTTGATCAAGGGGAGAATGTGAGGGTATGGCATCATAAGATTCTGGGAGCGGGCTCGTACCCACTTGAGATAAGGCTCAAGGGGATGGAATTCTTGTGCCCCAGTGTCTTACTATCCACTTTGTTGGGCATCCTCCAAGCTCTGATGAACCTTTGTCGAAGTCCTTGCGCATCGTTGTCGAAGTCAAAAACTAGGTCCAGAATCAGCATGTCATGAGGGCCATCCCTCCGAGCATATCCAAACTGTCTTAGAGCTAAACAAGGGTTATAAGTAATGCCTCCCCTAATGCCAAGTAGTGGAACATTAGGGAATTCCCCACAACGATCAATGATGATGACATTTTCTCTGGACCGAGAACACCAATGTACATCAGAATGTATGAGGGTCATCAATCATTGTGACCACCTTAAACCCTGCTCATTCTTCAAAACTGATTGTGGAAGGTGAGAAATAAACCACCTTGCTAGGAGAGGAGTACAACACATGAGAACACCTCTTTTCCTCATTGTTCGTGTGTAAAATGAGTGTGGGATGTCCCCAAGCAATGCAGGTATAGGATTCCTGGATATGAAAATCTTGACAGCATTCATATCTATAAGTTGGTCAGGGTTTGGGAACAGGACCAACCCATAGATGAGGAGTGACACAATCTCTTCAAAGGCTTATAGATCAAGAGAATTCCAGCAGTCTTGTGCCTTCTCAAACAGAAACTTTGCCAAGAAGCCCTTAACATCACTTCTGGTTTCCCAATGCCCCTTGATGTCAGATGGTTGCAAGTGTAATGCTTGAGCAACATCTTTAGGCTTTGGTTCTTTTTCCGTACCGTTGTAAGGTAGTTGATGAAGAATAGGAATTCTCAGGAGTTGAGAAAATTCCTCCAAAGTAGGCACCAATTGATAATCAGAGAATGTGAAACAGTGATGTAGGGGGTCAAAGAACTGGAAGAGGACTTTCACCATGTCTTCTTCAATGTTGGTGTTGACCAAGTTGAGAAGTCTACCATGTCTTTCACTGAAAGGAGAATTCTCTGGAATCTTGGAAGTAAGCTCCTTGAGTTGAGGAGGGATTCTCACAAGGTTGACTTGAATTGTTTTCCTGCGAAGAGATTCCATGACCTATAAAACAAGAACAAAGATGAAGATCCAAACCCTTGAAATGGTTAGTGGATGCATATGATGTTTTATGATGTTTTATGATGTTCATGATGTATTCACAAGCACATGTACAAGCAAGTCACACAAAACCCTAGTCTCAGGCTTGCATGAGGTTTCATAGGTAAGTACCCTCTTGAGTTTAGTTGGCTCAAAACCTGTCCTATAAATAGTAACCGGGTTCTAAGGAGCTCAATATCATTGGATTGTTTTCTATGTTCATTGTTTTGGTTTAGCCACTTAACTAGCGACCAAAATATTCTAAGAAAACAACCCTCAATGAGTGTAGTATCGAGTATCTACCAACTTCGGACTGCACCAAAGCCGGTCATCTCACTACCCCTAAAAAGGCCAAGATGGTCAAGTAAGGTTCTAAGAGTTCATTAGTGCTTCATGACATCACTCAGCGGCCCCGTATTCTCTTTGATTGACTCAAAGGCTACCGGCACTCACAAATATGTCGCACTAATATAGCTATTGCTTCAATCGTGTTGGTATACCCCACACAGTTTCCACAACGTATTGCTATTTACCTATGAATGTTTCCCAAATCCGGGTGGAGGATTTCAAGCCCAAACAAGAGAACCAAAATGTAAAGCAATCAAAGCAAACAATAATCATGCAAAGGGTGATCTAAGCCCTAAGGTTACTCTACTTTTAAAGTACAAGTCCCCAGCAGAGTCGCCAATTCTGTGATACGGTGGGAGAACTGCCTTGGGATTTTGCGTTTGTGTTCGCAAATGTTTCGGTTTAGCAAGAGTCACCACCGACTTTTTATTTTATCCTAAGGAAAGGTCAAAAAGCACAGGAAAGACCTTTGAGATGTTTTCTTGGGTTATGGGAGTAGATTATAGAAAGGGAAGGTATTAGCACCCTTTCTATCCATGGTTATCCATGGGCTCTTAGTTACTTGCTTAGATCACTTGCTTTGCTTTTCAATTGTTTGAAATGGTGCTTTGTGTGCGATTTTGAAAGATATTTTGAAAAGAGGCCATCGTTGTGGAAACCTTTGCAATGATTCTTGTTTGAATGTATACAAAGGTGTTTTTGTCTTTTGAAAAGTTTTCAATGTTTGAAAGTAGGTTTTTTGAAATTGTGTTGTGAAGTGTGTTTTGAAAATAGAAAGGATGTTTTTGCAAGCTTGATCAAGTAACTAAGAGTTGTCTACCCTATTTTACTCAAAGATTTTCCTTATGTTTTTAACCCTTTTAATAGTGTTATTTCACCATTGTATTTGGTGAACAACCTTGTGTTAGGATGTTAAACGGGACAGGCACGGGTCATCGTATAGACCATGATAGCAATTGTGTCAAGTATTTTTGGCAATTTTCTTGAGGGACTTGATCATTTTGTTTAGGCAACTCAGATAGCGTCATCGAGGGACTATGATCTTTTTGTTTGTTTTTGTTTTGCCAAAGTACTTGACATGCAACCATGGCCCATTTTTGAAGGCAACAAGTGGATTGAAACCCTAGGGGGTGAAAGTGTGCATTGTGTTTGTTGTTCATGCATATTTGTCTTTGATTAGGTCAAGCTAGTTGTTGATTTTATTTTGCATACAAACCCTAAGTCTAAGCATGGCATAATTGGAAGCATTTAAAGGTGCAAGAATTTAAATTCTACACTATTACAACATGATATAGGGAGGGGGGTACAAATTTGAATTGGGAGTATTTGACAAGAAATTAAATTCTAAATTATTACAACCAAATCGAATGTATATGCAATATTTAAATGTACAATAATTGAATACAATACAATAAATAGATGTTAAATAAAATGTATTATGCAAAAAGTTTTTATGTATGTAAAAAGTATTTTTTTAATATGAAATGCAAATAATAAAAAAAGTCAATTTTAATTATTTTGTTATTTAGGGAAAAAACCCTAATTCTTAATAAATAGTATTATTTATTAATTATATACAACAATATATTAATTTATACAAAAAATAAAAGTATATTGTAAAAAAGATATTTTTAGTGTAAAATATTAATAAAATGAAAATATATTTTTTTTTTGTATTTTTGTCCTAATTATTTAATTAAATAACAAAAATGTGTATATTTCAAGAAAATATTTTCAAGTGTGTATAAAAATGATAAATGAAAATAAACATATTTTACATATTTTTTAGGTTTTAATAAAAAAATATATAAACATTTAAAACTTTTTATACTAGTAATAAATAAAATAAATTCCAAATAAATACAAAAAATTTATGAAAATAATTTTTAAGTATTTTTTATGTTAGAAAATAAAATATCAAAATCAAAAATGGAATAAAAATGCAAAAATAACAAATGTACCAATAAATGGGCCAGGGGGGTGTAAACTGAAAAATGGGGTATCAAAAGTAAAAGGAAACCAGGCCCAGCCCAGAATCCACTTCTTCTTCTTCCTTTGAACTGTAACACGCGCGCCTTGTACAGAAAATGTTATCTCCTGATTCTTTGATTTTTTTGACAAAACTCATAACATGAAACTTGTAGAGCATTAAACAACGAATCCAACCATATAAAAAACTTGAACTAACCCTCAAAGACCAGAGAGAATTTCTCTGGCCCTAATTTTTAACCTAGTTTTTTCAGAAAGTTCATGGGTGAAATTCTCCTAGCACGATTAATGCAAATGAAAACTAAGCATATGTATGGCTTCAGGGCTATGAGTACAACATATTTCATTCACAAACCTAAGCCTAACTATTCCTAAATAGAGAGTTAGAAGTTCATGAAATACCTGTTTCAGTTGACTTCGAGCTGGCCAATGCAGCAACTTCTAAGGGTGTTTGAGGTTCTGTTGAGCTTGCCTGAGGTCCAATGAAGCTTTCCCAATGCCTGGCTTGTTTTGAAGTAGCCTGAATCGTGCTACAGAACTCAACCTGCAAAGCTTTGAAACAAAAATGGAAATGTGTGTTAAAGGTGTTACAACTAGCAATGGATGATCTGGATAGCTTAGATATGTTGGTTGGAAGGTGTTTGAAGTATCTTTGGGCAAAACGCACGATAGAATTTGATGATGGCTTGCAAAATGCAGAACTGACTCTGTTTTGCAGAAAAACGCTGATTTTGAGTATGAGGAGGTTTGAGTGATGAAGGGGGTCGTGTTTCTGGCTTGTTAGGAGGTACAAAACTTGTTTGCAATGTTTGTGTAAGTTGGTTTTAACATATGTGAGAGATGGCTTGTGGTTTGCAACTTTTCTTCTTCTTGAAGCAAGAGTGTCTATCTGTTAAATGCAGGCATGTACCAGTCCTATATCATGCTGCATATTTTGCTCTTGGTTCTTGGAATTGGTAGATTTGATCTTGCCTCAGAGATATGGCCCCATGCCTCAAGGATCTTGTTTTGACATAAAGTTAAGTTTAAGCAAAAGTGGCATTGTTACTTTTTCCATTTAAGGCTTAATCTAGTGTATAATGCCCTAATGACCAAGACAATACCTTAGCTCAATGGATATGCATTAAATTATGGAGTACAAACTGGTTTTGAGGCCTGTAATTGTGAACCAAGCTAGCTAGATCAGATTTGCAATTTGGTATGAACATGTATTGGCCATGGATCAAAGTGAGTTTTTGCCAACTTCAAGCATTCGATTATATCTAACCACAAGGGTGTTTGAGGAGTTCTTGGACAATTTGGAAAGCTTAGAACATGTACTATAATCCATATTTAAAATGCAACTTGAAACTCCAAGTGTAAGTATGTGTAAAATGGCCAAGAAGATGGGTCAAAATCCTGCCTAAATTAGGGCAAAATTTCTCTAAGTTTAAAGTTTTAGGTACCCTTGTTCCAAAAATCATAACTTGAGATACAAGACTATTTTGAGAAAACTTTGTGAATCAAAGTTGTAGACTTTGTTATGTACTACAACTTTCATGTTTCAAGTTTTGTTTTAATCCATTTGCATCTTGGTGAAAAAATGGGACAAAGTTAGGAAAAAATAAGAAAATTTCATAACTTAGAAAATTTCTAAGTTATGAAATTTTTCCATTTTAAACCCTAATTTGCATTTTTGGGTTTCTTGATGAACAAGTTTCATAATTTGATATGTCTTGGTGAAAAATGACTCTTGGCACTTGATTTTGACCAAAAAGTCAAAGTTTGACTTTTCAGTGTATAGTCAAATTTTAATCAGTTGACTGAAAAATTCATCTGTCAATCCTATGCATTTGAGATCTTTTGAACTTGTTGAATGGGTCAAGAAAATGTCATTGAGTCCTTGAGTCCATGTGTGAGCTTGATTTGCCATTGGCTAGGTCAAACAGTAAAAAATTGCCTTTGTGCAGTCAAAACCCTAAAAATGACCATTTTGCCCTTTTGGTGATCTGATCAAATTTCTTGTGGAATTGTGATCCAAACTTGATAAAATGGTTCATATGAGTTCATAATATTGATGTGGGTCAAATTTTATGAGGTTTGACTTTCAATTGGCCACAGTTGACTTTTTCCCCAATACAGCTGATTTCTAGGTTAACTGTCCAATTGACTGGGCAAAAATTTGAATCAAGGCTTGAAACTTGGTATGGACAAACTTGTGAGTCAAATATGAAGTATGAAAGTCACTTTGGGCATTGTAGGTCAAAACATCCCTGTGCAAACTCAAACCTTAATTTAGGTCAACAGTGCAAGGAGGTGTGTTGAGCAGGGCAAACCCTAGCTTGATCTTGAGTTCCAAGAGTCTTGTGAATGAGAAAATGTTGATGGAATGAGAGGGAAAATTTTGGGGTACAACAGTCATCCTTCTGAGATCACTGATAGATATCATTGGTAGGAATTCCTGATAGAAGATTATGGAGAATCAGATTCTATTGGGTCAATGAATGTTATATCCGGTTTAGATCCCTGAATTTTTCATTGGATGTTAGTCACTGGTGGTTGCCCGTGCGATTGTAATCAGATTGATTATAGTGGATTAAGTCCCTGAGTTCAAAGCGAAATCACCTCGGAAGGGTGGACTGGACTAGCTTGGGGGTTTCTCAAGTGAACCAGGATAAATAATTTGTTCTTTACTTTTGCTTATGCTTTAGAGTTTATGTCTTCTCAACTTTAATTAGAAGCACTACTTAGAAGTAGCACTTAGAAGCATTGTTCAACGAATAACCCTTAGAAGTGAAAGTTATTCAAGAAAAGAAAACCCAATTCAAACCCCCTTTCTTGCGTTTTCTTCACACCTTTAATTGGTATCAGTGTCTGGTTCTATTATTGATGAATATTCAAACACCTAACAGTGTCAGGTAAATATCTAGATGCTTTATGAAGAAATACTCTAAGGTGATAGTTATTCAATTTTCAACTAATGTCTAAATCCAGAAAATTGAAGAACAAGCTAATAGAAAAAGATTCATCAGATAATAAGTTAAATCTGTTGAATGCTTTTGATTAAGTTCCATTGAGAAATATGAGATGTTTTCAAGAAACAAATTAGTCCACCCTTGAATTTCTTATAAGACCTCATTAGGAATCTTTTCATAAGAAGAAAGACTGTTATCTTATGATATATAAGAATCGCATGATAAAATGTCTATTTAAGCAGACAGGAGATCTTATGCAGAAGATCTAATCATTGATTCTGTCAAAATAGACTTTGCAAAAGACAAGACATTGCTGAGGAAAGAACGCTCATTGATTCATATGAAGTATGATCAAAGAACTAACTCTAAACAAGTTATCTCGGCATTGCAAGAACAAGATTGTCAGTCAAAGTTGTCAAAATTTGATGATATTTGTATTAGAAGAGATTCTGTAATTCGTTCAAGGAAACAGAGATTTCAAAAGACATTAAGCAATGATAGTTAACTCTCTCTATCACATAGTGTAACACGGTGGGAGAACTAACTTGGTTGTTTGCGTTTGATCTCAATTGTGCAGTTAGCAAGAGTCACCATCTACTTTTCTTTTATCCAAAAGGAAAGACTGAAAAGAACAGGAAAGACCTTTAGAGATGTTTTCTGAGTTCAGGGGGTAGATTATTAAAAGGGAAGGTATTATCACCCTTTACATCCGTAGTTATCTACGGGCTCTTAGTTGTTTCCTAGATCAGTTGCTTTTGTTTGAAAGTGTGCTTGTGGTGTGAGTTTTGAAAGTATTTTGAAAAAGAATGTCTCTGTAATGGTTCTCGTTTCTATAAGAACGCGTACAAAGTTTTGTTTCAAAAATAGTTCAAAGAGGTATTTGTGGAATGTGTTTTTGAAAGTGATTTTGAAAAGGTGTCTTCTTTTTAATGACTCTCGTTTCAATAAGAACGCATACAAAGTGTTTGCCTTTTGAAAATGTTTCCATATGAGAGTGTTGGTGTATGAAATGTTTTTTGTTGTGAGCAAGCAAGCAACCAGGAGAGAATCTACCTACTCAAAAGGTCTTAAATGTTCTTTTCCTCCTCCTTTAGATGTTGCTATCTTACCATTGATTTGGTAAGAAGCCCCATCATTGGATGTGAAGGGACGGGCGTGGGACGTTTGTATAGTCATAAAAGGCAACCTATGGGACGTTTTAGCAATGTCATTTAGGGACTAGATCATTTACCAAAGGAAACATTGAGGGTCATCGAGGGACTACGATCTTTTATCGAGGATCTTTGCTAAAATGCCCATATTCGAGGGACATGACTATTTTCCGAAAGGAAACAAAGTGGGATTACCCTAAGGGTGCTAGTTTGAAAGTGTGTTTGATTTACATGCATTTAGTCTTGATTAGGGTTATCTATTTTTTGATTTCATGTCTTGCCATACACACCCTAATAAATAGCATTTATACTTGAAAATAATAAATTGCGGAAATGTAAAGGTCCTACGCTATTACATCATTTTAGGGATGGGGGTACAAATTTACAAACGAGGGGTTGCAAGAATTTAAATCCTATTTAACTATTACAACCATATTGAAATAATATAAGAAGAAAAATGACTTGTTTTGAAATCGGTTTTTTTGTCTTAATGAATTAAAAAAGGAAATAAATTAATTAATAAAAAGGAAATATTTTTATGTCTTTTTTTATATTTATAAAAAGAGTATTGATATTAAAAATGATAAAAAAAATAATGAGAGATAGAATCAGCGTGCTGCTGCAAGCAAAACAAAAGGGATCAGAAGTTCTAATGTCAGGCGCGCTGTGACTCAGAAAGAAACATCAGTGAGCATCAGAAGTTCTGGATTGATACACTCTGAGGTCCTGCAAGAAACGTTAGAGGGAAAGAAAACAGAGGTTCTGGGTGGTGTTTAGGCAGTGAGAAAAATGTCAGAAGTTATGTGTTATGTTAGTAGTGAGTAAAAAGTCATAAGTTCTGTTACCGTATCATAACAGGGCAAAAAACCTAGAAATTCTGGTGTGTTAAAAAAATGAGAAGAAACTCAAAAGTTCGGTGTTGTACTAAACAATGAGTGAAAATCTGAAGTCCTGTGTTGTGTTAGACAGTGAATGAAAATCAGAAGTTCTATGTTACATTTCAACTCTTTCCTCATATTAATCAGCATATCAGCAATTTATTCAGTTCTTATCAGCAAATCAAAAGGATAAAAGCACATCAGTTTATGGAAGTTCTAATTCTAATCCTGAGCCTAGCTTTATTCAAGAGGTTCTGGTCCATAGTTTTTTTCTACTCATGCAATGATTGGACAACATCAATACCATGATACTTACATACTTAATAATGTTCTGAATGAAAATATGCAAAGTCAGAAAGACTTACCTTGAATCTGGAGCGTGTGCTTTGAATTTGAGCAGTTGCCTTCAAATGTTCTAGAGTCAGCGAGAGCAACGAAACAATGATTATGTTCTTTCATTCAAAGGGAAGAACAAAGGTTCTGTTTAGGATCTGTGAAGGTTTTTACTGTTTCCTTTTCTCTCTTTGATAATTTTCTCTCTCTCCAAAAGCCAGCCGCTTGAACATGTGATGGAGCAACTTATTTATAGATGGGTTTGTTGTGGTTTTTTTTTGGGGGGGGGGGGGGGAACACATGGGATTTTTTAACCTTTTTGGCATATTGTTCCATTGCTTTTTAAACACATTTTTTGCATGCTAATTTGGTGCAATTATGGGGTTTGAGAAAAACGCAGGCGTGAACTGGATCAGCAGCACCTTGGAGCGTTGTGGTAGCTGGTGGCAAGACTGTACTACAACAGTGCAGCAGGTTGCTCAAAACGAAGTTTTTGGATTTGGTGATGTTCTGATCGTAGAAGACCAGAGTGAGATTCGAAGGGTGAGGCTCTGATCGAAGCATAGAACATAGCCTCCATATGCTGAAGAGTCATGTTCTGATTGATGAATCATGTTCTGAACCATATTTGCAAATTATGATTGCACTTACGTGAAGGCTGGCCCAGAAGTTCTGAAGTATCATATTCTCTTAACACTTAGAAAATTTTCTAAATGTTTAAAAATTTGATATTTCCAAAGTAATTTTTGACTTCTGATTTTTGATGAACCGATTTCATGTCTTGATGAAATATAATTGTTGAAATTTGATTTTGATAAGAAAGTCAAAGTTTGACTTTTCAGTGTACTTTTGACCATTTTCCCCTTGTGAATGACTTTCTTGGAAAATTGTAATCCAAGACTTGAAACTTGATAGAAGAAAACCTGAGGGTCCAGGATGATCTTTTGAGAAATGAGAGGGCAAATTTTGGGGTACAACACATAGCATCTCAGAAGTTCATGAAAACATTGACCTTTTGAAAAATAAGCTTCTACTCAAAGAAAAGCTTGACACGCAGATGGATGATTCTGATAATAAAAGATCATAATATCTTTGCTCTGAGGATTCTCTCAAAAAGAAGAAGATTACTCTTCTCAAATCATAAAATTGAAAATTCTCAAAGAGATAAGAGGAATCAATATGAATATAATTCAGAACCTCTGGAAGACTGCTCTGAAGAAAGCATACAAAGAAAGAAGTTGATCAGAAGTTGTATCTAAGAGAAAGCTAAAGTTAAAGACATGTGAAAAATCTTCAAAGACATGACAAGCTGATCAGAAGCTCTATCAAAGATACATTTTCTTTTATATATAACTAATTAAAACTTTTGATAAAAATATTTCTACAAGTTAGAAGATGTTTTTAAAACAGAAGCATTCCAAATGATAATGCAACTCAAAGTTATGAAATTTCTGATTAAGTGAAAATTTTATGATCTAGAACATTCTCTCCTCCAAGAAAAATATCCTTTAATCAATTTTCTAGGCAATGTGAACTCGTAAGTTCTCTTGAGAAGGAGTCAAATATTTTACGCATGATGTATGTGATAATAGCCTCACTTTCAAGCAACTATGTTCAATGTTTTGCTATCTCTACTCTAGTACGTCACCTCTAAATGCTAATTCACTCAAAGTCCTTATTTAGAACCTTTATGGTACTTCAACTTTATAAAGATTGATTTACTTCATTCATCCTTCTTGAAATTCTTGTCTTGTGTCAGTGATCTATGTCATTCTTGCATATTAGTACAATTTCTGCCACCCTCTTATATATATATATATATATATATATATATATATATATATATATATATATATATATATATATATATATATATATATATATATATATATATATATATATATATATATATATATATATATATATATATATATATATATATATATATATATATATATATATATATATATATATATATATATATATATATATCCTATTGGTAATTTATCATATTTATCTTATCCTTTTCATAAACTAATTCTTATCAAGATTCTTCCTCTCATCTGATTCATCATGCCACAACTAACCTTTCTTAGAAATTAAGATCTTCTTGAAATCACAATCGAAAAACAAATTAAAATTTCCTCTCTTGAAAGTAACATTGCTTCCAACATCTCAAATGTGTTCTACTTTCAGCAATGGACAAGATACTTCAGCATGCTGAAGAAACCTATTTATGTTAAACTTGTTAAAGAATTCTGGAAGCATGCTTATCTTGACTATAAGAATGGCTCCATTCACTCCTATATATTTGAAATTCCCATCACCATTACTCTCTTATAAATCATTCTTTCCACTGGATGTGAGAATGTAGGTGTCACAGTTTACTGTGTCAAGTCTAGGTTTGTGATGTCTGAAAAATTTGATTCTCTTCATGACATGTCATCAGGATATGAACCTATCAATCCTGGAAATCTACTTCCCATTCCTAAAGCTTTGTTTAAGCTTGTATTGTCAAACTTTCTTCCCATAGGGGATAATCAAGACCTTCTGAGGTAGATGACCAAGCACGCATCTTTCTTCTGATGAATAATATTCATTTAAGCTTGCCACAGTCAATCTTCATCTGTCTTTGGAAATCTATCTGAGTCCATGAATCACATAAAGTCTTATATTCCTTATGGATGAATTTTGTTTGAAATTATTTTTCCAAGAGGGAATAATGGATATGTTCAAAGATTGATTATTAAAATCTAAGTGCGAGATTTTCATTAGCTAAAAAAATATGACCTGTCTCTTCGAAAGTAGAATCATTTTTATATCATTTGTTTAGTTTTTCAAATTTAAAAACCTGTATCTATTGAAGTGTCTTAATTAATGAAGTTCTTACTTTGTGTTTATTTGCTGTTGTTAATTATGAATTATTATGATATGACCTGTAACAAGACAATATACTCTCTTATACGTATCTGAGAAATAAGCTTAAAAATCTTTGGCGTGTGTCAGTTACCTTTCCCATAGATTAAAGGGTAGCTGTTAAACTTCTCTTCTTTTTAAAATTATCTTCATAAATAAGATTAATTACTCATTGTCCTTCCCAATATATCTAGGTTCTCTAGTTGTCACCTAGATAATCATAGCCTATCTAATGGATGTCATACCTAGGCTCTCTATCAGTTTCTATAAATAGTTAGTCTCCTTTTTTACCTTCACCACCCTCAGTCCAAATAGAAAACCCTTTAATTTTTCCTTTTCTTGTTTTTATAATGCCTGCAATAACTTTTCATGGCAATGAGGAAACTCTTGAAATTATTCAAGAAAAACGACCCAATCTTCCCTGACTCAAACACCATGGTTTGGAACTAATAAGAAGCACGAAAATCCAATCTTGTACAGGCTAGTTTAATTTGCTTAGAGGTCCCATCTTCCCCGTCCTAGTGAAGGAATTCTGGAAGTATGCCAAAATTAGTGATGATGGTAACACTATTCTTTCTAAAATCTTCAGACTTCCTATTACTGTCACCTTCTCTTCCATTGTAAGAGTCACTGGGTGTGTCTCATCTGAAGTCATCATCGACGACTATCAATCCGACCTAAGTCTTGTTGAAAGATTTAGGTTTCTTCATGACATTTCAGTACCATATGAACCAACAAATCCTGAACCCTTCTTCATTCAGCCAAAAATTTGTTCAAGTTCTCCCTTTCCAACCTCCGTCCTCGAGCCACAGCAAGAAGAACTCTACCTCATGATAACAGAATCTTTGTTTTCCTCTTGATCCATCACTTTAAGATCAACCTTCCCAAAACCATATTTAATCATTTGAAACACTCCATTGAAATATCAAGAACTCAAATTCAATCATATATTCCTTATGGAAGGATACTATATGAAATAATAATCTAAGACAGGGTATGGGAATTGATAAAGAAAAATATACCAGATAACGCATTGGTTGAAGAATATTGCGCTAGGATTAATACTGTTCAATATTTTGATAATTGAAATCTTATTTGTAATGGTTTAGAAAATATAAAGTCTTCTTCTAATTTGTGTTTCTTTTCTCTTAATGTACTCTGAAGTTTCCTTCTATTTGATATAATAGATGAAATTATCTTTTTGATGATGTCAAAAAGGGGGAGAAGTATAATACTATTTTGATGAACTTAAAGAAATGAAAAAAATTATCATAATAATAGAATGATATAAAATATGCATTTACCACTAACATGTGCTTGTCTGTTTTATAATTAACCGAGGAACTCTGAACAAGTTCACTAGGCATTCTAAGACAGGTCAAAATGAAAGAACTTTGTTAAAGTTCTTAAGAACTGTTTTTTCATATATTAGAAGATGTATACTCTATTAACACGTGTTCAAGAATCATATAGACCCAATACTGTTAAGAAGTTGAGAACTTTCTGAAAGTTAAAGTTATCTTGATTTTGGTATCATAATGTTCAAAAGATGTATAATGTCTGAGAATGTGATAATCAGAACATAAGAATCAAAAGAAGAAGCATATGTCTTCCAGAAGAACAGAGAAAATCAGAAGTTGAAGACTATCTGAAATTCCTGAAATCAAGAATCTCAAGATCTTGATATCTGATCTATTGGAACCAAGGAGAGTTTTACTCTAATGGTTCAGATTCAAGATATTTGATCTCCATTAAGTCATTGACTCAGGGGGAGTATCATAAAAAGGATAGTTATTTCTTACTCTTCTAATTTCACTGATTATGATTATATGTACGTCATCAAAATACATGGTTTTGTCATTATAAAAAATGGGGAGATTGTAAGAACAAGATTTGGTTCTGAAATATTATCTCTGATTTTTGATGATAACAAATGAGTATGATTGTATGAACAATTTTGTTATACTAATGTTTGTTTTGTTGTGTACTTAACAAACAGGTCCTGCTTCTGATGAATGGGTGGCCAAGACATTAGAAGAAAATTGACTCCTCTTCTATGCTACACAAGTTTTATTGAACAATAGCAAGACACTCCAAAAGGCTTTGAAGTGTAAACCCGAATATTTGTCTGAAGAAACCAGTCAAAAGATCTAAAGACAGAATTTGTTACTTATGTCTAGATGTTGAAGACTCAAGCTTCTAAATACAACGTGTTCTAAGGAAACCAGTCAGAAGATCTGAAGACAAAAGTTGTTACTTATGTCCAGATGCTGAAGACTCACATTTCTAAAAGATAGTGTGTTTCAAGAAAAAAAAGTTAGAAGATTTGGAGACAAAGTTTCTACTGAAGTCCAAATGCTAAAACTTAGTTACTAAAAGACAACTTATTCCAAAGAAGACAAAGTTAAAATATCTGAAGACAATGTTTCTAACTAAAGTCCAGACGCTAAATACTTTATGTTTCTAGTAACAAGGTTTTGAAGATAAGGATTCTTAAAGAACCAAGTGCTAAAGATTCTAAGCCAGAAGGTCTAAAGATTCCAAAGACTTGAAGTTCTAAAGGTCCAAGGTTATCTATAAACAGGTTCTGAAGACCAAGTGCTTAAGACTCTAAAGACACAATTCTTAAAGACTCTAAAGACTTGAAGCTCTTCTGATCTAAAGGTTCACTACAACGGGTTCTCAAGACCAAGTGTTGAAGACTCTAAAGACACAGTTCTGAAGACTTGAAGTTCTGAAGACCTTATGTTATGTTCCCGCTTCTAATATCATGCTCTCAAAAGCCTCTGATGTGCAGAAGGAAAGAATATAGTATTAACACAATACAATAGTACAAAGTACGAAAAGCTTTATGCCATTACCTCTCCACCAACTTAAATTATGGAAGAGATAAGGATGACGTAGTAATATTTATAACGACTCTTTTTCAAATAGTCAATGACTCTATTTTGCTTGGCTATATAAGAAAGGAATCGTATGTTTAAAACCATTGGTTGGTTAGCTGTTGCTTAACACATGATGCGGAATATTGATGAGCTTCCCATAAGCTGCTTGGTTGGGTGCTAAAAGCTGCAAGTTTCAAGTTTTTGTTGTTGGAGTTTAATGTTAAAAGATAACATTCATTTGTTAGAACACAACCAAAGTTATTAACCACTATAACAACAACGAGGCCAATTGTTATCAAAATGATTCTCCAATCATTTTGTTAATGATTTCAATGAAATCATTGATTCATAATGTTCGCAATTATATATATTGTATAAAGCTTGCTAAGTTGCAGAAGATAATGAAGATGATCATGAATGTTCAAGTTACAAATCCACAACACAAATGTTGTGCTCAAAAGTGATCATTTAAGAAGATAGAACAAGGGCTGTTGTCCAGAATGTTCTAAGGTGAATCAAGATGAAGAAGTTCTTCTCTATGCTACAATGAGATCAATAATGCTTTCAGAAGCTTATGAGAAGAATGCTTCAGCAATTCAAGTGCTTTGGGCTGTTGTCCGAGAAGAAGCTACTTGAAGAAATGAAGACCACACATCAAGCTACAATACAATGTAATATTTTTAGTGTGTATTAGGATCTTCTGATGTATGCTTAAATTCTGTTTACATATAGCTTGTGTAGAAGCATATTATTGTAAACAAATGTAAATCAAACAGTTGTTTTATGATACCTTGAGAGACTGAGTGAAGGTCTTATATCAAGTAGACTTTGGCTGCGGCCATCGTAGATGAAATCCTGGTAGTGGATTCTATTGGGTCAATGGTAGTCATATCTCAAAGGGGACTGACTGAAGGTTAACCTTCTCAGATCACTAATGGATATCATTGGAAGGAAATCCTGATAGGAGATTCTGGAGAATCAGATTCTGTTGGGTCAATGAACATTATATCTGGTTTGGATCTATGAACGTTTCATTTGATGTTAGTCACCAACGGTTTCCCGTGAAATTGTAATCAGATTGATTATATTGGATTAAGTCCTTGAGTTCAAGGCGAAATCACCTTGGAAGGGTGAACTGGACTAGCTTGGGGGTTTCTCAAGTGAACCAGGATATATCGTGTGCTCTTTACTTTTTCTTATGCTTTAGAGTTTATGTCTTCTCAACTTTAATTAGAATTACTACTTAGAAGTAACACTTAGAAGAATTATTCAACAAACAATGCTTAGAAGCGAAAGTTATTCAAGAAAGGAAAACCCAATTCAAACCCCCCTTTCTTGCATTTTCTTCACACCTTCACATGAGTTACCCACATGCTAATTTTTCCTAGTCATAAATTCACAAGGAGTGTGTGCCCGTACACATCTATTTATTTTGGTTTAAGAGCCCCAAGCCTGTTTGAGGCAGAGTCCTTTCCATTTATTCAAAAATTCTTATTGATGAGCTAGAAGTGAACCACTCTGACTACTTGTTATTTATCTGGATTTGTATCATAATAATTTCGACTTTATAAGCCCTAAGCCCTTTGTGGTTGGGTTATGTAGCCATACGTTTATCCATAGCTTGGGGGTAAGGAGCCCCAAGTGAGATGGTCAATGCGTTTATTATGTTTTGGGAATTACCATAATGGGTTACCCGTTTGGTTCCGACTCCTTTTCTCCGTGAAGACGAGTCTGTCTGAATAATTACTCTAGAGGCTTCCAGTGTGCTTGGAGTTCACTTTTACCATATAATTTTGGTAGAGTAATAAAACAACTTAGTAGTGAAGTTTACTCAGTCTTGGGGCCGAGGAGTATAGACTCAGGTCCGTTACAATACTCACCTCTTGTATGAGAAGTGTCAATTTCAAAGTACTCGACTCTTTTATGAGGAGTGTTAGACTATGACCCTTTAAAAAAGAAAGTGTTAAATAAGTACTCGACGCTTTGATGAGGAGTGTTAGACTAAGACCCTTTAATAAGAGAGTGTTAAATAAGTACTCGACTCTTTAACGAGGAGTGTTAGACTACGACCCTTTAAGAAGGGGAGTATTAAATAAGTACTTAACTCTTTGACGAGGAGTGTTAGACTACAATCCTTTAAGAAGGGGAGTGTTAAATAAGTACTCGACTCTTTGACAAGGAGTTTCAGACTACGAATTTTAAGAAGGGGAGTGTTAAATAAGTACTCGACTCTTTGACGAGGAGTTTCAGACTACGACTTTTAAGAAGGGGAGTGTTAAATAAGTACTCGACTCTTTGACGAGGAGTGTTAGACTACGGCCCTTTAAGAAGGGGAGTGTTAAATAAGTACTCGACTATTTGACGAGGAGTGTCAGACTACGACCCTTTAAGAAGTAGAATTTTAAATAAGTACTCGACTCTTTCATGAGGAGTGTCAGACTACGACCCTTTAAGAAGGGGAGTTCTAAATAAAATACTCGGCCAAAGTCATTCTGGTTCCCTCGCCGGGAACCTATTTCTTGAGAGATATTAGAAAGGATTTTTTTAATCTCGGGTGCCTCATTAAAAACCCTTTCCCTTTCAAGGGAAAAGTGCATCCCATACATTTTATTCATCATTTTATTACATCATTTTAGCTGAAACAAAACCTAAGAATGGATACATTTCATGTTCTAGGTACCTCTATGCCATTCAACGTCTCTAGTTTATAGGAACTATTGTTCGGCTTCTGAAGAACCTGGAATGTACCTTTCCAGTTAGGATCCAACTTCCCTTTGTTCTTTGGATTGGTTATTATTTTAAGAACTAGATTTCCTCTATGGAGTCCTCTTTATCTAACCCTTAGGTTAAACCTTTTAGCCAGTTTGTGCTTGGCTGCAAATTCTCTAATCTAGGTTGTTTCTCTAACTTTGTCAAGTAGGTCGGCAAACGTGTTCAGGTCATCTTTATTGACATCTTCACTAAAGTGTTCTCGTCTCTAGGTGGAAGTGTTGATCTCCACTGGTATCATTGTATTAGCCTCGTACACCATTTGGAAAGGAGTTTCTCGTGTGGTGGAGTGTGGTGTTGTGTGATACGACCAAAGGATCTCATGTAAGTACTTGAACCATAAACCTTTTTCTCCATCCATATTTTTCTTCATCCTTACCACAATGATCGTGTTTGCTTCTTCATCTTATCTGTTGGCTTAGGGATGTTATACTGATGTGAATCGGTTTTGGATACCTAAATCTTTGCAAAATTCCAACACGGAAGTGCTTGCAAATTGGGTCTCATTGTCAGACACTATGACCTTGGGTAATCCAAACCTGCATATGATATTTTTCCAATAAAACAATGTACCTTCTCAGCCATAATGCGAGCTACAACCTCTGATTCTATGCATTTTATGAAGTAATCTATTGCTACGATTAAGAATTTGAGTTGTCCTTGCACGTTGGGAAATGAACCCAAGATGTTCGCCCCCTATTGATAAAATGGTCAGGGGGAGAAGACATAGTTTATCATCTCAACTGAAGAGTGTATGAACAAAGAGAATACTTGGCATTTTTCACACTTTCTTACGAACTTGGCGGAGTCTTACAGCATGCGAGGCCAATAGTATCGACTCTGAGAATTTTCACAGATAGATCTTTTCCTCCTATGTGACTTCCATAGGCCCCTTCATGGACTTCTTTAATTACCAACGTGGTTTTTCCCTCTGATACACATCTCAACATATGCATTGATCTTCCCATCTTGTACATCCTGTCAACCACTATGAGGTAGCAGGCATATATCTTCTTAATATACGACGAGCTTCATTAACATCCTCAAAAAGATTTCCCTACATCATATATTGGGTTATTGGTGTCATCCATCCTATTATGTCTTCTACTGCCATGATTTCTTCATTTTCTATGCTAGGAATTACCAACACCTCTTGTATTACGATTTTGTTCAACCTCGTGCCTTTTGTACTAGCCAATCGGGCTAAGAGATCAGCCCATAAATTCTCTTCTCGGGGAATGTGGTTGACTTCAAACCCCATGAAGGTTTTAGATATCTCGAGGGCTATCTGCAGATACTTGATTAAAGACGAGTCCTTTGTCTGATACTCTACTTTCACCTGTCCATCCATCAATTATGAGTCAATTTTAACTGTCAAGTGAGTTACCCTGACCTCTTTGGTTAGTTTCAACCCTACTATAAGTGCCTTGTACTCGGCCTGATTGTTGCTGGCCTGAAAGTTAAAGCATAAGGAGTATTCTAATATGAAATCACCCATCCCTTCGAGTATGATTTCTGCTTTACTTCCCTTGAGATTGGATGACCCTCCACATAAATAACCCATTTGCAGATATTTTCTTCACACATGGGGGCACTTAATTCGACCAAGAAGCCGACCAATACTTATGACTTTATGCTTGTCATCGGGTGAATTCTATATCATACTCTGATAACTCTACGATCCAAGTAACCATCCTCCCTGCTAGGTCTAGCTTCTTCAATATTTGTTTTATCGAATCATTCGTCTTTACAATTATCGGATGACCCTGAAAATAGTGCCTCAATTTTCGGGCTATTATCACTAGTGCCAGTATCAACCGTTCAATCTTCTAATATAGTAGCTCGACCCTTTCAAGACTTTACTGACAAAGTACATCGGTCTCTCTCCTTACTCTCCTTCCTGTACGAGAACGAAGCTCATGACCTTATCAGATACAACTAAATACAGGACCAGGGGTGTGTTTTCCTTAGGTCTTACCAATATGGGAGGTGAAGATAAGAAGAGTTTTACACCTTGAAAAGCCTCTTCACAGGCTGTTGTCCATTCAAACTCTATTGACTTTTTTATGGCTACAAAGAAGTGGATTAATTTGTCCCCTGCACAAGATAGGAAACAAGATAAGGAGGCCAACTTTCCCGTAAACTATTGGACCTTCTTTTTAGAAGACAAACTTCTCATGTTTATGATTGCCTGACATTTATCGAGATTGGCTTCTATTCCTCAGTTATTGAGCATGAACCTAAGGAAATTCCCATCTTGTACCCCGAAGGTGCATTTGTCTGGGTTGAACCTCATATTATAGCTTCTTATAGAGGCAAATGTTTCTGATATATCTTTGACATGGTGTTGTTCTCCCTTCGTTTTGATGACCATGTCATCCACATATACCTCAAAGTTCCTACCGATTTTCATAGAAAACGTTCATCAATATCTGGTAGGTGGCCTATGCGTTTTTTAGATCGAATGGCATCACGTAATAATAATAGTTATTCTGGTTGGTCATGAAGGCTTTTTTATAGTTGTCTACCCGACTCATCCAAATTTTTTTATACCCGGAGTAAGCATCCATGAAGTTGAGTAGCCTCAACCCTAAAGCTCCATCTATGAGGCGATCAATGTATGGTAATGGTTATGGATCCTTCGAACAAGCTTTGTTGAGGTCAGTGAAGTCAACACACATCCGTCACTTCCCTGATTTCTTCTTGACCATCACCATGTTGGATAACCAAGTCAGATACTTAATTTCCTTGATGAACCCGACTTATAGTAATTTCTCAACTTCCTCTATAATAACTTATCTTTTTTATTCACCCCATTTCTGCTTCCTCTGTGATATTTGGTTTACATCTGGATCCAATGCCATGTGGTGACACATAATGTTGGGATCAATCCCTAGCATGTCTGAAGGTTTCCAGGAGAACATGTCCATATTTTCCTTTAGGATTTTAATGATTTCTTCCTCTTCTGCTGGAGATAAGTAGGCTCCGATATGTGTGTCTCGAAGGGAAGATGACCAATTTGGACCTCTTTTGTTTCTTCATTTTGTGTTAAACTATCCTTGGTCGGTCTGTCTCAGGAATTTATGTCTACTAGATGGACTTTGAGGTCGTTGGACTGTTTAACTCCCCTTGGGGGACTCTTATTCTTTAGCTTCAGGCTATCTTTGTAGCATTTTCTTGCTAGACCCTGATTGCCGTTGGCTATGCCAACCCGACTTTCTCCCAACGGGTAATTCATGGTGAGGTACAATGTTAAAAGCGTTGCTTCTAAGGCGTTGAAAAATGGCATGCCTATGATGATTTTGTAAGGGGAGGCTGGATTGATGATTAAATAACTCACCCTCACTGTCTTAGCATTCTCCGCGTTGCCAAAGGTGGTTAGCAATGACAGGTGTCTGACACATGGATGTGTTCTCTTGAGAATCCAACGAGACTGCCTTTAAATAGTAGCAACTCGATTGTATTGAAGTCCATTCCTTTGAAGACATCCCAGTAGAGCACATCAGCTAAACTCCCGGGGTCCACCATCACTCGCTTTGTACTCTAATCTTGGATCTGCACTTTTATCACCATATGGTTGTTCTCGTGGGCCGAGACTCTAATGGCATCCCATTTTGAAAAGCTGACGGAATCTAGGTCGCCTTCCCGACCTTCAAAATATTCTTGGGTGATGTGCATCATATGCCGAGCATACCTTTTTCTGGACGAATTGGTTTCTCCGCCTCCAACAAAACTGCCGAAAATTATGTTAAGTGTATGCCGAGTTGTCTTCTTTCATGCTCCTCATCGTTATCTCTTCCTTTTTTATGCGAAGATTTTTGAGTTTAGGTCGTCTATCCAGGGACTTCTTTTCTTGGGTTGTGACTTGGAGTCCTTCACATATGCTAAGAGATGTTATCTCTGTATCAGTGCTTCGATCTCTTTTTTAAGTTGATGGTAATCGTCAGTATGATGACCCCGGAGCCGGTGATAGATACACCAAGCCCCAATGTCTTTCCCCAGTATGAAACTCACCTTTCTTGGGCGTCCCATCTCGGGCACCATATTGATATGGCCTACCTCTTTCAGGATATTTCCTCTTCTAGTATTTAGGAACGCCAGATCCTCCTCAGAGTCGAAGGGTCGTCGGTTTGGCCTTGGTGCAGGTCGGTCACGCGGAATGATTCGAAGATATTATTTTCTACGTCATGACCCCTCCTCTTTACTTTCTGTCTTCTCGATGGTGTCTCCAGATTATTTCTCCCAATTACTTTTCTCACCTTTGATGTAGCATTCGACCCTGGTGATAATTTCATCCATGGTGGACGCCGACTTCTGTGCCAAAGACTCATTGAATTGTCCGGCTCAGAGATAGTGTTGGAATGATCCGATAAACAATTCTTGGTTGGGGTGTGAAACCTTAATGGTTTCCTCATTAAATTTGGAAAGGTATTCCCGCAGGGATTCCGCATGTCCTTGTAGGATGTTGAACATGGTAGTTGTTGAAACCTTCCGATGTTTGTTTGCTGAGAAGTGTTATACCAATTTCTTGGTCAAATCATGATATCTCACCACAGATAATATGGGAAGGCTCATGTACCATATCAGAGCCAAGTCTTTGAAAGTACCTTCCATGAGTTTACACTTTAACGAGTCGGAGGGCCCTATTATCATTGTTTAGTTGTTGATGGTAATGATGTGCTCCTGGGGGTCGATTTTGCCATCAAAAGATGTGAGCAATGGTGACTTGAAGTTTTTGGGGACTTGGTCGTCTCAATCAGTTGCAAGAGCGGCTGGGGCTCAAGAATCTCCTCTTGCTGCTTCCCATATGCTATGCTTTGCAGTTGTAGGATTTGCATACTATCTTGCAACGTTTCATTCTGTTATCGGAGAGCCTCCACCACGACAAGTAGTTTCACCATGTCTGGTGGATCCCCTTCAGAGGGTATTACTACGAATTTGATATGTGGCCTAAGAAAGTTTTATCGAAGCCCTACGATGGGCGCCAAACGTTCTTGCGAAAAACACTAAACTGAGTAACTTCCTCGTAGTGAAAAGGAGAGTCGCAATATGGTAGATTTCGGTATGATTTTGGGGGATTTGGGTGCTACGACGATAATGTGTATTGACCCAAGAATGAATGTCTAGCTTATCCCTCTGACGGGAGCCCCTTTTATAGTCCTTTCCTTGCTCCTTTAAGAGCCTCATTTAAGAGATGACACTTTGGCTTCTGAAACGTATAATGGCCACCGTCAGCCATAAATGGGAGTATTCAAGATAGCATAAAGCTTACATTGATGAGCTGACAACCGTTACAATTCATTCTGAGCCAACCTTGTAGCCATCTTTGGGCAATTGTATCTCAACCCTGGTTATTCTCTGGATTGGTGCCCTAGATGGGCTATTAATCAGGTGTAATGTTCATCGGCCTTCGACCATAACTGAGTTAATACCTGATCCTGTTTATCTTATGTCAACGTAGTCGATATACCCATTATGTCCTCTTTTCTGACGACTTTGTGACCCAATTTAGAATTAATATTTTCCGAGATGTACAGTTTTAAAGTAGAGAACTTTAACAAATATCTCACTCATAAGCCAGCCACATCCATGATTAGGATCATAGTGCGAGCAAAATGCCACATCAATGACGAAGAAAGAAATGCAACAACTACAACAAAAACTCTTACAAGGACTTTTCGATCCTTTGACACTATGACAGTAATCATAAAAAGCAAATATGAAAATAGAGAGAGTTGTTGCACCCCAAAATTTCCCCTCTTCATTTTAGTTACATGGCTTATGCTTTATCATATATATTCATACATTCTCATGGTAAGGATTAAGGTATCTTGGTTCCAAAGTTATACTATAAGCCATAGAAGATGTTTGATTGGTCAAGTCAGTGCAAAAGAAGATATCATGTCTTTAATATTTAAACTCTCTCAAGCTACAAAGGTTTCTTGTATCGGAAGACATCTCATTTGTCCCATATGATCATTAGAAGTTGGAAATTTGCAAAGTTTGGGGAAGAATTACATTTCTATTGTTCATCTCTCAAGATTAGGGTTTTCATTAGTTCAAGAGTTTGAGGCTTGTAAAAGTCAAGTGTGTGAGTAATTACATTCTCATAATCATATAAGACATCTTTGTTCAAAGAATTTCTCAATTTTTCAAGGAGAATGAGGGTTTTGAAGACTGGTCATTATCTCTTAGCACAAAGGTTTAAAATTAGGGTTTTGATTTCAATCAGGAAATTTCTAACTTTGTGGGAAAGAATTGATTCTATGCCTCTCTATATTTTGATAAGCACTTATGAGTGAAAGATTGGGTGCCAATTTTGAGTGAAAGGAGTTCAATTGATAAAAAGGGGGGCAAAATGGTCATTTTGACCAAAAGTCAACCAAAGTTAAAGTTGACCAAGTGGACTTTTAGTCAACTATTAATTCAAGTATCCTATTTCATATTTCATTATCACTGGTATCACAAAATCAAGAGAAGAGGTCAAATTGAAGATAACTTGTTCAAGAAGTTGTTTGGACATTTAGAAAAATTTCTAAGTCTTTAATTCTCCATAGTACTGGACTTGGAACATCTATAATTTTCTCATTTTTTATTCAATGAAGACAAGCTCTACATTCTTAGAAAGCTTGAGAAAAATCCTACAAGTTTGTCAATGTGTGTTCAAGTCCAAAAATTGATGTATTTATGAGTCATTGAAGTTAGAAGTTCTGGCTACAAAGAGATGTCAAGTTTCCTTCTCACTGGCAAGCCATGCGCGTATTTTGATCAAACACGTGGTGTGCCAAATGTATGAGCTTATTTCTTCCAAAATAAGCATCAATTTGAAAATACTTTCATACCATTGCAAAGCTTCTTCAACACACTTCCATGGCTCTATAAAAGCTCCTCTTCACTCTCATTTCAAGGAGGCTGGCGAAAACACTCGTAAAAGAGCTCTGGAATTTCTCCTCGAAAGTTCAACTTTTCTCTTAAAACAAATTTTCTATTCTTCAAGGTTTCTCGCAAAATCTTTGCTCGAAGCTTCAATTCCTGCATAGCTACATCACAATTGAAGTGAAAGAGCAAGGTCCATTGGATTTTCTTGCAAGTTCAGAGGCCTAGAGTGAATTTATTTTTCACTCGTTCAAGGTAATTTGTTCTTGAACTTCGATTTACATTGTAATTACATTTCAATATGTAGATCATGTATGATAGCATAGCTGGCCAGATCTTAGATCCGATGAATGTTTGCATCCTTTTTGAAGCTTGAATCGTGCTCTGCAACTCATGTTCAAATTGCTTGATACAGTGATTTTTATGATCAGTTTTTGTTTTGATCTTGCAGTAATTGAAGAAACTAATAGTACAATCTTATTCGTTGCAATTTTCTGATGAACTTTGATGTTTGGATCTTTGAATTAGGTGGAGAAATGAGAAAGGCCCGTAGATCTGAAAATAGCATAATGAATCTTGTTTTACATGTTCATAAAATCATTGTAATTAGTGGTTTTCGCGCACGTTTTTTCATTGAATCATGGATCATTTTTGAAAATTCTTGTTTCTATGTTGTGGACCTCCACAAGATCTTTAATTTGATCAAAGTTTCATGAGTTTTCATCGAGAAACGAAGGAGAAATCGCAAGTTGAATCTGGCATGTAAAACTGAAGAAGTGAGTTAGGGCATGGTTCATGGGCAGGGATGACTACGTGGCACATGCTAGTTGACCAGGATTTAAATATCTTTTACAGTGCGTTTTGATTTTAACAGATGTGATTGATTTTGGTTTTGTTGAATTTTTAATACATTTTTAATTCTTTTTCTTATTTTTGTTTTAATATTTTATCTTACTAAAAAAGTTATAAAAAAATATATTAGGCTTATTTTTTACTATATTTTCATATTATGATTTTTATTTCCTTTTATTATTTTTTTTAGAAAATTAAATAATGCATTTAATCAAATCAAGGTTTTCCTCACCATTGAACTTTTAGAATTTTATTTTTAAATTTGTACTAATCTGAAAAATCTCCCAAAAAATATATTAGGTTCCATTTTGAGAGCGCTTCATGAAAATATTTTTTGTTTGATTTTATAAAAATTCGTGATAAGAAAATAAAATCAATCTTTAATAATATCATTTTCTTTACTTTTTTTGTCATATTGTGCAAATAATTTTCTTTTAATATCTTTCTTCGACAATAAAATTCTATAAAAATATCTTACTGAGTTTTAGGCATTAATCTAATTTTCAATGATTTTTTAATTGAATTTACAAATCCAATTTTCTTTCCTTTCTAATTTTAGAAATTAATTTTGGTTTTTTAACCTTTCTTCTTGCTTAGGTCTTAAGAAGCATTTTAAAACCTAATTTCTTTTACTTGTAAAAATTAAAGAAAATATGTTTAATTTCCTTGGATGAGTTAAAATAACAAAAATCATTTTTGTTAAATTTTAACTTTTGATTTTACATTTTTTTCACAAATATTATACTAAGACTCTCTAGCTTGACCCTCTTATTAACTAATCTTGGAAATTCCTAATCATTTCTAACCCCTAAAATTAATCCAAGAAATATTAATCATGTTTCTGAATTTTACAAAGTCTTTAGAAAGTTAGGTTTGAATTGGCCCAATTTTTATAATTTTTCTTCCATTTTTAAACTAATTTTGATTAGGGAGTGTATTAGGCTTTTATCTTATACTTGTGCATAGTTTAAGGATTGGTTCTTTTTTTCTTCATTTTCTCATACCTATAATACCTTTCTCTCCTATTCAACCTTGAGTATTTCTTATCCACCTCTCTTGGTGTGTTTAAGATTTCCATCCCTTATTTTGTTTAATATTGTTGATTGATCTTGAAGCTAGGTCTTCTCTTTTCTCTTCTCTGTTAGACCCACCTCTTACTTCCCATAAGATCTTTAAATCAATCTTTCCTAAAGTTTGAGTTGAATAGACCTTAGGCTCATATCCATGTATGCTAATATTAGATAGATGCTTCCCCCTTTCATCCTCAACTATAGGGTCAATATTGCATGACAAATCTAGGGTTATGTTGCTAGTCTCCCTTAGACTTTTCTTTCTCCTTTACAATTGCATTAAAACAAAAACTTCTTTTTCTGGCAAACTTCAAAACACTTAAAAATTACTGATGAGAATCATACCTTTGTTGAGCATGGGAGATGATAAGCGGGTTTATTCTCGATTTTATTGCTTTTCCGTTCTAAGCCTTGGTGTGGTTTAAATCTCAAAGACTGATTTCATGAATAAGTGGAGAAATGTCTAATATCTCTCTCTTGAGACCAACTAGCTGTCATCCACAACAAAAACACCAACCAATACAAACTCTTTTTTCCTTCGGGCTTTTCTTTCAAACTCTTTTCAAAATAACATGTTAATTCACTTCTGTGTTGACGCGTAAGTCTTCAAAGGTCGAGTTGCCACAGGAGGCAAAATTAATATTGTTCATTAAAAAATACAAACCAACAAGAAAATTTTGAAGCCGCACTACAGTTGCGCTGATTCCTTAAAAGGGATACATAGGCATTAGGGTAGGGCCCGAAAGAGTACAACTTTTATTTTCCCTACATTATTTTCCCTTTTATTTACATGCATTTCTCCTTTAGCATCTTTTAGCTCTTAAGCCTTAGACATAGAATTTACCCCCTTAGATCAGAACAAACATAAGTGGATCATGTAGAATACTACAAACGTGTGAGGTGCTAATACCTTCCCCTCACATAACTAACTTCCTTACCCGATCTCTATGGTTGTAAGACCATGATTTCACCCCTTTAGGTTTTCTCGGTGTTTACCTTTCCCATCCCGTAGATAAAAAATGTTCGATGTCGACTTCATTTAATTTTTTCTTTGATGATTTCAGCCGGTTGTTTCAAGAGTAAAAGAATAATATAAGGTTTTCTAATTATAAATTAGGTGTAAAATAAATTGAAAAGAAATCTCATTTATATATAGGAAAAAATTCAACTTAAAGTGGAAATAATACATGGAGCATTTTAATGGTTTAATAGATTAACCCTAACCGAATCTATTAAAACACCTTAAAAATGGAAAACCTAATCCAAAAAGGAAACCCTAAAAAGCCTATATCTATTAATCAATTAAAAGCTTTTCTAAATAATTAAGAGGTCACTTACCTTGCTCTCATCGATTGGACCAAGTTTTTAATCGGTTAAGAGGTGTAAAAACTTCCCTAACTGATTAGAAGTACTCAATAAATTCCACATAAGCCTAGATAGATTTTTCGAGACAATTTATGAAATAAAAGAGGGTTTTAAAAACTTTTTCTGTGTTTGTGCGTGTGTGTGTGGTTATTATAGTACATCAAAACTTACTCTTGATCTTTTACATTTTAACTGATCACTCTAAGACGCCAATCATAAGATCAGGTGAGCTATCACATTTCCCAACTTCATATCTTCAAGTTCCCTTGTTAGATACAACCATGATTTAGCATTTCAACTAAAACTTTAATCTTCTGACTAATGAGACTTAAGATATCTTCTTGATCATGTACCATCATTAAAAACTTTATTTTTGATAGAAATTAACTTCCCAATTACCAAGAACTCTTAACAATCATAAGTTGTTTTACATATGGAGTTCTTGTCTTCAAAAGTGTTGTTTCATTAGTTGTCACCATCATAAACAACTGATGATAACAACGTATATCCCAGGGAGTTGGTAAACAAAAAATAGTGGGTAAATATTAGGAGCGATCAAAATCCCACTCACATATAAAGAGAGTATATTCTACTCCACCTGAGAGTATTATATATATCCCCTTTGAAATATTCAAAACCAGAAAAAAATACACAAACACATAGGCCACCATAAAAAGGAGGGAAACATTTAACATGAAGCAAAGCATATTTGAAGTATTGATCATTTAAAAAATAAAAGGACTTATCATTCATAAAAAAAAGAGTTGCAAAAATTAAATATTCATCATAGGAACAAACCATGAAAGAAAGTAAATAAAAATATAAATCAAAGAAAACTACTCATTGTTGATATTATCATCAGCATGAGGCTTTCCATTCTTTATGACACACTTTGTTAGAGTGCTGAATTTCTTGGCCAATCTTCGAAGGACTATGGTGTTCTATTGAGAATTTGAAAGAATGGAGGATGACATTACTTCCACATATGGATCTTGAAGAAAATCTTGATAATTCTTTTGCACCTTTCATGTCTCGTACTCTAATTCTACGTTAACAACTCAGATCCTTATTTTTTAAATAGTTTTTCCAAATTTGATCGAGATCCGATTTTGAAATCTCTCTTTCTAAGTTAGCACTAGCATTAGACTAGAGTTGGGGTGATTGATGATTTTCTTAGAAAGTTTACTAATACGGCCAAAGTAATAGAATAATTGGTCTCTACAAAAAGATTTCAATTTCAAACAAGATAATAATAAGGGGTTTTCAATTATGATCGGTATGAAAGAATAAGCAAGATAAGAATTTTGGAGTAAGTTTTGATAAAGAAGAGCGATTAGATCTTTATTTTGAATCCCTTAATTATATATATCTATTGATGAATCAATTATGCTATAATTGTATGGCGAATTAACAAGACCACTGCACCCATTTTGTTGATATACAACTCACTAATTTAGACGGTAACTCCCTAATTCCTTAGACAAATTCAAAGTTAAATTAGGCGTTTCTAAGTTTGTTAACTATAAAGCCACAATTTATAATTACATATTCCTAGTAAATTACTAAGTTGAATGATTGTCCTAATTCAAATGGTAGACTTACAATCAATAATCTCTACTCATCTAAAATCAATTTGGGTGCTTTTCAATACACCAAGAGCGGTAGGAACAAGAACAACTGAATAAAAATTATAACAACAAGGTATGTAAATAATCTGAAACATTTATATGATCCAACAGAGTATAAATAGGTTCATCTCTAAAGATCCAATCAAAAATATCTTAGCTACTCATAGTGAAATTAATAATTACCATGAGTTGATAAGAAGTATTCAATAAAATTAATAGAAAATAAGCTCTCCAATGACTTTAATGCTCTCCAAAATTGCTACCAAATGCTCCAAGCCGTCACTTTTTGCCTAGAATTCATAATCCTTGAAAAGCCTCCATCTTTTTCTATTTAAAGTACAAAAAGCGTGTCATAAAAAGACGTCATCACAGTCGCGTTATGTTCTATCACAATCCGGATATCTGATCATCACACCCACGATAAAAACATCATGGTCGCGAGAAATCTAGTGGTGAAATTCTCCGTTTTCTTCTATTTTTATTCAGAATTTTTCTAAGTCCCCTTTTCTTACTCTTTTGCAACTGTGATCAATTCTTCTACATATTTTCTTAGCTTTTGTTCATAATTCCACTAATTCTATCAAATATACTTGAAAATATAATGACAGAGTGTCACCAGTGATCAAATGTCCACATGGTAACTATGATGAATTATTCCTTTTGCACCCCCATCATATGGCATATTATACCATATTCCCAGTTAGTTGGAACATTATGAGTGAGAAGCCACATGATCACCACATTCTCCTTCAAAATCTCTTCACAGTTTTTCTTGGAAGAAGCATACAAGTCACTACATAGTGTATGATGCATTTAAACAATTTTCTTGGTGGGTAACTTGCAACTTCCAATGGATAATTTTCGTTTAAGCGATTTCCCAAGATATGGTAGGTTGCATATTCTTCTAAAGTCTTTCATAGTGAGAGAAATTTTTATTCTACCAACTTTTGATACAAGAGCATCATATTTGAAACTGAGATTCATGTAGAGCAATCTAGCCAGCCTTGGATATGAAGGTTTTGATTTCTTGAAACAAATTCGTTGAGAAAATTCAGACATAAACTTTCATATAAATCAATGATGTTAAAGAATGATGTATCTAAATATGTTGCTTTGAAAACACGGTGGTTGAGAAAGAATTTGTCATGATAATCTTCTTGAGACTCGAAGGAATCTCCAATAAGATGAGTCTTTATTGAATCCATTATGTTGATTATAGTTGTGTAATAGGAATAGAAAGAACAAGTAAGAGAAAAAAAGAATTATAGGATGAATGAAAGTGTAAGGAGTGTATACCTTTATATAGCCTTCGAAAGGCGTTTTTGATTTTGATGTTTACGAAAAAAATTCATGGCTGATTAGAGATATACAAGAACCAAATATTTGATTAGAGAAAGTTGCTAAAAATGATTAAATATTTCCATTAATCAATTAAAATGTTAATGAAGATTGATTTCTTCATTCATTATGATTGATAAGAGATTTGCTCTAGAGATTATCTGAGGATTTGATATCTCACTTGATTTGATATGACTTTGGGGCGCCAGATTTGAAAAATATTTAGGCTTAATATATTATCACCTTAGGGTTAACAAATTAAGATGAGGTTTCCAGCCTTTTTTTATTTCTCTTAGATCTTGTGTAACACCTTAAATTCCCCACACGTTAAATTATAAAAGAAATTTAATATTGATCATATACATACGTTTAAAATGTCACTCATCATTAAACAACACATGTTTCATAATATTTATCATTTAAAATAAGACATTCAAATATATTTGTCATCGAATGCTCATCTTCACTTATGGTATCGTCACAACGCAACTCATCAAATAAACATTATTCACAATAATTAAGTCTCATAAAAATAATTTATTTGAATTACAGTAGATTTACTGTTTTCTCTGGTTTTCTGATGCTTAAAAATTCGTAACTTTCGACTGGAGTATCCTCTTTGAGTGTCTCTTGGAGTATTTGAATTGTCTTATTATTTCCTCCAACTTTCATGTCCGGCTCGAAAGCTAACTCTTTGAGGAAGATCTCCGAATGCGCGAGTACTTTGAAGCTAAACGATGCAAAAATAGTGAAAATACTGGGCTGAACCGTTATTTTGTGGACGTTCAAAAATTCATAACTTTTGCCTGGATCTATGTTTTTGAGCCGTTCTTTGGGCGAAAAATTTGTCTTAATTTTATCTTCGATTGGTATGTTCAGGCCGAGAGCTAATTCTTTGAGGAATGTCCCCGGAATTATGGATTATCAGAGAAATAATTGTGTTGAACACGATTTCTGTTACACCGTGTTTCGATGTTGTAAAATTCGTATCTTCTTCGATTTTTATCATATCGTGACGGTTTTTTCGGCATAATTTCACAATTTTTGTTAGATTTGAATCTTCTTCGATTTTGTAACCGGATATAGACTCCTGGAGAAAGAACACTTATCGAAGGAGAACTTACTAGGGATAAGATATACATGTCTGGCCAGAATCTAACAAAGGACGCTTGAACTCAGACGAACCTACAATGACAAGGAGACTGGCCGATGATAAACTCTTGAGGAAAGAACGCCGATCAGAAGCGAACTTAACTAGGGATTCACATTCGAATTGAACCCGAACAGAATGTCGGTCGAAGGAAAACTTGCAAATGGAAAAGTGACCAACTGTAAGGACTCTAGACCAGGATTTCCAAAACACATTGGACTTTAAGAGGTTGCAAACACGCAAGAACTACAATGTCCCTCAGGCCAAAGACGGGGCGAATTCTTCAAGAGTGGAAATTATCTGAATTACCACACACCAAGTATGGATATTCAAATACTTGAGAAATAAGAAAGGTTATACACCGACTCTTACTCGCACTCTAACGGCCAAGAAAACATGGGTAAAATAACCGAGGGCTAGCAGGGGCAAGGAAAAACCACGACTCACTAGGGAAAAAGGAAATACCAAAGACTTAACTGCTGGAAAACCAAAACAGACTCCGTTGGGGAAACATGATAGGATCACCCTATGGATAAGCTGCAGAGGTAATTCAAATCTTAGCACATAACAACTATGGTTACTTCAGGTAAAGATAATTGACTTATACCCGATGCATGTTTGATTTTTATTATAGATGCAATGTAATAATGCATGTTTAGCGATGCACTGGGGAAATCACAGTGATAATCGATTGTCGAGAAGACAAGGAACTTCCAAATAATTATCTTTACACATCTGATATGATGATGAGAGTAGTCAATATGAACTTCATGGAGAGATCGCAAATCCTGAAACATCAACTTTAAAGGATCGATATCACTAGGGAAGTAAACTCTTGGGAGGAATACTGTAAAAATAAATTGCAATAAAGAGAAAATCTTGAATTTTGATCAAACTCTCAATTTCCCGGGGAAAATAGTCCTTGTCTCCTATCAGGTTAAGGAAAACTTCATTGGGGAATAAGAGAAATTCTTAAATAAAAAGAATTCTACTCATACCACACTAGGGACATTACCGCTGGGATACAAATATTCACTTAGGGAAGAGGAAAATATCTTGATCCCAGAAACTTGAGATTCAAAACTCCACTAGGGAATATCTCAACAATCTTCTATAAATATGGATAAAAAAGAGTTCCGAACAACACTCCCATGTATACACCATATCGGGGATACAAGATTTTGTATAATGTTCATCGTCACCAGGATTTACTGGGGAAGAGAAAACAACTTGCTCTGTTAGGGATAAAAATCCTTGAAACTTAGCTCTGACTGGGGAGAAAGCTACATCTTCCACTAGGGAACTGAAAACCTCTTGATAGCTATATCACCGGTACAAGCTACATTGGGAAAGACATCCAACAAAGACTTATATTGGGGAGAAGAAATTACTCCATCGGGAATAAAAAATGCCTTCATGGTGATACAAACCAGAATCTCCCATAGGTAATCAGGCATCTCTTTAAGAAACCTAACTTCACTGAGGAGAAAAGTGAACACTTCAATGGGGAAGACGATCGCCAACCTCATTGGGGAAGCAAAATGTCAACTTCACGGGTGTGATCGGTGGAAATAGAACTGACTGTTTTGGAATGCTGGTTCGCGAAATGTCGCGGTAAGCAAGAGTCGCCACCGTCTTTTATTTTCTCCAACAAGGAAAGGACAAAAGCACAGCAAAATTCCTTTTCGAGATGTTTCTCGGTTCGGGAGGTAGATTATAGAAAGGGAAGGTGTTAGCACCCTTTCTATCTGTGGTTATCCATGGGCTCTTAGGTACTTGCTCACTATGTTTTAAAAAATGTTTGCTTTTCTTGTGTTTGTGGGTTTTGAAAAGAGTTTTGTTTGAAAACTTCAATTTGACTCTTGTATCTGTCCTCAAGAGTGTCATGAAGTGTTTGTTTGAAAACTTTTGTCAGAAAAGTGTAGGTGCGAAAAGTATTTTTTTTGTTTTGAAAGAGCAAGTATCTAAGAACCTCTACCTACTCAAAAGAAATTAAGTTGTGTAAATGTCCTTTAGACAATATTATCCCACTATTGAGAAGTAGGTAGCACCGTCGTTGGAGTTTTGGGTCAATTCGATTATAGGGACATGTGGTCACCAAAGCAATAGTAGGACGCCTTAGCGATAACCCTAATGTCCTAGATCCTTTTTTATTCGAGGCAACCGTTTCGAGGCAACTTGGATCTTTAGACAGGAGGGCGACCTCTAAAACACCCTATACTCAATGACCACGTCGAGGCAACCAAGTGAGGCGTACCCTAGGAGTGGCATGTGCGAGTGTGTCAGGTTTCAGTTTATGTTATCTTTGAACATGTTATGGTGAGCTACGTTTTGATTTTAATTTCATACAAGTCTTGTCATGCGTAACAATTAATAGTTGTGCGGAAAGTAAATTGCAGAAAGTAAATCTACGCTATTACAAGGCGTCGGGTATTTACATCGCCAAAAACAACCCTTGAAAAGTAAATTGCGGAAAATAAAGGAAAGCGATAAAAAGTCCTAATTAACACTATTACATCCTCGGAACAATTACATAAATATGATCAAAAATAATATGCGCGAAAGGAAATTAAATCGGAGAAGTCCTTAGGGTTTTTACCCTTTGTGAGAAAGAAAGAAGTTTTTGGTCCTTTTTGCATTTAATTAAACCTAATTCTAATTAATTAAATAAAAGAAATATTTTTTAAGTTTTTTATGTTTTTAATGAAAATAAAATAAAATAAAAAGATGATTAAAATTGTCAAAACCCTAATTCTATGTTAATTTTATTTATTGTGAAAAAGTTAAAATTAACCTTAATTAAACTAAATTAGTCATATTAGTATTTATTTACAAAATAATAAACTAATTAAGGGTGAAATTAATTTAAATAATAATAATAAAATATTGTTTTCTGAATTTATTATGAAAATAATTAATTATGTTAGTTAAATAAATATAATAATAATAATTAGTAAAAGAATTAAATAAATAAATAGAAAATATAAAGAGAAAAAGGAAAAGAACCCAGGGGGGTGTTGGCCAACTTTGGAGGTTTGTTAGCAATTCTGGCCCATTAATCTCTCAAGCCTGTTTGACTTCTGGGATCGTCCAGGGCGTTGGTTGACTGGGAGTATGGTGTTCCTTCTCTCGTGGCCATTAGATCTGTGCCCATAGCCACATGGCGCTTGGATGATTGGAGGCATATGGTAGATACCTCCTGGAACGCTGCATGTAATTATGTGAAGAAAAAATAGAAATAAGTATTTTGGGTGGACCTGGGATTCGAACCCAGGTCCCAATGATTCCCAGCCAGCACATCAACCACTACGCCATTTTCCTGCTTTTGTTAATATAATGACAAGTGAATATGATATATAAAAAATTAGTTCATGTACTGTAACACAAAAACACGCGCGTATTTTTCAAATGGTCTAATGATATGCCAACACGTCTTCATCTTCCTCCTTTGTACCTGCAAAACACAAACAGATAGCGGGGGTTTTTAACCCCCACAATATGCAGTGACGAATAATAGCGATTAGCCCTATGCTTTACATAAATGTTTCGCGAGGGTCCAGTTACATTCGTCTGAGTCTCCTGAATTCAATCATGGGTCTCATAAAGCTTAATTTTTCCTGTACTGTAAAGCCCTAATTTAAAAGCTTATGAACCCTAAAATTCAACCATGGCAACTTTTGAATCTGTGCGTTTTAATCCAATTAAACTATGTCAATAGCTTCATGTGATCTCTAGCAACACAAAACAAACAAGAAATCATGTCAAATGCCTATGAATCATGAGTTACGATTATGAAAAAAAGTGTCAAACCGTGCGACTGTAAGTGATGATTTCTTGAGCTTTAGCGCTTGGTTTTGATTGCAAAACGTCCCTGAGAGTTCCTGCAAGGTATTAGAATCCACAAAAGCCTTTGAATCGTGCTAGAATGCAGAAAACAGTTTTGAGTTTTTCTTGAATTTTTTCAATATGGTTATGACTTTTTCTGCAGCTTGTTCACGTGTGCATGATTAGGGTTGGCTTGTGTATTTATAGAGGAGCAAAATTAGGTCAGAATCTTGCAAAGAAATCCATGGAATGATGATTTGAATATTTGATTGAAAATCAAATATTTTTGATTCTTCATGATTGGAAAAAGTTGCCATCTTGGGAGATATTGCATCTTTGACTTGGTGCACGAAATTGCCAGCCTTTTTAGGTTATACTTGCTTCACAAAAAGATTGAAAAATCAAATCTTTGTATTTTCCTACAATTTAAATTAATTAAATGAATTATTATTGATTAAATATCCAATTAATTAATAAAAAATAGGAAATAAATTCAATTAAGCTTGATGGGTCGTGCATAGGCCTTGGATAAAGTTTCAAGAAGAAATTTGAGGCCCATTAGCAAAAATGAGGTGTTTTGAGCAAAGTTGACTTTTGCAAATTCATGAAAATTTCCCAACTTCTCCAATGCATATCTTGCTCAATTTTGATCATATGAACATGTTCTTTGACATTTTGGAAAGGTCTTGAAGTCCTCTAACCAATGCATTTTGTCCCATGTCATTTGGATTTACCAATCTCAAGTTATGGCCTTTGACTTAAAAGGTACTTTTGTTGACTTTTGAAATTGACCTATAATGTAGAAATTGATAACTTTTTATGAGAGCATTTCTTGTACTTGGAATATGAATATGTATTGTAGGAAATGTCATCCCCTTCAAAATGAGCATTGGATGAGATTTTTCTGATGAACCATGAAAAAGTTATGCCCTGGTCAAGATACAGTTGACTTTTCTGCTGTCCAAAAATAGTAACTTCTTGCACCTTGATGATTTTTGAGCCATGCTTGTGGAATCTTGATCAAGATTTGATCAAATGATGATTGTGGACTCAAAATAAGATGTTGACCAAAAATTCTGACTTTTGACTGCAAAATGACCATTTTGCCCCTACAGTTGACTGTGGATCAAATAGGGCTTTTGACTGTGCAAATTGGCATTGTAAGTCTTGAAACTTGGGATGTAGGTGCTTGAGGATGTATATAGGCCTATGGGACTTGTTTGAACCATTGAAAACCTCAAATTCCTTGAGAGCACTAAAACCCTAATTTCAGCTGGCTTAGGAGGTGGTTTGACTGTACAATCTCTTGAGCAATCTTGAACCATTTGAAGATGAATCTTGACAAATCTTGAGGAATAGGGGAGGGAAAATTTTAGGGTACAACAGTTACCCATGTTCAATCTTCTTAAACCTGAGGATATAGATTGACTTGCGTGCCTTTCGTGATCCGAAGGTGGAAGATGATTGAACACTAGAGTGCCCATAAATTTGCACTCGTATAATGTAGTATCAGCAATGTGATGTCGGGAATGGGCTTACAGATGCCATTCGGAGAGATGATGGATAGGAGGATGGGCTTATAGATGCCATCTGGAGATTGTGACAGAATCTTGTCGGGGATGGGCTTATAGATGCCACCTGGAGATTGTTGGTAAAAGGATGGGCTTATAGATGCCATCTGGAGATTATTGATAGGTAGTTTTGTCTTTGTTGACAGGTTTTTGAGAGAGCGACAGAATGATATCCGAATCTGGATCGTATCTGAACTGTATTTGAAATTGAGATCTGTATGAGTAGCAGAATGACTTCCGGGTATGGAACGTATCTGTGCTGTAACTGGGATCTGGATAAGTGACAGAATGACTTCCGTGTCTTGGAATGTATCTGCACTTGAAGTTGATAGTTGAATCTGAATGAGACATAGGATGGCTTCCGTGTCTGGAGCATATCTAGTCTGTACCTAATTGCTGACGTATGAACGAGTAGTAGAATGACCGCCGTGTCTGGGGTATATCCAAACTGTATCTGAATGAGTGACAGAATGTCATCCGAATCGGGATCATATCTGGACTGTCTCTTGAATGAATCTGGGATAAGCAATAGAATAGCCTCTGGATCAGGAGCATCTCTAAGCTATCTCTGAAAGGAATTCTGAATAAGCGATAGAATAGCATCCGGATTTGGAGCATCTCTAAGCTATTTCTCAAAGGAAATCTGAATAAGTATCAGAATGTCGCCATGTCTGGGTTACAACTGAACTATCTCTAGACGGAATCTGGAATAAGTATCAGAATGTCGCCATGCCTGGGTCGCAACTGAACTATATCTAGAAGGAATCTGGAATAAGCAATAGAATAACATCCGGGTCTGGAGCATCTCTAAGCTATCTCTGAAAGGAAACTCTGAATAAGCAATAGAATAACATCCGGATCTGGAGCATCTCTAAGCTATCTCTTGAAAGGAAACTCTGAATAAGCAATAGAATAGCATCCGGATCTGGAGCATCTCTAAGCTATCTCTGAAAGGAAACTCTGAATAAGCAATAGAATAACATCCAGATCTGGAGCATCTCTAAGCTATCTCTGAAAAGAAACTCTGACTAAGCAAAAGAATAGCATCCGGATCTGGAGCATCTCTAAGCTATCTCTTCAATCTCTTCAATGTAGATAACTTTCCTGTCTGGTTTCAGGTATAGATCTACAATCAGTCGTTCACAGATATTTCCTGGCTAGATACAGGTGTTGATCCGGAACTTAAAAAGGGTTGGTCGAGATAGCTTTCCTGGCTGGATACAGGTGTAGATCTCTGACCTGAGAATGAAAGATAATTTCCTGGCTAGATACAGGTATCGATCTTCAATCTCTTCATGTAGATAACTTTCCTGGCTAGATACAGGTATCGAATCTACAATCAGTCGTCCACAAATATTTCCTGGCTAGATACAGGTGTTGATCTGGAACTTAAAAAAGTTGATGGTAATCATCTTTTGATTGAACTTTTCCTGAAAAGGCAAAACATTAGTTGTATGCAATGTCATGATGTATGAAATGCATGATGTCATGATGTTCTCAAAAATAAATGAGATTGTGTCGTATGCACTTTATCATGTATGTAAATAGGAGATATGAAATGTGAAATGTTTATGAATGTATTTTCGTCTGGGGAAAAATAAATCCTTGACAGATGCCGGGAAGTTCGTTGAATCCTGGGCTGATGTTGAAGAGTAGAGTTCTTCATTTCCGCTGGGGATGATGAACAAAGATGATTGCAAGAATAAACCGGTAGGAGAAGATGACTCTGTTGGGGAATAAACTTGATGAAGAGATTACTCTGCGGGGAAATACTCTGTGGGAAGAGATACTTCATTGAGAATTTAACGATAACTCCGCTGGGGATTCCGTTGATAAGCTCTGTTGGGGGATTTGATGATGAACTCCGCTGGGGATAGGAAGAACTTCGCTGAGGACGATCTTTCCGTTGTAATTTGCTGAGGATAACCTAGTTAGACTCTGGTGGGGGATAACCTCTGAATATGGCTGGGGAGAGATATTTGTACTCTGCAGGGGACAAGCTTCCAGAGTCTACTGGGGAGATGATTCAACTCTCCTGGGGAAACCTTTAGGACTGTATTGGGGAAATGGCTCCACTGAAGGTACTTTGTATTCCACCGGGGAACAATCTTATATTTCTGTCGAGGAATATTAAGACTGCCGGGGATGCTTGCTAAGGAATATCTGTATACTCTGCTAGGGAATATTAAGATCTTCTGGGGATACCCAACCTCTTCAGGACTGATGGTAGACCAACTCTGCCCGGGGGAGAGTATTGCTGACTTGCTGGGGATACTATGCCTTTTTAGGGCTGATGGGAGATCAACTCTGCTCGGGGAGAGTATTGCTGACTCTTGTCTTACTCTGCAGGGAGTGAAAGCATCTTAGCCACATTCTTCAGCTGAATATACCTTGGTACTTTGGTGGACAAAGCGACTAGATTGCTTAGACAATTCCTATTTCCCCAGCTTCTGTGGGAGAAGGTACCTGTGGAGGTCTTGATAACTGCCGATTTGACAAATCTTCTTCTGGTAGGCAAGTGACGAGATGCCGGGACATAGTCGTATGCTGTGATCCCTAACTTTTGCCTGGACCGCCCTTTCGGGTTTTCAGTCCACCGGGATACCCATTTTTTGCCCAAGCCGCCTTTTCAGGTTTTCAACTTGCCGGGTGTACAAATTTTTTCATTTTCATCCCTTATTTTTGCCCGAACCCTTTTGGTTCACCGGGAAGCCCTTATTTTTTCCTAGGTCAGTCGACCTAGCGGGTATTTGATTATGCGTAGTATTTTTTTTTGACCATGTCCACGCTCTCAGAGTGTAGGGAGTTGTCACTGTCAGTAGTGTTGTGTTGCCATAATACCAGAAGATGTTTGATCGTGCAAGATTCGTCGCTGGAATTCATGTCCAATGCCCCAAGTGACTCAGGCGGAGATTTGCCCCTGGCTATTTGCCATTTTGAGAGATTCCTTGAATCTTGACTTGACTGCCCCAGATAATGGAAAATGATCATGTCTGCCCCTTGGTTGGAAGTGTTTCTCCATTTGAGGTGATCCTTGAGAAGATTCTTGTTCACTAGATATACGTCGTGCGAATTTCTCTGCTGTTGAACAAATAGTCATATGCAAACAATATTATTTCAAGAATGCAACGCTTATGTCTGTCTTGAAGTTTTTTTTTTTGAAAATGCAGTTTTTAATAAAACAAGTGAATTTTTGTAAAATGTGATGTCAACTCAGGATTTTACAGCAAGCCCTACAGGAGTCATGACACCTTTTGTAACAGTATGCTTTCGAACTAACCCATGCTTCAGCTAGGACTTTTAAGGGTTATAACGTGGCCTGGTTCACGGTTTAAGAAACAAAGGATAAAGGCTCAAATTTTATTTGTACCCACCCGTTCTTCGTGATGTTTTTCAATCCTAAACTCAGCTAATCGTGCATTAGATCTGGTTTGAATCTTCGCTCTGATATACCAGTGATGGTTTGGATACTGACAGTTTATTTTTAACAGGCAGTCATTTTTTGTTGAGAGTTTGTAGGACCTCTTGCTTTTTTATTGCGTTATCCCTGTCTTTTTGCCTGAACTGTTTCTTTTGTGATTACAGTCAGCGGGATGCCCCAGTTTTTTTTGTAAGTCTCCTTCATAGGTTTTGACTTATTGGGCTTTTATTTTGAGAGACAATGACTTCCTGTCCTTACGATTATACGGAACCATCACCGTCTTTTGTCTTGGAAGGACTTCTTTGATGCCATTCATTGTGCACCTGGATCAATTGAGAAAACTACCCTGCCCCAGGTTATAATTAAGGGTTTTAATTTGTGAAAAGAAAAAACTCCAACTTCTTTGGCTCGAAGGGGTTGACGAGGGATTATCTTCCTTATAACTCCACTGTTTAGGATTTGAAACAATGCCTGTACTTCATCAACGAGGTCTGTTCAAAAGCATACTGTAAAGATCGTGGTATCGTTTTCGTCATCCTCCCTCAAAAGGCTTAGAATTTTTAATCGAGAGTTGAACATCACAAGAAATGAAAGCAATTTGAATATAGTGAATACAAATGGATTAATTCAAAACAGACATATGCGATGCATTAATGAAATAAAAAAGTTTGCCATGACAATAATTGTTTGAATAAGCAAAGAAAAATACAACTTAAAAATTCAAATAAAACAAAAGCCTTCAATGATTTGGCATAGGAGCAGTGATTATGTTTGGAGTCTCTGGAGGGTCAAACTGGATTTCTTTGGCATCAATCATGTCTTGGACCTTATTCTTCAGGGCCCAACAGTTTTTTGTGTCATGCCCCGGACTGTCAGAGTGGTATGCACACCTTTCATTGGGATGATAGGTAGGAGCGGAAGTGTTTGGATTCCGGAGAGGAGCCCTTAATGTAATCAGCCCTGCCTTCAACATTTGCTGTAGCGCTTGAGCCAGTGACATGTTGATATTGGTGAATTGTCTTTTAGGTGCGACCTCCTTACGTTGATGCCCCTGTCTTTGTTGAGCAGGCGTAGGATTAGAGATCAAGATTTCTCCTACGCGTTGGTCATGACGACTCTTTTGACCATACACAGCATTTGACTCTTTCTTCCCATTGTAGGGCTTTTTCTGAGCATCGGAAGGTGTAGCTTCTTGAATCTTCCCGCTTTTGATGCCAACTTCAATTCTTTCACCAGTCAAGATAAGGTCTGTAAACCCGGCCGAAGAATTTCCAATCAAATGGTTGAAGAACGGACCAGACAGGGTCCCCAAGAACATATCAACAAGCTCACAGTCAGTTAAAGGTGGCTGCACCCTTCCGGCAAGGTCTCTCCATTTTTGAGCATACTCTTTAAATCCTTCACCCGTCCCTATTGACATACCCTGGAGTTGGGTACGCGTAGGAGCGAGGTTGGAATTATACTGATACTGCTTATAGAACGCAGCAGCCAAATCCTCCTAGTTACGGATACTGGCTCCATCCAGCTGATAGAACCATTCGAGTTGAGTCCCTGAAAGACTATCCTGAAAGAAATGGATCCACAAATTCTTGTCAGCAGTGTAAGGTTGGATCCTCCTCACATATGACCGGAGGTGCAGCTTTGGGCAGGAAGCTCTGTCATATTTGGCAAAGGCAGGTGCCTTAAACTTATGGGGAATCACCACCCCAGAGGATAAGCCTAGATCTCCAAAATCCAACCCGGGAACCTTCTGTATTTCCATGGCGCTCAAACGGTCTTCCAGCTGTTTATACTTATCCTCAGCAGAAGGATACTGTTCTTCATCATAATCTGTCTCGTTGTCGGAGACCACGGGACTAGGAACCCTTATCTCTTGAGGGCTGTCTTTCCCCACAGATGAAGTTGTCAGATCAACCTCATTCTGCAGTCCATTCCCAAATCCGCATCCAGTGTTGAACAAGACAATCCTCTTCTTCTTCTTCTTCAGAATCAGAGTCTTCAACTCCTGTTGACCCTTGGCTAGTCTCATAACCAACTCTTGGAACTGGGCGTTCTGGGCCTGAAGGGCCTTGATAGCTTGTTCAGTGGAAGGTTCCGAAGACATGATGATTGCTGAAATAGACAGCGAAGAAGATAAGCGACCTGTAACAAGGGTACCTGTTATGCATATGATGAAATGAAATGCGTATGATTTATGTTTGCAATGTTTTCAAGGACCTCGCGGGGTAAACAAAGAAACTTGTTAGAATTTGAATCTGGTAGCTTGATTGAAGGAACTTCATGTTGCTGAGAGTCCTTCTTCCAGAGTCAGGCTCACCATATCGAGTGGGTCATAGCCCCTGACTCAAGTTATCATGCTTTGATCTCCAAACAACCTTGGCTAGAGGAAAATAAATCCCCTTTTCCCCTTGCTAGTCATTTGATTCATCATGACCTGCATCACAAACCCTTGAGATCCTTAAAATGGGTTAGTCCTTATGCAGGATGTATGCAATGCTATGATGTTATGATGTTATGATGTTATGATAAAGGCACACCACAAGTATTCACAAAAGGCAAACATGGTGAAGGTACACAAGTCACACAAAAGAGCCCTTAGGTTTCAGGCTGGCATGAAGTCTAGGTACTACCCTCTTTCAGTTTCAGTTGGTTAAGACCTGTCCTAGAAAATAGTAACCGGGTTCTAGAGGATCTCAATATCACTGACTACCCTCAATCGGTCATAATTCCAGTTTGGCAACCTTTTCTTGCGGCCGGAACCATCGCGAGAGTTTAGCCTTAATGAGTGTAGCATACTGCTACTGTTCTATGGCCAAGTTGGTCAATTTAAGGTTCTAAGGTCAGTTGGTGCTTAATGACTCCTCAGAAGACCCATATTCTCCTTGTTCTAACATAAGGGGTATCGGTACAGACCAAGGTGTCACACCAATGAAGCTACTGCTTCACCCGTGTCGGTCTACGCCGGACAGGTCCCTCACAGTTTATTGCTACTTACCTAAAGGGTATTCCCCAGACCCGGGTTAGGATCTATGAAACTCCAATACAAGCCCACAAATATAAATCATACAAAGCATGCAATTGAAAACACAATGATCTAATCCTAAGGTATACCTCACTTATTAAGTCCCCAGCAGAGTCGCCAGTTCTGTGATCGGTGGAAATAGAACTGACTGTTTTGGAATGCTGGTTCGCGAAATGTCGCGGTAAGAAAGAGTTGCCACCGTCTTTTATTTTCTCCAACAAGGAAAGGACAAAAGCACAGCAAAATTCCTTTTCGAGATGTTTCTCGGTTCGGGAGGTAGATTATAGAAAGGGAAGGTGTTAGCACCCTTTCTATCCGTGGTTATCCACGGGCTCTTAGGTACTTGCTCACTATGTTTTCAAAAATGTTTGCTTTTCTTGTGTTTGTGGGTTTTGAAAAGAGTTTTGTTTGAAAACTTCAATTTGACTCTTGTATCTGTCCTCAAGAGTGTCATGAAGTGTTTGTTTGAAAACTTTTGTCAGAAAAGTGTAGGTGCGAAAAGTATTTTTTTGTTTTGAAAGAGCAAGTATCTAAGAACCTCTACCTACTCAAAAGAAATTAAGCTGTGTAAATGTCCTTTAGACAGTATTATCCCACTATTGAGAAGTAGGTAGCACCGTCGTTGGAGTTTTGGGTCAATTCGATTATAGGGACATGTGGTCACCAAAGCAATAGTAGGACGCCTTAGCGATAACCCTAATGTCCTAGATCCTTTTTTATCCGAGGCAACCGTTTCGAGGCAACTTGGATCTTTAGACAGGAGGGCGACCTCTAAAACACCCTATACTCAATGACCACGTCGAGGCAACCAAGTGAGGCGTACCCTAGGAGTGGCATGTGCGAGTGTGTCAGGTTTCAGTTTATGTTATCTTTGAACATGTTATGGTGAGCTACGTTTTGATTTTAATTTCATACAAGTCTTGTCATGCGTAACAATTAATAGTTGTGCGGAAAGTAAATTGCAGAAAGTGAATCTACGCTATTACAAGGCGTCGGGTATTTACATCGCCAAAAACAACCCTTGAATAGTAAATTGCGGAAAATAAAGGAAAGCGATAAAAAGTCCTAATTAACACTATTACATCCTCGGAACAATTACATAAATATGATCAAAAATAATATGCGCGAAAGGAAATTAAATCGGAGAAGTCCTTAGGGTTTTTACCCTTTGTGAGAAAGAAAGAAGTTTTTGGTCCTTTTTGCATTTAATTAAACCTAATTCTAATTAATTAAATAAAAGAAATATTTTTTAAGTTTTTTATGTTTTTAATGAAAATAAAATAAAATAAAAAGATGATTAAAATTGTCAAAACCCTAATTCTATGTTAATTTTATTTATTGTGAAAAAGTCAAAATTAACCTTAATTAAACTAAATTAGTCATATTAGTATTTATTTACAAAATAATAAACTAATTAAGGGTGAAATTAATTTAAATAATAATAATAAAATATTGTTTTCTGAATTTATTATGAAAATAATTAATTATGTTAGTTAAATAAATATAATAATAATAATTAGTAAAAGAATTAAATAAATAAATAGAAAATATAAAGAGAAAAAGGAAAAGAACCCAGGGGGGTGTTGGCCAACTTTGGAGGTTTGTTAGCAATTCTGGCCCATTAATCTCTCAAGCCTGTTTGACTTCTGGGATCGTCCAGGGCGTTGGTTGACTGGGAGTATGGTGTTCCTTCTCTCGTGGCCATTAGATCTGTGCCCATAGCCACATGGCGCTTGGATGATTGGAGGCATATGGTAGATACCTCCTGGAACGCTGCATGTAATTATGTGAAGAAAAAATAGAAATAAGTATTTTGGGTGGACCTGGGATTCGAACCCAGGTCCCAATGATTCCCAGCCAGCACATCAACCACTACGCCATTTGCCTGCTTTTGTTAATATAATGACAAATGAATATAATATATAAAAAATTAGTTCATGTACTGTAACACAAAAACACGCGCGTATTTTTCAAATGGTCTAATGATATGCCAACACGTCTTCATCTTCCTCCTTTGTACCTGCAAAACACAAACAGATAGCGGGGGTTTTTAACCCCCACAATATGCAGTGACGAATAATAGCGATTAGCCCTATGCTTTACATAAATGTTTCGCGAGGGTCCAGTTACATTCGTCTGAGTCTCCTGAATTCAATCATGGGTCTTATAAAGCTTAATTTTTCCTGTACTGTAAAGCCCTAATTTAAAAGCTTATGAACCCTAAAATTCAACCATGGCAACTTTTGAATCTGTGCGTTTTAATCCAATTAAACTATGCTAATAGCTTCATGTGATCTCTAGCAACACAAAACAAACAAGAAATAATGTCAAATGCTTATGAATCATGAGTTACGATTATGAAAAAAAGTGTCAAACCGTGCGACTGTAAGTGATGATTTCTTGAGCTTTAGCGCTTGGTTTTGATTGCAAAACGTCCCTGAGAGTTCCTGCAAGGTATTAGAATCCACAAAAGCCTTTGAATCGTGCTAGAATGCAGAAAACAGTTTTGAGTTTTTCTTGAATTTTTTCAATATGGTTATGGCTTTTTCTGCAGCTTGTTCACGTGTGCATGATTAGGGTTGGCTTGTGTATTTATAGAGGAACATAATTAGGTCAGAATCTTGCAAAGAAATCCATGGAATGATGATTTGAATATTTGATTGAAAATAAAATATTTTTGAATCTTCATGATTGGAAAAAGTTGCCATCTTGGGAGATATTGCATCTTTGACTTGGTGCACGAAATTTCCAGCCTTTTTAGGTCATACTTGCTTCACAAAAAGATTGAAAAATCAAATCTTTGTATTTTCCTACAATTTAAATTAATTAAATGAATTATTATTGATTAAAAATCCAAATAATTAATAAAAAATAGAAAATAAATTCAATTAAGCTTGATGGGTCGTGCATAGGCCTTGAATAAAGTTTCAAGAAGAAATTTGAGGCCCATTAGCAAAAATGAGGTGTTTTGAGCAAAGTTGACTTTTGCAAATTCATGAAAATTTCCCAACTTCTCCAATGCATATCTTGCTCAATTTTGATCATATGAACATGTTCTTGGACATTTTGGAAAGGTCTTGAAGTCCTCAAACCAATGCCTTTTGTCCCATGTCATTTGGATTTACCAATCTAAAGTTATGGCCTTTGACTCAAAAGGTACTTTTGTTGACTTTTGAAATTGACCTATAATGTAGAAATTGATAACTTTTTATGAGAGCATTTCTTAGACTTGGATTGTGAATATGGATTGTAGGAAATGTCATCCCCTTCAAAATGAGCATTGGATGGGATTTTTCTGATGAACCATGAAAAAGTTATGCCCTGGTCAAGATACAATTGACTTTTCTGATGTCCAAAAATAGTAACTTCTTGCACCTTGATGATTTTTGAGCCATGCTTGTGGAATCATGATCAAGATTTGATCAAATGATGATTGTGGACTCAAAATAAGATGTTGACCAAAAATTCTGACTTTTGACTGCAAAATGACCATTTTGCCCCTGCAGTTGACTGTGGATCAAATAGGGCTTTTGACTGTGCAAATTGGCATTGTAAGTCTTGAAACTTGGCATGTAGGTGCTTGAGGATGTATATAGGCCTATGGGACTTGTTTGAACCATTGAAAACCTCAAATTCCTTGAGAGCACCAAAACCCTAATTTCAGCTGGCTTAGGAGGTGGTTTGACTGTACAATCTCTTGAGCAATCTTGAACCATTTGAAGATGAATCTTGACAAACCTTGAGGAATAGGGGAGGGCAAATTTTGGGGTACAACAACGGGGATATATCAAGAATATCCAGCCGACAAATATAATGATTTTCCCGAAAAAATTTGAAAAGCATATATTGCGATGGGGAGAATGATTATACTTAGGAGGGGGTATATCTTCACTGGGGATAAGGGATTCTATATCGAGAAAAACATCATATTCAATAAGAATCTTATGCTGGTCACAATCAGACCTTTCTTTGTTCATTTGTTGGTACAAGTTTTGTTATAAAAGACCAACAATACCTGCAAAAAAAGAGATTACAAAAACATGCCCTATGTATGAAATGGCAACCTCAGCCATCATCTCGGACACCCAAAACATTGAGCAATTTCAGATATTTATGTCATGTGCTGTAAAGCTTCAATATTTTTAAGCGCGAAGTTTTATAAAAAATGTTGGACGTCTTTTCACAAACAAAACAGCAAAAATAAAAATAAAGAGGAATAATTTGGATTAAAAAAAGAATTTTATTGATTGATTAGATTGTAAATAGGAATTTAAATCAAAAAGAAATTCCTAAGAAGAGGTAATTGCGTACAAAGAATACAAAGAAGAATACAAAGATGAAAATGTGAGTGCGAATTTATTGGGTACTGACTTTGCTATGACTCTTATGGCCTCGAAGCTCCTTAGTATCTTGCTTTCTGAACAAGTTGATTGGACTGATTACTTATCCTTCCAAGCTAACCAACAAGAACGTAGAATGATAACACAGATGCAACACAGACCATAGTCATTCACTTTAAATCCCTAACTTTTGCCTGGATCTCCCTTTTCGAGTTTTCAATCCATCGGGATACCCATTTTTGCCTAAGTCACTTTTTCAGGTTTTCGACTTAGGGGGATGTAATTGTCATACTCCAAAATTTTCCTACCTTTTACTTTTTTCTGGCTTAGACTTCGCACTTCATCTACACCATCTACACTAGTTCATTTGCATATTATGCATTTCATTAAATAAAAGCACTTTGGTCCAAGAAGCGGTATTCATGCGAGACTAGGGTTTTATGTTGGTTTTGAGATTCCTTCATCAGTTAAAGGAAGTTTCATCTGGTTCTTGAGAATTGGACTATGTGGAGTTAGGTTTTGAAGTATGGTTATCATAGATTTCTCCAAGATCACTAATGTCTATGGCCTGTTCAAAGTGTTTCAACAAGTGAATCTCGTGAATTGGGGTTTTGGTAACTTGGCTATCTCGAGCATCATGCATTTAGCATTTGTTAATTCAGATAAGGTTTCCTCGAGAGCTATTGTAACGTCTCGGTATTTAATTAAATATTTTTGAATATTTTTTTTATTAATTCAAATTTTTATCGTCGAAGTCGAAATTATTTTATTAAGTTGGAATAATAATTAATCGGATTTAATTTGGTGAAATTAAGTTAAAGTGTTATTTTATTATTAAGTTTAAATATGAAATTGGGCTTAATTGGTGGTGTTGTGTAGTAATAGAGGGGTATGTCATTTAGGCCCATTTGAGTTTTTTAAAGATTAATTAAAATATGACTATTATATTGGAAATAGAATTAGAAGAATAGGAGGGAGTATTGTTATCAGGAAGAATAGAACAAAGAGGAAAATAGGGTTTGGGAGAGGAGAAGAAGAACAAGAGGAAATCTCTTCTAGTGCCAAATTCCCCAAAAATTCGGTTGAAGTCTCTTAGAGTTGCTCTTAATCCAAGATAAGGGTGGGGTTCTGACTCTATAATAGGGTGTATGATTAATAGTATGTGAATTTGGGTTATAAATATTATTTTTAGTTGTGGTTGAAATTGGTATATTGATGGAATTGAGAGATGATTTAGGACCCAATATAATTAGATATACATATATTTAAGTACCTTAGTATTTTCTGTGCAAAATTCCATAGCTGGCTACTGTTGCGTGAGATGAAGTGGCAATTGGAGGCACTTGATTGGCTTACCGTAGAAATGAAATTAAGTAATATTTAAAGGCATTTGTTTTGTAATACAGTAGCACAAGAACAGAGTAGTACTTAAAGGCATTTGTTTTGCAATACAGTAGCACAAGAACGAAGTAGTACTTAAAGGCATTTGTTTTGTAATACTGTAGCGTAATAGCGATGAAAGTAAGTAATATTTAGAGACAAATGGCTTGCTACTGTATCACAATATTGAAATAAAATTTAATGGCATTTGGATGTATGCTGTAGCGTAAATTAATGAAGTAGTATGTTGGAGACATTTGTTCTGAATACTGTAGCGCAAATTAATGGAGTAGCATTTGGAGTATTAACTTGCTTGCTGTAACGACATTACGAAGCAGTACTAGGAAGAATTAGCTTGCTACTTTAGCGATATTAGGAAGCAATATTTAATGGCATTTGGCATACTGTAGCGCAAGAAAGAAGTAGCACTTAAAGGCATTTGTTTTGCAATACAGTAGCGCAAGAAAGAAGTAACACTTAAAGGCATTTGGCTGACTACTGTAGCGATATTAGGAAGTAGTATTTAATGGAAAGTGACTTGCAATACAGTAGTGATGAAATGAAGTAGTGTTTAGGATAAATGTTTGCTTACTGTAGCGATAATTATGAAGTAACACTTAGAGATAATTGTTAGCATGAATACTGTGACCACTGTACTCTGATGTAAATAATAAATTGGTATAGAATAAATAATAAATATACTGTAGCTACTACGTTCCGGTTTACAAATACAAAATATTTAATAATAAGGATTTAATATCTTTAATAAATAATTTTGTAGGATTTATAAAGTAGAATTAATAGAATGTTTGATCGATAATTAATTAACCGACTTTAGCCAAAATAGTCTGAATAATTATGCGGTTATTGTAGTAATTTTTGTTTGATATGTTGGGTGGTATTTTTGTTGATGCCTCTATTTATGGGAAAAATATTAAGTTGCAGGCTTATGGCCAATGTTGAATTAAGTTGAATTATTGTTGTTGTTGTTATTACGTTCATGTCGTTAATGCATACATAGCATATCATGTTGGAGCTGATGCTCGTCAAGTTGGCATGGATTGGCAAATATAGAGTTGAAGGCTTATGCCTTGTTGATGCCTCTATTTATTGGCAGATTTATAAGTTGGGAGTTCTGCTCCATTGGTACTACATGCATGTGCATAAAAACGAGTCGCATTTCATGTTGCATTCTGAGTTGTCGTGTGGATGAATTAATTATGAATGTTGATAAAAAGCTGTGAAGTGGTGAATTGTATGATCTAATTCTAATATATTATTTATTGTATATCCGATTATATGGTTCGATATCTCACCCCTTATATTTTGAATGTTGCCCTCTGTTGGTAACATGCAGGTAATCACGAAGGTTAGTTGTTACCCTCGTTAGTTCAAGTCGGTGTTGTCGCTCTGATACGTAGCACTCGGGGGGATGAACGCATGTTTTCTTTATTGTTGATTTTCATTATGTTGTTGAATGTTTAAGTTGTTTTCATTAAAAGACTTGTTGTCTCAGAATTGTTTTGAGTTGGATAAGATGTTATGGTGTTTTCAGTTGAATTTTGTGAATCCGTTGTGTAGTAATGAAAGTTGTTTTTATTTTTAAAGACTAAGAAGGTTGTTGTCGGTTCATCCGAAGTTCATGTGTTATGTATATGAACTATAGATGATTGAATGTCGTAGTTTTAAGTTGAAAGTGTAGCATTCCATTTGTTTGTTGGAAAATTTTATAACTCTGATTTTATTTAACTCGTTGGGTAAAAATGGGGTGTTACAGCTATCATATGGTGCATTGAGATATATTTACATCAAGTCAAGAGGTTTTTGATTCATTGAATATCGTGATTCATCTATATGTGATTTAGGGTTTTGATACTTATCATGATTGGGCTTGTGAACATGCATCAACAGAAAGGCATTTTGTTAGGGATTTCATGTCAAATATCTCCTCACACTTCAGGTTTTCTTCTTGAGATCTTTAAGTCACCAATTCTAGAGTCTGAAGGTTAAATTGATGAATGTTGAATCCTGGCACAAGAAATAACGTTGTAGGTTCATTGTAATCAAGGCGTTCTTGTTTCCTCAAGCACTTGTCGTTCTAATGCAAGAAATTTTGGACTTAAATTTGAAGAAAAGTTTTGAATTTGGATTCATTCGAGTGATTGTTTTGAGATTCATTCAAGTTTTATCCATTTATCATCGTTCAATTTATACAAAGTCCACCTTTATTCAAAGTTATTTTCAAAAGTAACTTGTATCAAGCATATTCATCATAAAAGGAATTTCAATCGAAATTTGGGATTCAAATATCATTCAAGTTTCAACCAAAGTCCAAGACTTATCCAATTTCCATATAACAAGTTCATCATGTGTTCAAAGAGAAGACATTCAAGTTTCATATTCATTACATTTTTTGAGCAATTTACAAATCAAGTTATAAAGTTGAAATACAAGTTACGAGTATCTTTTTTTACAAAGAAAAGATAATTATTCTTCAAGTTTCTTTGCTTCATCTTCAAGTGACTTATCCTCACTCCTTGCCATGACTTCTTCTTCAAGTCTTCAACCTTGCCTTGCCCTAACTTCTTCACCTTCCATCAACCCTCACATGAAAAAGAAACAAACAAGAAAATGAGTTAGTTCAATCATAACTTGAATAAGAAGTTTGCAAGAAAATCTTTCTCTCTAATCTCATCATGAGGGTTTGTGTTTGTAATCAGAAATTCAGAGGGTGTTTTCAATCATGTGCTAAGCCCAATTCAAAAGCCTCATAAAAATCAGAATTCAAAAGATCTATCATGGGCCATGTTCCAATTGTAAATCACAAAGATAATTTTGGTTCACAAAAGGAAAAGAAATTCATAAACAATTTTAATACAGTAACAAAGTCAACAAACAAATATTTCCAACAATCTGCTTTGCAGAAAAACAAAGCCAGCCAAAACAGTCCCAAAAATGAGACAAATTGTCCAAACATTAACTGTCCAAAAACCTGCCCAAACAGTCAAAAACCTGTCCAAACTGTCCAAACATAACAAGCCAAAAACTGTCCAAACTGTCTAAAACCTGTCCCAAACTTGCACCAAATTAGCATGCCATAAGCTACATCAAAAAGCATCAAAAAGAGGGAAACAAAATTTTTCAAAAATCATGTTATCTTTCCCACCAGAATGCCCCTTTTTTTGGGATATAAACAAATACAAAAGATATAGAGAGAGGAAAATTTTTAAATGAGAAAGACAACATCAACCAAAGAAAACTGTTAAAACCATAGGACAATTTTGAACCATAAAACAACAACAGCCATAGGACTGTTCGAACCATAAGACAATAATAACCAAAGAAAACAGCAGCAACCAAAGAAAACAGCATCAACCAAAAAACACACAAAAATAGAAGCAACACAAGGAAGCAACCGTAAAGCACAAACTCTAACCATCATCATCTTCCTCAAACCCTTCAGAGAAAAGAGATATCATTTAGACAAAAGTTCACAAAAGCTGCGCAAACACAAAAAAAGACCAAACCCTAATTGTCGTTCACCATATTCCATTCGCAAACACTTCAAAGTCATCAGAGATCAAAGTTTGTTCAAAAAAATAAAAATCCATCATCACCGTTCTCATCAAGCTATCAAGCCAGCAAAAAACCCTAAAATTATTTCATCATTTTTCCGAAACTAAACCTTTCATATTTGAGAAAGATAAAGAGCGTCGAAATTGCAAAATAGTGAAGAAGAAGAGAAAAAGTTTTCGCAAAGATTAGAGGGGAAGAAGATATAAGACCAGAAAGATCTCACCGGAGTGGAAATCTCAAATCAGGACCTCTCTCTCTTTCTCCTTTCCTTTCTCCTTTCTCTTTTTATATTTTTGTCATGCACCACGAATTCGTAGCATTAGGGTTTTACCCCTTTCACAAATCTTCGCCTATTTTTCTACGAATCAACAATAAATGATTAGTAAACACAATAACTAGGGAGGATAACTTGAAATAGTAAAAGATCAAAGAGATTAGAGAGGAGAATCGTAGAATCAGGATAGTGCCGCCATGGTCTTGGCGCACCACCACTCCACATCACAAACATCATCATTTCTTAGATAACAGAGAGAATGCGAGTGAGAACGAAAGGGAGATAAGAGGCCATTGTTTTCATTTTTCAGTGGAGAGTTCGAGCGTGAGAGAAAAGAAAACACAAGAAGAGGATTGAGAGAAACCGAGAGTTTGAGATAAAAAAAATGATGTTATCACTGTTTGAACAGAGAGAATGTAATCGTGAAAAGCAAGACTAAGAGATTTAGAATCATGATGTTTTTTTTTGTTTTAATTGAGTTTTATTAGGATTAACAAAGAGTAATTATTAGGTGAAGTACCAATGCTGCATCCGTTCGATCTTCATAGTCTCTAGGGTTTTCTTTTTTCCATGTTCATCTTGGGCTTAACCCAATGTGGCCCAGTTTGATTTCCTCTTCCAACCCATGCATTTTTACGTTACACACCATGTTTACTTCATTTTTCTGGCCCATTTAATTTTTTTTTGTTTACATGTTTTCTTTATTATTTCTTTTTTAATTGAAGATAGTAATAATATAATAAAAATATATGTTTATTTTAAATAAATAATTAGATTAAAAAATTATATTTAATATTATTAATTATTTTGTTAATTAATTTTATTAAATAAAATAATTTAGTTTAATTAGGTATTTAATTAATTTCAATTGGGTTGTATTGTTTGTGTATTTAGACTTTTAATCATATTATCAATTCGACTCATCCCCATTCATAAACCTGTACCCCCATCCCCATATGGTTTGTAATAGTTTAGAATTTTGTTTCTTGCTATTTTCTTTATATGTTTAAATTGCTAATTATGCATGTTCTATTCAGTTAGAACACTTGGCATCCTTTTGGGCTCATCATCAATGAAAAGGTATCCACTCACAAATGCACACTCGCACACATTTCATAGTTTGGTCCTGGGCTTTTCTACATCGACAACTACTCGATCAATTATTCCAATGGATCGTTTAGAATACTAGTGTCACGCTAGTCCCACTTTCTAGGAGCATGCATATAGCCACCTTGTATGGGATTTGGATTTTTATCTTATACATTGAAGCAAATCTCTTCTCTCTCTGGTTTACATTCCAAGCATCTTCGTAAAGGATCTCATAGTTGAGTTTGGGCATGACCATTCTCACAAGGTTAATCAAGTCTTGTCCTTGGTTAACCATAACCCGAATCAACCAATTTTGTCCATATACCAAGTGTTTCCATGCACAAAGGGTCTCATGGTTGAGGGTATGAGCACCTACTCTCACGAGATTAATCAAGTGCACCCCTTGGTTAATCATAACCTAATTCAATTCCCATACACCAAGCATTCCATTTACGCCTTTCATGATCCTACTCATTGTGTCGTCACTTTTTCCATGATCAACATGCATTATCACTCTTCACAAACATTGTCTCCTTTTACTTTATGCTTATAACATGTTCCCTTAGATTGATAGTTTCCTCTTCTTTAAAATGCGAACTAATTAGACTTTAGGTTAGAACCCATGCATCACATCATTAGGTTTTTTAGTCTCCCTAATTTTCTTCTTCTTTTGTAATTAAAACTTTCCATCCACAAATCAAAAATCCAAAAACATTTAATCGTTATTCAAATTCATTTTAAAACTCGCAAAACACTCAACCAATCAAAACTTCCCCCAAAGGGCATGTTATCTTCGTTCTACCGTGATATAGGCCGTGCCCATTGCTAGAATACGTGCGTTAACATCGCCCACTAAAAAACACCAACAAACTAACCATTTTCTATAAGAACTACGGTGTTCTGATTCCTTCACTAGATACGTAGGAAAAGGATGGCGAGACCCTCATGAACACACTAATAAAAAACCATTTTCTTTTCCCTTAAGCAAGTATAGTTATAGATAAAGACACCCTTAGAAGAAAACAAACAAAATGGATCCCGTTGAGTACAACGGATGTGGGGGGTGATAATACCTTCCCCTTGCATAATCGACTTCCTTACCCTTTCACTTGGTCGCAAGACCATATTATCCATCCTCTTGTGGTTTTATCGATATTTTCCCTTCCTTCGGGATAAATAAAGTTCGGTGGCAGCTCTATTTTTTGCCGGTAGCTTCAGCTGGCGACTCTGCTGGGGAAACCTTTTGCAAGTGTATCCTAGTTTTATTTATTCGTTTCTTTGGGTGTTCATTTATTTACTTTATTTGCTTTACCACTTTATTTATTTCTTTATTTTCTTTTGTATATATTGCATTATACTGTCGCTACTCACATATTATGGATATACTGTATCTTTTGTGATGTTGGGTTGGGTGATTACATTGGATAAGTCCTATACCCGGATTTGGGGTTACACTTAGGATTAGGACGGGCGGTATAGTAATGCTAACTTTGAGGGAGTAATTCTGAAGAAGGAGGCATGAAATCCCCCACTCAACAGAGGTCCCCTTGAAAGTAGCATTGTTTACTGAGTAATTGGGAAGACATTGTTGCTTTTGAACTGGGAACCACAGAAGCTGAGAGTCGTAGAACCATTAACCCATCCTGGCCCTTTTTAGGTGTAGTGAGGAGACTATAACAGAGTAATCCGAAAGTAGTTGTCACGTGATGCTGCACTCGAACGAGTTTCTCTTGTGAATATTACTGATTACCGAGTAATTGGGACGTCAGTAATATACAAAGGAAGAGTGTAGACTCTGAGGTTTCCCTAGAACCTTGTTCGGCAGGTGATAAACGCCTATTACATACCTTATGGGTGGTTACTTTGACTCTATGCATGTGACATCAGACTTTTGATCCTGTTACTTCCAGCTTATGCAAAGGACTACACAGTGGTTATCCAGAATATGCAGAGCTAAAATCTCATGCCGTAGCATACTATGACATCATACCATCATGTGTATACATCTCATATCTAAGGAATTCCAATGACAAGTCTCATTGGTCGAGCTCTTCAAAAATGAAAACAATATTTTTTTTAAAAGATAGACGAGTCTTTGGATTTCCTCAGAAGTGAAGATAAAACATTCATTCATATTATCATGCATTCATTATTCACAACAAATAACTTATTGGGGTCCCTTTTCATCAGACTTCAATGAACGACAAAGACGACTTCTCCACATCCTTATCGTACAAGAAGCAACCAGCGAAGATTTATGAATCATTTCAAAGAAAATCAAAATTCCCTCTACCGAGATATGGACACCATGGGCACTCAAATGGATCAGCTTATGGAAACTCTTCATGCTGTCATCAAGGGTCAAGAAGAGCTATATCAATGTGTCACCAAGCTTTCCACTACTTCCCCATCCGCTTCTGCAAATTTTGAGACCCCTACCGGAGTTCCTCTGAATAATGTTGATGATCATCACGATGTCATTGATCTTGATGAGCCCCACGTGAATCTTGCCGCTGGAGTTACAGAAACTGCAAAGATGTACCATGCTCGGGAAGAGCGTCTCAAAGCCATGAAGGGTATCAAGACTTCGGGATTTAATACTGCTGCAATGTGTCTCGTGCTTGGGGTAGTTATCCCTCCCAAGTTCGAGGTTCCTGATTTTGACAAATACAAAGGCACCTCCTGCCTAAAGACTTAGCTTCGTTCCTACTATCGCAAGATGGCAGCATATGCTGAAAATTAACTGTTACTCATGCACTTTTTCCAAGATATCTTGACCGGGGCACCATTGGACTGGTATATGTAACTAGAAAGAACTCATGCCAGTACTTGGTAAGATCTTGCTGACGCATTTTTGAAACATTGCCATTATAATACTGCCATGGCTCCTAGCCTCACTCAGCTTCAAGGGATAATACAAAAATCTGAAAAGTCGTTTAATGAGTACGCCCAAAGGTGGCATGAACTGGCTGCAAGGGTCCAACCTCCTCTCTTGGATCGTGAACTGACTGATTTGTTCATGGGTTCTGTAACACGGTGGGATAATGGACTTGGGTGTTTTGCGTTTGATCGCATTTGTTGCGGATAGCAAGAGTCGCCACCGATTTTTCTTTTATCCAATAAGGTAAGGGTGAAAAGAACATGAAAGACCTTTGAGATTATTTTCTTGAGTTTGGGGGGTAGGTTATGAAAAGGGAAGGTGTTAGCACTCTTTTCATCCGTATTTATCTACGAGCTCTTAGTTTCTTGCTAGATCACTTTCTTTTGTTTGAAAATGTGCTTGTGGTGCAGGTTTTGAAAGTATTTTGAAAAGTGTCTTTATAATGGTTCTTGTCTCTATAAGAACGCGTACAAAGAGCTTTATCTTTTGAAAATGTTTCAAATGAAAGCATTGGTGTATAAAATGTTTTTATTGTGAGTAAGCGAGCAACTAGGAGCATCCTACCTACTCAAAAGTTCTAATATTCTTTTCCTCCTCCTTTAGATGTTGCTATCTTACCATTGATTTGGTAAGAAGCCCCATCATTGGATGTGAAGGGACGGGCGTGGGACATTTGTATAGTTATAGAAGGCAACCTACGAGACGTTTTAGGAATTTTTGTTTAGGGACTAGATTGTTTACCGAAGGCATCATTAAGGGTCATCGAGGGACTACGATCTTTTATCGAGGGTCTTTGCTAAAACGCCCATATTCTAGGGATATGACTATTTTTTCGAGGCAACAAGTGAGATTACTCTAAGGGCGTATGTGTGTATAGTGTGTTTGATTGCATGCATTTTGTCTTTGATTTTTAGGTTATCTACATGTTAGTTTTTATCTTGCCATACATCCTAATTACTAACATTTGTACAAAAAAAATAAAAATGAAAACATAAATCCTACACTATTACAACCATATTGAAATAGAAAGAAAATATAAAGACAAAATAAGAATAAAAAGAAGAAAAATCAGCTCTTTCGATTCAGGAAGAAGCATCCTTCAATTTTGCACTTTTTGACCTCTTACGATTTGGGCCTGGAGTCAGCAAGGTTCTGTCCTTCGATTGGGAGCTGGAAGTCAGTAAGGACACCTTTCTAGTTACTTCCTTCATTTGGGAGCTGGAAGTAGGCAAGGCCACCTTTCTGGTTACTTCCTTTGTTTGAGGCCTGGAGTCAGTGTGAGATGCATTCTTTGCCTCGGGCTCCTTGCTGACCCCTTCGACTATAAGCATGTTAGGCCCTCGAGTTGTGATTCTAAAGGCTTGAGTATTTAGCCAATAGAAGGGTACAGTGAACCTGTCTTAAATTCTTAAAATGTAACTTTCAAGTGTAACTACAGTCCAGGGGTTAGCACAAAATTATTGGGTCTCAAAGTCCAAAGCCTAAGTAGTTAGAGTTGAGATTTTCAGCATATGGGCAGTCAAAATCGAAGGTTAAAACATGGTCAAGCTCCCTATATGAAATATCTACATTTCTCTTTATTGACATGTGCACATGATATTTAAATATAATAGATTCAAGTTTAAAGGGAACTTACCTCTTGAAGTTCTTAAATCGAAGGAAACTGCAAGTGTCTTCCTTGATGGTGAATGGAAGTTCGTTGGGACTTTCCTGAGATTAGTCCAGTTACTACTTTGTGCAAGAAGTCGCTGAATCGAAGGAGGGTGTGTGAGTGGATCGAAGGTTCTTTCTATAACAAGTAGCAGAATGAATCAAAGGATTACTGTATTGTAGTTGGGGAAGTGGGTCAAAGACTAATTAGATGGTCACTTGGGGGGTGAATCGAAGGATTCACTTAGTGTACAAATGGGGTTGAATTTTTAGAAGTGTATGAAAAAAACGTTGGGAGGTGTTTGAGAGTCTTGAGAATTTTCACAAGAGTTCTCTTGCAATTCTTCAGGCGCCCCTAACATGTGTGGTAGAGGCTATATTTATAGATGGCATTGCCTAATGTTTTAGGAGGGAAAACAAAAAGTTAAAAAAAAAAAGTCATGCTGTGTTTGTAGCTTTCGAAGGACAGTGTTTGTATGCCATTTTGGTGCAAGGAATAAGGGAGTGTTGTAGGACTGTTGTGCAGCAGTTTTGGATTTTTATGGCCAGTGTATCAGGTCTGAACCTGGAAGCGCACGGGACTTGGTAAACAAGTACCTTTGGGCATCTCAACCTTTTGTCTTGACCCCCTAGCCCTATCCTTTGACCAGACTCTTCAACAATCATTTCTTTTTTTAAATCGAAGTGTCCTTCGAATGGCTCATGTGGGTATCCTTTGAAGGGGCCCAAATAAGTTTCTTTCGACCAGGCCCTTCATGGGTTCCTTCAAATGGTCTAAGTACATGCTCCTGGGGTGGGTCAGCAAAACATGTCATTCGATTGGGACATTCAGACATGTCTGCCAAGTCCTTCGAATGTGCCACCATTGTACTTCTTTCGCATGAGACAATGGCATAATGTAGAATTTATGTGTTGAAGCAAGCCATTTCCAAGGGAGATACTGGCCACTCAAACTTGCCTACAAGGGGCCATATGTCCAAACAAAAGGGTGTATGTAGGAGGTCCATGCTTTGTAACTTCATGCAAACATGCAAGAGATCCTTGCTCAAACGAAGGCTTGTATGAAGGGAACCATATGCCCAAACGAAAAGTGTGACCAAAAACATGTACTAAAGGATTCACATACCCCAAACGAAGAATGCATGCAGAGGATGAAGGGAACAATCGAAGCTTGCAACACAGGGAAGGCCATATGCCCCAAATGAAGGAGGCCTGCAGGAGGCAAGATGTGTAATCCAAAGAGAGCAGAAGAGAGGATTTTGCCTCCTAAATCGAAGGGCATCATCAGGAAGCTTTTTTGCCTTGTGAATTGAAGCTAGTTGAAGATAAGTGTTGCCCTGTCGAAGCTTGTAACAAGTTGCTTCAAAGGGTGACTTTGGCCTTGTGCATGTTAGCATGGTAAGGAATTTTGCTTTGTAAATCTTGGCTAACACACAGGAAAGATGCTATATGGCCAAACAAAAGATTTGCACGAAGAGAATAAAACGTTTAAATAAATTCTAGTGCCCAAAAGAAGCAGGAAATGAACTTGCCCAAATGAAGTCCAATGCCCCAATCGAAGTAGGAAATGAACTTGCCCAAAAGGAGTCCAGCGCCCATACGAAGGATGCAACCAAAGCCTACAACGAAGGAGCCAAAGTGCCCAATCAAAGGATGTAAAATCAAAGAGAACTTGTTTTTCCTTCAATTTTGTCAAAAAAGAGTATTTTCATCTATTTTGCCCTTTTTAGCAATTTCCTCTTTAATCTTGATGCTGAAAAATCCAAATATATTAGTGTAAGCTTGAATTTTCGGGAGCCCCTTGTGAGAAATGCCTTGAGAAATGAGAGGGAAATTTTTGGGGTACAACAACTGCCCCTGTTCAATCTTCTTAAACCTGAAGAGTTAGATTGGTGAATCTGCCATTCGTGACTTGAAGGTGGAAGATGATTGAACACTAGAGTGCCCAAAAATTTGCACTTGACGATATTGTGGTTGAGGTGTAAGGAATAGGCTTAAAGATTCCATTTGGAGAAATGGTGGATAATTGTTGGAGATGGGCTTATAGATGCCATCCAAAGGTGATTATTGACAGAAATTAGACTAACTCTAAGCTTGACTTTGATTGGAAAAGAATCAGAATAAACTATTGATCGATTTAAACTGAACCAGTAGAAGTCTGGAAAAGAATTAGAATAAATCTTTGGAGCTATTTATCTGAATTAGAGAAAGTGCCCACCGGAAAGGAATCAACATAAATCATTGATCGATTTAAACTGAACCAACAAAAGTCTGGAAAAAATCTTTAACTGGAAAGAATCAGGATAAATCTTTGGGAGTGATTTATCTGAACCAGAGAAAGTGTCTACCAGAAAAGAATCAGGATAAACCATTGATCGATTTAAACTGAACAAGCAGAAGTCTGGAAAATCAAAATAAATCTTACGAGCGATTTATCTGAACCAGAAAAAGTGTCTACCAGAAAGGAATCAGGATAAACCATTGGTCGATTTAAACTGAACCTGCAAAGGTCTTGAATTATCTTTAACTGGGAAGAATCAGGATAAATATTTGGGAGTGATTTATCTGAACTAGAGAAAGTGTCTAACGGAAAGGAATCAACATTGTTGTACCCCAAAATTTTCCCTCTCATTTATAAAGATTTTTCTCACAAGATCTCCTTTGACTCAAGACTGCATTAGGGTTGATCAGCTCAAGGCACCTCCTTAAGCACCGATGACCAAAATTAGGGTTTGAGATTGCACAAGGATATTTGAACTTCCAATGCCCCATATGACTTTCATGGATCATTATGGACCCTCAATATTTCTCATGTCAAGTTTCAAGCCTTGTATCACACTTTTGCTCAGTTAATTGAGCAGTTGACCTAAAAATCAGCTGTATTGAGGAAAAAGTCAACCATGGCCAATTTACAATCAAACTTCATAATTTTTGATTTGCATCAACATTTTAGACTCATATATATATATATATATCATTTTATCAAGTTTGGACCATATTTCCTCAAGAAATTTGATCAAATCTTCAAAAGGGCAAAATGGTCAAAATTAGGGTTTTGATTGGGAAAGGGTAATTTCTGATTTTTGACCTAGAAAATGATCAATTGGTTTAAGGCATGATATCAAGAGTCCAATTGAATCATTTTGACCTAATGACATGGCTCAAAACATTGCTCAAGACCAATGGATTGACAGATGAATTTTCAGTCAACTGATCACAAGTCAACTGTACACTGAAAAGTCAAACTTTAACTTTTTGGTCAAAATTCAATGTCAAAGATCACAATTCATCAAAGCATGTCAAAATATGAAACTTATTCATCAAGAAATCAAAAAGTCAAGATTTCATTTTGAAAAGTCAAAGTTTTCTAACTTAGAAATTTTTCTAAGTGTTTAAACTTCATGTTTTTTCATAACTTTAAGCCAATTTTTCACCATGATGCAAGATGATTCAAAAGAAACTTTCAACATGAAAGTTGTATATCTCCATGATATCTACAACATTGCTTTAAACAAATTCTTCTAAAAATGCTTGGATCTTAAGTTATTAATTCATAAAGTCATGGTCATGAAATTGAACACTTGTGAAATTTTGCCCTAGTTTTGGTCATGATTTTGACCTAACTTCATGACACTTTTTCATATAGTTCCAATGGGAATTTTCAAAAGTGATTCAAAGATGGATTGCAGAGCACATTAAAAGCTTTCCAAAATGTCAAAGAACTACCTGAGATCATTTTTGAGTAGGGAGAATCGAAGAGATGAAGTTAGGGTTTTATCACTTGAATTACAAGTCATTTTTGATGAACACATGAACCAAATCCATGCTAGGCTGCATAATATTTGCTTTGAAGGCATCAAACTTGTTTGTCTCTCCATAATTAAATGTTTACACAACTGTTAGGGCTTTGATCCAAGCAATTGAGCTATTATCCAAGTTGCATTTCCATTAATGGCACAAAGTTAACATTGCCATTCTTGTAAAGCAAGCTTTTTGCATAAAGTCCATTCTTGAGCCTCTAACTTGTTACCTCTGATCACACTCCATCCACAGAGTCATAAGCAAGCTTGTTTAAAGTATAACCACTCTATGAACCATGTACAAGGCATGGAAACTTATTTTGTCAAAAAAATCACATGTTGAACTTAAACATGTAAATTTGAATTCTCATCAACTAGAGAACTCCAAACTTGTTGCTTATAAATAGAGTCACTATTTATGAGCTAAGGGACGAGTTTGAGCACCCTGAAACACTCACAAATTCCCTCTAGCCAGAAATTGCACAAAAAACTCCATTGATACACAATTCTGACCTTAAACTTGTATCTCTCATTTCCCTCTTGCGTTTTCCCTCAAATTCATTCCTAAAGCTTCCATACATGAAATACAACTCATCTCCATCGTTATTCCAGAACTGTAACACCATTTACCATAACCTCCATAACCAAAAAACAAAGTCTGCAAATTGACTACTACAGGCCATTTCAGCCACTCTCAACTCAAGAAAACCATTGCGTTAGCTTCCTAAGGACTTGAGGAAGCTAGCCTGATCATCACCACTGCCTGAAACAAGCTCAAACTCATTTCACAATTTCCAGTTTTGAGGTATATTTCTTGAACTTCTGTTTTCTCCTTTAGGCATTGTTAGGTTTGCATTTGTGAAGATAAAATGTAGACATCATTGCCCTGAAACTATACATGTCCATAGATTTTATTTATATTCCTTGAGTAGTGAGAATTTGTGTTTGAACTTGCTGAAATATTTAGGTTAGAATTTGGTACTTTTAAAAATTCATGTTCATCTTTGAGAATTAGCTTAAGTTATTTACATATTCAGAATCGTGAGGAAATTTCTAACAAGTTTGATGTTGGAAGTTTTGTGAATGGATGAGAGAGGAGTGAGTTACAGGAAGTATGGCTGGAGGTTGAAGATGAAGTTCATTTCTGGAACTTGTTTTGCATTATGTATTTATTATTTCAGATAAGTTAACAGATGTACAACCACCCTAGTGGCAAAGGTAGCGCGCGTTTGTGTTGGAAGGCATTGGTTCAACACCCAGCGCTACCTTTTCTCATTTTTCAACATTTTTTCTTTCTTTTTTTTTTGTTTCAGCAACAGACGCTGGGCCTCCAAACACACGGGCCTTCCATTTTTGCTTTTTTCTGACCCCTGACTACTTTTGCACCCCTGGCCCATTTTCTTTTATTATTTTCTTTTTTTTTTCTTATTATATTTTATTTCTTTTTTTTATTTCTTTATTATATTTTTATTATTATTACTATTATTATTATTATTATTATTATTATTATTATTTTATTAATAAAAAAATAAAAAAATATTTTTATTATTTACACTTGTATATTTTATTTTCTCTATAAAACAAAAAGATCAAAAACATTTTCTTAAACAAATTAATTTCAAATAATTAATTTTTAGACTTAGGTTAAATTATTATATTATTTTTATTTTATTAGTTAAAATTAATTTAGAACTTAGGTTTATTTTAATTCATCAATCTTCATTTTATTTTCATTAATTTAAAACCTTTTCATAAAAAACCCTAAAAAATCCTTTTCAAGTTAATTTCTTTTCTTAATTAGTTTAAGTTAATTTTATTTAATTTTCATTAATCATTTTCTTTAATTAGGTCAAGACTAAACCCTTTCATAAAAACAACAAAAATCATTTCTTTTTCCATTTACATTTGTACGTTATTATTTATTCAATACTTGTACGTTTATTCAATATGGTTGTAATATTTATTTAGATTTAAATTCTTGTAATATTCCCCATTTGTAAATTTGTATACCCCCTTCCCTAAATGATGTAATAGGTTAGTAATTTTAAATTCCACAATTTATCGCTTTATATACAAATGCTAGTAATTAGGGTTTTGTATGGAAAGACTAAAACCAACAAAATAGCAAACCCTAATCAAGACAAAAACAATGCATGTAAATCAATACCCTTGCACACAAGCACCCCTAGGGTAAATCCACTTGGTTGCCTTACTAAATAGCCATATTACGCATGTGAGGTATCTTAGCAAAAACAAGAAAAAATACAAGTTCATGGTCCCTCGATGACGCTATCCATGTTGCCTTTCAAATGATTAGTCCCTAAAAGAGAATGTTAAGACACCTTGCAACATTGCTAATCATGGTCATACGATGACCCACGCCCGTCCCGTTTAAATCCAAAGATAGGGTTGCTTACCAAATCAATGGTAAGATAACAATGTCAAAGGAAAAGAAAATGAACAAGAAAGACTTTTGAGTAGGTAGAATGCCCATAATTACTTGCTCCGTTTCAAAACAAACATCCTTGCTATTTTCAAAACAAACACCTACACTTTCAAAACATCTTACAAATTTGAAAACATTTTCAAAAGATCAACATCTTTGTATACATTCTTACGAACGAGAATCATTACAAAGTTTGCCTAAACAATGTCCTCTTTACAAAATACTATCAAAAACTACACAAAGCACAATTTCAAACAAAAGTAAGTGATCTAGCAAGTAACTAAGAGCCCATGGAAAACTATGGATGAAAAGGGTGATAATACCTTCCCTTTTCATAATTTACCCCTTAAACTCAAGAAACAATCTCAAAGGTCTTTCCTGTGCTTTTTCACCTTTCCTTTTGGATAAAAGAAAAGTCGGTCGCGATTCTTGCTAACCGCAACATTTGCGATCAAACACAAAACCTTCAAGTCAGTTCTCCCACCGTATCACAAACATAAACCATTGATCGATTTAAACTAAACCAACAGAAGTCTGGAAAAGAATCAAAATAAATCTTTGGAGCGATTTATCTGAACCAGAAAAAGTGTCTACCGAAAAGGAATCAGGATAAACCATTGGTCGATTTAAACTGAACCAATAGAGGTCTTGAATTATCTTTAACTGGGAAGAATCAGGATAAATCCTTGGAGCGATTTATCTGAACCAGAGAAAGTGTCTACTGGGAAAGAATCAGGATAAACCATTGATTGATTTAAACTGAACCAACAGAGGTCTTGAATTATCTTTAACTGGAAAGAATTAGGATAAATCTTTGGAGTGATTTATCTGAACTAGAGAAAGTGTCTACCGGAAAGGAATCAAGATAAACCGTTGATCAATTTAAACTGAACCAATAGAAGTCTGGAAAAGAATCAAAATAAATCTTTGGAGCGATTTATCTGAACCAGAAAAAGTGTCTACCAGAAAGGAATCAGGATAAACCATTGGTCGATTTAAACTGAACCAGCAGAGGTCTTGAATTATCTTTAACTGGGAAGAATCAGGATAAATCTCTGGAGCGATTTATCTAAACCAGAGAAAGTGTCTACTGGGAAAGAATCAGGATAAACCATTGATCTATTTAAATTGAACCAACAGAGGTCTTGAATTATCTTTAACTGGAAAGAATCAGGATAAATCTTGGGAGTGATTTATCTGAACCAGAGAAAGTGTCTACCGGAAAGGAATCAGGATAAACCATTGATCGATTTAAACTGAACTAGCAGAAGTATGAAGGAAGTATTCATCATGTAGATAGTCACCCAGTCCTGTTTCGGGAATTAATCTACAATTGATTTATTCACAGATAGTTGTCCTGTCTTGTTGAGAATTTGTTTATGATAATTTTCTATTGATTGATCTTTCCGGAAATGGTAAAGAGTTAGTTGTATGCAATTCCATGATGTATGAAATGCACGACACAACAATGTTTCTAGAAATAAATGAGATTGGTATATGCATTTGTGTTGTCGATATTATGTTGTGTGAATGTAATGTATGGACATATTAGTTGTTCAGATGCAGTGTTGTTTAGATTTGGGAAAATAAATCCCTGACTGCTGCAGGGAATATGGAGTGTAAGTCTTCATATTTTGTTGAAATTGAAGTGTTGATAGATGGGTTTCCATTATTAGAGAAATAAACTCTTTTGGGTAAGGGAAACATCGTGCATTTCTTGTGGAATTGGTGAGATCCTGCTGGGGAATCCTGAGCAGCTGGGCGACTTTCACTGGAGTATCTTTGGAACAGTAATTGGAAGTTTCGCTCCGTCAGGGATATGAGAGCACCTGATATCATTAGGCTGTATACTGGAGATATGGCAGTGATCCTGCGACAAGATGTCTTTGCTTCTGCTCGTTCTGGAGAAAGTACCTGCGGGGATCTTATGGAATGGCCTATAGATATTATCTTGTTTATTAAAACATCAATAATTTTCTTTCTGTTTTTTGTTCCCTTTTTTATGTGCTCATTAGTAAACAATAATTACGTTCAGATGCATATGTTCAAAAATAATCACTGGACATTTTTGCAAACAAAATGGAAAAGTAAAAGAAAAACAGATAGTTTTGCACTTTTAAAGGAATATCTTTGTATTAACTTGAATAAGTATTTTTGTACAAAGAGACGAACATCCTAGTAAGAGAACATCGTCGCAAAACTGAAAACCAATACAAAGAAAGACAGCTATGTGAAATAATCTCGTGGGGTTCCCATTCTGCTATAGCCTTCATGTCTTTGAGTGTCTCATCCACTTGCTGCTTTGTCCGAAGTTGATTGGATTGATTAGTACTCTTTGAGTCTGACAATTGATACTGGAGGTTGGTTGTAAGGTGATCCAACGAGACATAGTCATACACTTTAAATCCCTAACTTTTGCCTGGACCGCCCTTTCAGGTTTTCAGTCCATTGGGATACCCTTTTTTTCCCAAGCCGCCTTTTCAGGTTTTCAGCTTGCCGGGTGTACAATTTTTTTTTTGTATATATCCCTAATTTTTTCCTAGGCCAGTCAACCTAGCGGGTCTTTTTCATGCGTAGTATCTTTTAACTATGTCCATGTTTATAGGGTGCGGAAGTTCGTCGCCGTCCATAGTGGTTAAGATCATTGCCCCCCCAGAAAATGTGTTTTTAATCACAAATGGTCATTCGTATGTAGGATTCCATTTGCCCCGGGGATCACCTTGTGGCAATATGATACGCTTGATTACCAAGTCACCAACCTGATATACCTGACGTCTGACCTTCTTGTTAAAAGCTTTAGTCATACGTTTTTGGTACATCTAGCCATGGCAGACAACCGTAAGCCTCTTCTCATCAATCAAGTTCAGCTAGTCAAGTCGAGTTTGAATCCATTCATCTTCACTCAACCCTACATCCCTCATGATTCTCAAATAAGGTATTTGAACTTAAATTGGTAGGACAACTTCCATTCCATATACCAAAGAGAAAGGAGTTGCCCCTGTTGATGTGCGTGCAGTGGTACGGTAACCGTGGAAAGAAAATGGTAACATCTCATTCTAGTCCTTATAGGTCACTGTCATCTTTTGTATGATCTTCTTGATGTTTTTATTAGCGGCTTCTACAGTGCCATTCATCTTCGGCGGGTAAGGAGAAGAGTTATGATGTTGAATCTTGAATTGGACGCATAGTCTAGTGATCATAGTATTATTGAGATTGGTACCATTATCTATAATGAATCTCTCCAGAATACTGTACCGACATATAAGATTTTGTTTGATGAATCGGGCCACAATGTTCTTGGTAACAGAAGCGAATGAAGCTACCTCGACCCACTTCATGAAGTAATTAATGGCAACCAAGATGAAGCGGTGTCCATTAGAAGCTGTAGGCTTGATCTCTCCAATCATGTCAATGCCCCACATTGCGAATGGCCAAGGAGCAGTTAGGATGTTTAGAGGAACTTGAGGCACATGTACTTTATCAGCATAGATCTGGAACTTGTGACAAGTCCGTGAATGCTGATAACAGTCTGCTTTCATGGTAAACCAATAGTATCCTACCCGTAGGATCTTTTTAGCCATCGTGTGGCCACTATAATGGGTGCCAAAGGTACCTTCGTGTAAATTCACCATGATCTTATCTGCCCCACTCTTGTCTACGCACTGAAGCAAAGTAGAGTCGTGGTTGCGCTTATAGAGGATTCCGTTACTGAGGAAGAATTTAGTAGAAAACCTTCTCAGGAACTTCTTATCATTGACTGAAGCTCCCTCCGGATATTCCTGGGCCTCGAGATATCTCTTAATTTGGTGGAACCAAAGTTTGTCCACTACTTCTTCAGTATCAATCTCGTGACAGTAATCTGGTTCATCCATCCTCTCAATATTGATCCGAGGAGCCTCATTATCCCACCTGATTTTGAACATGGATGACATAGTGGCTAGCGCGTTCTCTCGTTGATTTTCCTCTCGTGGAAAATGCTCAAAGGTAATTTCCTCAAAATGTGGGATCAGTGTCAAAACATGTTCTTTGTAAGGGATGAGATTAGGATGCTTCGTGTCCCATTCTCCTTTGATCTGACTGATGACTAAGGCTAAGTCTCCAAATACACTCAAGGACTTGATCCTCAAATCTATGGCAGCTTTGAGACCCATAATACACACTTCATATTCAACCGTATTATTGGTACAATTGAAACACAACCTGATAGTGAAGAGAGTGTGAAAACCTTCAGGAGATATGATCATAGTGCCTATGCCGTTGCCGAGTGCGTTAGAAGCTCCGTCAAAAACCATGGTCCATTGGGATCCTTGTTCAGGTCCGTCATATGGTCCTAGTTCTTCACAATCATTTACCAACATGATGTCTTCGTCTGGGAATTCTAAATTTATGGAATGATAGTCATCCACACCTTGATGAGACAGGTGATCAACTAGCACACTTCCCTTTATTGCGTTTTAGGTAGTGTACTGAATATCGCATTCGGTCAGGACCATCTGCCATCTTGCTATTCTTTCGGAGAGGACGGGCTTCTCGAATACGTATTTAATTGGATCCATCTTGGATATCAATAAGGTAGTGTGAGTCAGCATATACTATCTTAGTCGGCGAGCAGCCCATGCCAGAGCGTAACAAGTTTTCTCGAGCAGTGAATATCTGGTTTCATAGTCAGTAAACTTTTTGCTCAGGTAGTATATTGCATGCTCTTTTCGGCCAGACTCATCATGCTGCCCCAACACACACCCCATTGAATTTTCCAAGACTGTTGGGTACATGATCAGAGGTCTTCCCTCAACTGGCGGCATAAAAATGGGAGGATCTTTAAGGTACTCTTTGATCCTATCAAAGGCATCCTGGCAGTCGTCATTCCATTCCACCACTTGGTCTTTCTTCAGTAATTTGAAGATTGGTTCACAAGTAGGTGTCAGATGGGAAATAAATCTGGCGATGTAGTTTAGCTGTCCTAAGAATCCGCTAACTTCCTTCTCAGTGCAAGGAGCAGGAATTTCTTGTATTGCTTTTACCTTTGCAGGGTCCACTTCAATACCTTTACCGCTGACAACGAAGCCTAAGAGCTTACCTGACCTTACTCCAAAAGTGCATTTATTCGGGTTCAGCCTTAGTTTGTATTTCCTCAGTCTTTCAAACAGTTTCTGCAGGTGGTCGAGGTGTTCCTCTTCAGTTTGAGATATGGCTATCATGTCATCTACATAGACCTCTATCTCATGATGGATCATATCATGAAACAAAGCTACCATGGCACATTGATAGGTTGCCCCAACGTTCTTAAGCCCAAACAGAACGTGCCCCACTGTGTGACGAAGGTCGTTTTCTCCATGTCCTCAGGTTCCATTTTGATCTGATTGTATCTGGAAAAACCATCCATGAAGGAGAATACTTTATATCGTGCAGTGTTGTCAACTAGAATGTCGATGTAGGGAAGCGGGAAGTCATCCTTGGGGCTTGCCCTATTCAGATCTCTATAATCCACACACATACATACCTTACCGTCCTTCTTAGGCACTAGAACAACGTTGGCAACCCGTTGTGGATAGGAGGTGACAACTAAGAATATGGCGTTGAACTGCTTCATAACTTCAGTCTTGATTTTCTCTGACATTTCTGGTCGCATGCGACGGACCTTCTGTTTCACCGGAGGGTAGTCTTGTCTTATCGGCAAACGATGGACCACGATATCAGTGTCGAGTCCTGGCATGTCTTTGTATGACCAGGAAAAGACCTCAACATAGTCATGTAGTAACTGAGTTAAGCGCTTCTTGACACTATGGTGCAGGTTGGCACCTGCCTTGACTTCTTTCTTGTCCTCTTCAGTACCTAAGTTAACTGTTTCAACCAGCTCTTCTTGGGGCTGTATGGTCCTTTCTTCCTGTTGTAATAGTCTAGAAGGTTCCCCTGGTACCTCACAATCTTCCTCACCTTCGTCCTCGACTTGGTAAATCGGATTTTCACAGTCATGATAGGCCATAGCAGAATCGTTACCCATGGGATCTCGAGTGGATGTGGATCTGCATTTCGATATGTGAGTGTGTGTAAGAGCATAACTATCTTTGATAAAATAAAATGTAGAAAAAGAAAACAAAGAGCGTAAAATTTGCATGCAAAAACGTCCCATGATTTATTGATAACATATGAAGATGAAGTAACAACCCTCACAAATGGAGCATTGTGCCTCGGGTAAGACACAAGATTTTAAAGTCTAAATTATTTAAATATTACAAGTCCAAAAATTTAAAAAGATAATTACTCTTGAAGAAAAGTAATAGGAATAAAATATTTTGCCTCCAAATTATTGAGTCCTCCGCCGATGGTTGGAAAAATCCATTCGTCCATGTCACTGCTGCTATCACTGTCTTCCAATGTATTGACTCCCTGATTTCTGATGCATAAAGGTGGTCCCCCAGCGCGAGTACGTCGAACAACTCTTTGGTCCTCTGAAGTAAAACCCAAACCAAATTTGTTGGATTTGTAGGCAATATCCAGAAGTTGACCCCAGATGGTACATCTACATTCATCAACTATTTCTATAGCATCCTTCAAAGAGGCCATTTTCAATGGAGGTCTAGTAGCCTTCGGAGTCTTGGTAGTAGTCTTGGTCGCAACAACCGTCTGTGGGACCTCTTCAAAATTCTGACATGGGGTATCAATGAACTCACCGTCCATTTCAACATACCTGAAAGAGTTTAGGGGGATAACCATGATCTTTCCCTTGAATGGGTACTTCAACATCTGATATAGGGAAGAAGTGACGGAAACAGCCCCATGGATCCTGGGTCGACCCAATAGAGAAGAATAGGATGGGCGGATATCCATCACATAGAAGGTTGAATCAAAAGTATGAGTTCCAACTTTGATAGGGATGTCTACTTCTCTGTGCACTATTCTTTTAGACTCATCGAAGGCCCTCACCACAATGTTGCTGGGCTTTAATGTGAGTCCTTAGCAATCTAACCGGTCAAGAGAATTCTTGGGTAAGACGTTCAACGACGAACCCATATTCACCAGAACATGGGCTAACGTAGTGCCTTTACACTCAATGGAGACATGCAGTGCATCATTGTGTTTCCTTCCTTTGGGAGTTAAATCTGCGTCAGAAAAACCCAGTCCATTATCAGCAGTTAGACTGGCCACACAATTCTCGAATTGATCAATGGAAGTCTCTTGGGGCACGTGGGCGGTCTTCAGAAATTTTACTAAGGCCTTAGCGTGGGCCTCAGAGCATAAAAGCAAAACCAACATTGATATTTTTGAGGGGGTCTGCCCCAACTACTCTATGACGTTGTAGTCACTTTTCTTGATTATCTTTAATATCTCCTCCATCTCTTCCCTAGAAGCCTCATGAATGACTTCTGGATGCGCCTTCGTTTAGACAGGCTCAAACAATACCTTTTTCCCCGTGTCTCAGTAGCAGGGATAACTGTAGGACTAACAATGGGAGTAACACTGAGAATAATGACAGGAGCGGTAGCAGGAATAATTACAGGAGTAGCAATGGTCTTTGGAGAGATCTCGGGGCAGAAAACCCTTCCACTTCTTGTTATCTTACTAGTCCCAACGATATTGTCTACATCAGGATCAGTACCTTCAACAACTTTGTCTTTGATAGCCAATAGATCTTGCTTGACTCCATGGTAATAGGCGTCAGGCCCATAGTTCCAGGGAATAACTTTATCCGAAGAATATGGTATTGGCCCGACATGGTGATGATTAAGGGAGCAGACTTTGGAACATGTAATCCTGACGGGTCTTTTGGTGGAGACCTTGGGAGGATTGTCGGAAATGGTGATTATTGAAACATCTTTACAAGAATTTCTGGTAAGAGGAACTTTCTCGAACAAGATTTATTTGTTACTCATCAGGCGCTGGACGCCCATCTTCGGTAACAAACAGCCATCTAGCAAAGACATACATAAGTGACAACTTTCATCACATCCAGGAAACAGACCGGATTGCAATAGATTCTATTTAACAGTCAAAAGGGGGGTAGTTAATTCATTCACAGAGGAAACAAAATAGTCATCATCAACAACATTGACACCTTGACCATGTTTGGGCATTGGCGCTGTTATTACATTAGGTGATTCTGGGGGATCAAACTCAATCTCTTTCACCTCGATAAGGTCTTGTACCTTATTCTTCAAGCCCCAACAATCATTTGTATCATGCCTCGAATTTTCAGAATGATAGGCATATCAAGCATTCGGGTTGTAGCAGGGAGAAGTAGTATTGGGGTTCTTGGGAGCTTCCTTTAGAGTCACCAGATTGGACTTCAATAGATGTGGCAAAACTTGGGACAAGGTCATGTTGATTCGGGTGAATCATCTTATGGGCGCCTCCGGCCCGCGTCGATAGTTTCACTGTTGATTTGATACAGGATTGGAGATCATAACAGCCCCTACCATCGGGCGACGTTCAGTTTTACTTTGATTCCTATGGTCATATGCAACATTGACCTCCTTCTTTTCGGTAAAGGGTTTCTTCATCGTGCTTGAGGATACATCCCTTTGAATTTTTCCGCTCTTAATACCGACTTCTACCCACTCACCAGTCATGATTAGTTCAGTAAATCCAGCCAAAGAGCTTCCGATCAGATGGTTGAAGAATGGTCTAGACAATGTGCCTAAGAACATATCCACCAATTCTCTGTCAGATAAAGGGGGTTGGACTCTTCCCGCGAGATCCCTCTATTTTTAGGCATAAATTTTGAAACCTTCACCAGCACCCATAGACATACCTTGCAGTTGTGTTCGATTTGGAGCTAGGTCAACATTATACTGGTATTGCTTGTAAAAAGCAGCAGCCAAATCTTCCAAATTGCAAATATTGGTTCCTTCCAACTGATAGAACCAATCCAACTGCGTCCTTGACAAGCTTTCTTAGAAGAAATGTACCCATAGGTTCCTATCGGCAGTATGGGGTTGGATTTTCTTGACGTATGACCTTAAATGCAGCTTAGGACAAGATACACCGTCATATTTAGCAAATGTAAGGACCTTGTATTTCTGCGGGATGACCACCTCTGAGACAAGTCCTAGCTCTTCAAAATCCAGCCCGGATACCCTTTGAATCTCCATAGCATTTAGACGATCCTCTAGCTGTTTGTATTTATCATCAGCAGGAGGATACTGTTCTTCAGAGTAGTCAACTCCTTCTTCTTCAGACTCTGGGCTGTTATTTCCTTCCCCCTTTCTTTCCTTCTTGATTATCTCCTTCGCCCGACGAGGTTGCAAAATCTAGAGTTCGCCTGGTGGGTCCTTTAAACCTTCTTCCCAAATTCAAAACGCTGACTGGTTTCTTTTCCTTCTTCTTCTTATCTTTGATCATAAGAGCCTCCAGGTCCTCTTGTCCTTTAGCTAGAGAGAAGAACATCTGTTGGAATTGAGCGTTTTGCGCTTAAAGATCCTTTACTGTCTGTTCAATATCCATCTCACGAAATAAACAGTAGAAAGATAAGGAGACCTGTTGTAAGAAACTTGTTTGTGTTATGATGAATGAAAATGCATATGCAAATGATTTCAAGGAAATTAGAGATTTAAATTTGTTTAGACAAAAAGGAAACACATATTGTATTAATAAATCCAAGTTCAAGTACATCATGACTCTTTGGGCTTACAATGGAAGAAATAAAATACAAAAACTCCTAAGACAAAAAGGTTGAACGCATCCTCTTCGGTGCGATGTAGGCGCTCAAACTCCGCTCTTCATGAAGCTGCTTGGTGAATTCCAGAACTTTCTTCTCACTGGCGTAGAATTGGGCTTTGAAGGTGTCTAACTCTTCCTTTATATGAATCCAATCCTTTTGCAAGTCTTCAAGAGAGGTAGGCATGTTGGGATGAAGGACAGTATACGGGACATCTCCTTCGGCAACAGGCTCCATGATAACAGGGAGGATGGATGGGTAAGGCATTACGAGACTCTGAGCACGAGCTCACACCCACCTAAGATAAGGCTCAAGGGGAAGAGAGCTTTTTTGTCACAATGTCTTATTATCCACTTTGTTTACCATCCTCTAAGCTCGTATAAACCTCTGACAGTAGCCTTGATCGTTGCTCTCATAGTCGAACACCACACCTTGGATGAGCGCATCATGAGGACCTTCTCTTTGGGCATACCCAAAATGTCGTAAAGCTAAGCAAGGGTTGTAATTGATACCTCCCCTAATGAAAAGCAAAGGTACATTAGGGAATTCCTCATAACAGTCAATGATAGTAGTATCTTCCAAGGATCGAGAACACCAATAAATGTCAGAGTGTGTGAGGGACATCATCCTTTGAGACCATGTCAATCCTTGCTCGTTTTTCAGTATTGATCGAGGTAGGTGAGAAGTAAAACACTTGGCGAGTAGGGCAATGAAACACAAGAGATTACCTCTTTTCTTCATCGTGCGAGTATGGAAACAATGTAAAATGTCTCCAAGCAAAGTAGGTATATGATTACGAGAGAAGAAGAATTTGATGGCATTCACATTTATGAATTGGTCCGGATTGGGAAATAGAACCAAACCATAGATTAGAAGGGCCAAGATATATTCAAAGGCTTGAAAATCCATATCTTCCCATAATGAACGAGCCTTCTCCAATAGAAACTTCTCTAGGAAACCCTTAACTCTTCTTCTTGTATCCCAATTTTCTATAATGTCAGCTCTCTTCAGATGCAGGGCTTCGACAATGACTTCATGTTCTGGAATCCCTTCTAAATCGCTGAATGGTATTTGATCAAGCACGGGCACTCCTAACAGTTGAGAGAACTCTTCTAGTGTAGGCACCAACTGATAGTTAGGAAAGGTGAAGCAATGATGCATGGATCAAAGAATTGTAAGATCACACACATCATTTCTTCTTGGAAACTGGAGGTAGACAAACTTAGAAGTCGATCATATCTCTCAGTGAAGGGAGAATCTCTGGGCACCCTGATGCTAATTCTTGGAGTTGAGGGTGTGCTTTCACGAAGCCGATTCGGATGGTATTCCTTCGGATGGGAGTCATGGCCTACAAAACAAAACAAAGATATATTCCTAAATCCTTGAAATGGTTAGTGAGAATGCTTATGATGTTATGATGTTTATGATGTTATGTACAACTATTCAAAGCAAGGAAGTTTTTATATACAAATAGTCATATACACACAAAGCAGACAAGTCCTTAAGTTTAGGCTTTCATGGAGTTTGTAGGTAAGTACCCTCTTGAATTTTAGTTGGACCAACATGTCCTAGTAATAGTAAACGGGTTCTAGGGGATCTCAATATCACTGACCTTTCTTTTAGGCATTGTCTCAGTATAATCAATCTTTTCTTGCGGCCGAGATATCCCAAAAGTCTGATCTCAATGAGTGTAGTATCGAGTATCAACCAATTTCAGCTTTCCGTCGAAACCGACTATCTCACTACTTCCTAATGGCCAAGTTGTTCAATTAAGATTCTAAAGTCAGTTATGCCCTATGACGCTGCTCAGCGGCCCCGTATTCTCCTCGATTCAACACAAGGGATATCGGTACCAACAAATGTGTCACACTAACGTAGCCATTGCTTCAACCGTGTCGGTCTATGATGTACAGTTTCCATAATCTATTGCTTCTTAGCTAAAAGGGGCCCCAGATCCGGGTAGAGGATTAAAACAAACCCAAAAAAGGAACCATAATGTAAAGCAAGAAAGTCAAACAAAGAAAGCAAGTAAAGGTGATCTATCCCTAAGGTAACCCCAATTTTAAGAAACTCCCCAGCAGAGTCGCCAATTCTGTAACACGGTGGAAGAACTACTTGGGTGTTTTACGTTTGATTGCATTTATTGCGGATAGAAAGAGTTGCCACCGACTTTTCTTTTATCCAATAAGGGAAGGGTGAAAAGAACAAGAAAGAACTTTGATATTATTTTCTTGAGTTCGGGGGGTAGTGTTGTACCCCAATTTTTTCCCTTAAGATCCCTTCATCATACCATATTGATTCAATCCCAACAAGATCAAATTAGGGCTTTTGATTATCCTCCCTATCTTTAGCTTTGTTATTTGAGGAATCACCAAGCACCTTGACTTGTTTTTATTTTGTGATCATGCATGTTTTGTTTTTACTTTCCTTTTAATTAATAAAATTCAATGTTGGTTTGTCTTATTTGTTAATAATGTAGGTAAAGGCAATGTGGCTTAGCAAGTTGATCCATGGGTTCATGAGTTTATTTCCATGCCCTAGTCATTAAAGCTTGAGAAATTTAAACCTCACCATTGAAGTTGTTTTCGAAGAAATGGCATGGCAAGGTTCATTTTGGTTCACCAAACTTCAAAGTTATCAAGATTGATTCAAAAGTACAAGGGGTTAATTGAAGAAGTTGTCATGGTTGGACAAGGCCTTGTTCCCATTGGTCACAAGTGCATATTTTTATCAATCCTAAAGATATGTAAGTGCTTTTGGTTGCTATGAGTTCTCATTATCATCCTCAAAAACTTCTATCTTCAAAGAAAAAGTGTTGGTACAAGAAGGTTGTTCAAAATTGTCAAAGTTCCTCAAAGCATTTTCTTGATCTAGGAGCTAGGATTTTGAACTTCACAGAAGTATATCTTTCTCATCTTTTGGAATTTTTGAGTGATTCCAAAACCATCATTCTCTTCAAAGAGTTATTAACAAATCACTTCAAAAGTTTCAAGTAGTTTTCATGTGGAAGAAACTTGATGATGAAGACAGATTACAAGTCCTCCAGATGAACCCCTAATTTCCCATATGTGACTTCAAATGATCATAACTTGGTATATTTTTATCACCTTGAGCCCACTATTTTTCCACAATGATCTTGAGGATGTGAAATTTATTCCTTATTTTATGTGCAAAGTGAGAAAATGGATGGAAGATGCCTTAAGGATACAAAAGATTATAGGTCACTCCATGATTTTTTGCCAACTTCAACAATTCATAACTCTCTCAATTTTTGGAGATTTTAATGGTCCAAGTTTAAAAAATTCATTCAAGAGGTCCATTTCATGCCATATTCTTTGGTCAAGAGGAAGGCCATGTTTGGATGAAAAAGATTATAGGTCACTTTTGAAGAAAAACATGAAATATCTCTAAGTGTGGAAAGTCAACTTCTTTTTCCCAACTTTGACTCATTGCAACTTTCAGCACAAACATCCATTTGATTCCATTCTTTTCCCATTGCAAAGCTTGTAATCTCATCTTTATAAAGCTTCAAGAATCATGCACTAAGACCCCTTGAGCTGGGAATGCCATTGATTTGAACTTGGTAACTTGAAACTGAAGTTTCTTCAAAAGTCAGAATTTGAAATCCTTGATTTAGCTTCTAAACACATTTTTTCTACGTGTTTTTGCTTCTAAACATGTTTAGTGAACTTCCAGAAGTGATTAGCATAGAAAAACACACGTTTTAGATGAGTTTTGATCAAAATAAAAGTCACACTTTTCTTGTTTGCAACTTCACACGATTTCCCTTCAAACTTCATCATTTCACACACTTGAACATTCCATTTGATTCCCTATAAATAGAGGGTCATCCTCATTCATTTCCTTAAGCTTGAACAACCAGAATCACCCTGCCAAACTTGCTCCATAACTCATTTTTCTGCAACTTTGAAATCAGTGTTCAAGCCTTTTTCAATCAGTTTTTTCTAACAATTCACCTTCCTTGATCTTCCCTGAAGCTAACCATACAGTTACCTTCAAGAATCGTGAACTATATTGATCCATAGAAGTCCAGTTTCAAAGCTCTGCAACTCAACTTCAATAGGTAGATTCCTTCATCAATTTTTCTAAACTTTGATATCATTTTGAAGCTCTCATTGCTCTGGTTCTATTTGCAACACTTGCTTTTATCTGAAAACACATTTTGACCATGAAATTTCAAATGCCTTTTCAAAACTTCCCTTCCAAATTTCTTGAGCTACAGTTTATATAAATTTTTCGCGAAGGTGTAGTTGTCTTTGTTTTGATGAGATGAAGCGAATGACATAGGTCTGAGCTTCTGATTTTATAGTTTGAGAGACCTGCAATTTCTCGTTAGCTGGAGGTTGAAGATGACCAACGTGTCATCTTCCAACCAATGATGGCTTGCCATTTGTTTTTTTTTTGAAAATCTGATTTTACATTTGATTCAGTGCTTTATTCACTAAAGTCCATAACATGCACAACGCTCCAGGTCCAGTTGATCTGCTTACTAACGCGTTTTGACAATGATCAGATGGCCCATATTTTTTTGGTTTGATATTTTATTTTTTGATTTTGATTTTAATTGTTTTAAATTTCAAAAAATCATAGAAAATTCATTTAAAGTCCAAAAAATCTGAAAAAATTATTAAAAATATTTTTGATTTTTCTCTTTCTGAAATTTATTTCTTTGCAATATTATTTTGTGTTTTGATATTTTTTATAAATTTCTACTTTATTTGAATTGTTTTAAATGTTTAAAAATACTTTTATGCATTTTTAAATTCTGAAAAAAAAATATGGAATGATCCAATGATATTGTAACAAATATTAGTGACCTCATTTATTTTTTATTGCTGACTTTGTTATTTTTTTTATCATTTTTGGTTTATTTTACTCATTTGTTTTAATTTTAAAAATAGTTTCTGACTTTAAAAAATTACCAAAAATTTTATAAAAATATTTGAGTCCTTTTCTCATTTTTCTATGGTCTTACTTAATATTTCTTGTTTAATTTGAACATAGTTGATATTTTTATTTCTTATTTCTATTTTAAAAAATTTAAAAACCCTTTTTAATGTATATATATTAAATGCAATATTATTTTGTGATTATTTTCTGGCTGATCTTGGGTTGAACTTTGATCATGAACTTTGTTAACATCATTGGATCCATGGTGTTGAGTCTAACTCCATAAAAATGGATGAATGATTTTAATAATAGTTTTATTAAATTTTAATTCAAATGTGGTTTGTATATTCTTTCCCACACTTCTTCATCTTATCCCTTTGTTATTGCACTAAGTGTTATTGGAGCATGATCTCTATATCATGTCTCAAAACAAATGGTGCATAGATTTCTATTGACCGATCTCAAAATAGGTGCGACTTCTATATAACTCCACTTACAATTGCTTAACATAACACTAAATTTTGTCTCGATTCGAATAAATGATCATTCGTTGCCCAAACCTAAGTTTGCAAGCCTAAGTATGTTAATTTGATCTCTTTGATCCAATAACCTTGAGATTCATTGTGTGGAGGCTTTGGTTCTACCAATCATCTAATAGATCTACAACACTTTTGGTTAACGCGGATCACTTAAACATCGTTGATCATTAAATTATGCTTTTGAGGATTCAAAAATGGATAATATACTTGACAAAAAGCAAATTCAACTTGTTGTGTGGAGGCTTTGGTTCTACCAATCCTCTAATGAGTTCTAAATGCAAGTTTCAAGATGGTCATCCAACTAACCACTAATAATTGACTTTATTTTGTGATTTTATTTTATGCACTTTTATCTTATGCACCATTTACTTTTAGCATTTACATTTCATTCTATTTTTCATCTTTTCTCACTTGAGCATTTACTTTCTTGTCATTTTTATTTTGCTCACTTGAGCTTTTTTTATTAAGATACCTAATAATAAACATGAACCATAAAAAAGGCTTTAATGATACTTGGACTATTTGGTTACTATCCTTGGCATTATGGAGCATTGGACTTCTTGGACTTAGGATTAGAAACCTTGGCCTATGTTGGAGACATTGTGACCTTAATTGATATTTTGTCTGGAGTTCTTGAGGTTTACCTCAAAACATTGGGTTGTTTGTTTATTTGTGTGCAGGTTATTGTGGTTACATTCTTTGTTTGTAATCGGGAATTCACCCGTATACAACCGTTACTCTGCCCAATTTTTGTGAAGACTTAATACATTTGAAGTTTGGTTCTCTCAAGAGGTCTAGTATTTTTGCTTGCTTGGTTTTGATCCAAAGATGGGAATTTCATCTTGACTCATAATGTCAAGTATTGGCTTCTTGTTGGCTAGATGGTTCTTATCCCTAGATTTTACCTTATGCTTTAGGATAGTCTCTTCTTCTCCTCCCATCTTCTTTAATTTCAAAAATATTCTCTCTCCTTTTAAAAAAAACTCTTCTTGTTTTAAAACTCAAACCATTTCATAATAAACTTGGACCTAGGTCCATGAATTTTCAAAACCTTTTCATAAATAAACTCCAATCAACTTAATAATACCTTGGAATTTTTTTTTGTGAGAAGACTAAAAGTCAATCAATATCATTTCAAACCATTTTGCCACTTTGGATATTTATTTTAAAACCTTTCTCAAAAGATTAGAATCTTGTCAATCCTTGTAGTGATGCAAACAACTATACTTCTACAATATGTAGTGAAGAGAGATATTGTCCACTTGGATGTTGAGTGAGACATTGTTGATTTTAAAATCCAAGCCATATCCTCCACTTTGAGATGATGAAAATTCTCCTTTCTCATGATTGTGGGTAGTAAGTATGTTTTCCACACGGACAATGACGATGATGTCTTATCTCATAAAATCAACCAACACACTTGTTCTTCACTGGGGAAAGATTGACCTCTTGCTGGTCCATCCCTAAGTGGGTTAAACCTATCTTTGTCTATATATGTATATGTGCTATTGTTATTTATGTGTTATATTATTTGTTGTATATATGTTTGCCTAGATTTTCCTAGTTTTCAGGGTGCTTGGTGATTACTTATAAGTCCTATATCCGGACTTGGGAAAACCTTAAGATAGGAAGGCCGGTACAATCATGTTAACTTTGAGGGAGTAATCCCAAAAAAGGAGGCATGAGATCCCCCACTCAATGGAGCTCCCTTTGACTGTAGTGTCATTTACCGAGTAATCAAGAAGACGTACTGATTTCGACCTGGGAGCCTGCTGAAGCTGAGGACCATAGATTACCTAACCCATCTTGGCCTTTTAGGTGTAGTGCGGAAGCTATGACGGAGTAATTCGGAAATAGTTGTCACGCGATACTATGCTCGAACGAGTTTTTCTTGAGAATATTACTAATTACCGAGTTAATCGGGAAGTTGGTAATATCCGAAGGAAGGATGTAGACTCTGGGAACCTCTAGAACCTTGTTCGGCATATGATAACTTTTAGACCAATACCTTATGGATAGTACCTTCGAACTCATGCTCGCGACGTTGAACCTATGAACCCTATATTTGTGATCTTGTATGTGATTATTGCATCATGCACCCATGCACTCATAAGCATCTTTTGAAGAAATTTTATTTCAAGGGACTTGAAAGTTGACTATTTGTGAATATATGAGGTACCTTTTGACCATGGATTATGGAAAAAGAAATACCAGAAAATACAGTTTCAAAGATCCCAAGATAGATGAGTTGATTAGTCTAATTCCCGGGATTGAGTGTTCTGCAGATTTTCGGAAGAAGTATGGATCCATCATTCCTCTCATGAAGCTTAGGATGAAGGAGGGTATTATCTCGACCTTGGTACAGTTCTATGACCTGATGCATCATTGCTTTACTTTCCCTGATTATCAGTTCATGCCTACACTAGAGGAGTATTCTTATCTGTTGGATTTACCTATTACCGATCATGTTCCTTTTACTGGTTTGTAGGGTGAGCCAAAACCACACGAGATTTCCGCTTTGATCCATCTGGGGAAGTCTGAAGTTGAATCCCATATGACTACTAAAGGAGGGAGTAGAGGATTACCATCTCAGTTCATGTTGGAGAAAGCTCGTTACTTTGCCACAATGAAGAGTACAATCTCTTTTGATGCCATTTTTGCTCTACTTGCTTACGGGTTGTTTTTATTTCCTAATGTGGATAAGTTTGTTGACATTAATGCTATCAGGATCTTCATGATTGGAAACCAAGTACCCACATTGTTGGGTGATGCTTATTACTCTATTCATCTTCCGAATTCTTATCATGGGGGGATGATTATATGTTGCATGCCTCTGTTGTACCAGTGGTTTATTTCTCATATGCCTCAATCTGATGCTTTCTGGGATGTCAGGAAGGAACCCCGTTTGGCTCCTAAGATCATGGTACTTACTCACTCGGATATTGATTGGTATCATCAGGCTTACCATGATGTAGAGATTATCGACAATTATGGTAGTTTCCCCAATGTACCTCTTCTTGGTACAAAGGGATGAATTAACTATAACCCTGTTCTTGCACGACGACAACTTGGTTATTCGATGAGGGATAAACCAAATAGTATTCATTTGAGTAGTTTCTTCATGAAGGAGGGAGAAGACCATAGGGAAGCTAGGGAGCAGATTGCGAAGGCCTGGCCTCACATTCATAGGAAGAGTAGGAAAGACTTGGGACCTAGAGGGGCTGTTTCTTTGGAGCCTTATCTTCAGTGGGTCCAAGCGAGAGCTATTCAATTAAATATGTCGTATTCCCGAGAAGCACCTATGCCTGACTTGTTTTTAAAGACCACTCCTCCCTTATTGAATGATGTAGAAGAGCTACAACTTTCTTTGGTCAAGATGCAGCATGAAAAGGATGCTTGGAAGAATAAGTGCCAAACTTTAGAGATTTCCCATAGAGCAGACTTGAAGGAGAAAGACGACTTGATTGAAATTCTTTAGAGTCGGGCTGTAGAGACCATGGAGAGGCAAGGGGATTTATTTTACTCTAAGCCTCAGGAAGATGCTAGTAGCTCACTTCATGATTCAGATGATTGGAAGGAGGTTGCCACCAGATATGCGGAAGAAAACCAGAGGTTGAAGGCTCAGATTACCAGGCTTACAGGGAAGCGCCAACGTATAGAGTGATCTTCATCAGCTTTACTTCTTAGGGTTTTAGACTTTATTTTCATCTTGTACTTGGGAGTATTGAAACTTATAATCCATTTTGAAGTTATTATAATAAAATTTTTTCCAGTATTTCAAATGTATTATTACTTTGATATTTGCAATGTGTCTATAAATCTTTAAGTCCCTTGAAATATTAATAATAAAATAAATCATGTGCATTGCATATAATGCATCATATTTCACATATTTCGTGCATTTGTTATGCATATCCAGGTGTCTTACCAAGCTTCTTTACTTCGTCCAACAAGCTGTCTCACCACTACAATACTCGAGCAAATTTTAGAAGGAAGATGGACAACTTAGAACAAGAGAATCGCGAACTGCGCGAGGAAGTTTCTACTCTGATGTCCGGCATGGCCAATCTCACTGCTCTGATGGAATCTCTGGTGGCTGCTCAGAATCAGCCACCGAGTGTTCAACCTCAACAAATAAGGGTTACTACTGAAGCTCTACTGTTCCTGTGTCTTTCATTCCAGCTTTTGTTCAGAATCGCATGCCTCAAGGTTATCCATGGGGAATTCCAGAGAACTTTATTCCTGAAGGTTTCAATCTTTGTCCTCAAGATACTCTAGTTGTTAAGACTATTGTTACTCCTGCACCTCATGTGGTTCATGTTACTCCTGCTTCACATCCTTCGGTGAATATGATCCCATTTGCTAATGATGATACATATCGTCCTTTTCCTCCACCAAGTGAAGACTTGGGTCTCTATGATAGAATGGATGATTTTCAAGAACAGTTTGACAAGATGCAGAGGGATATGAAGGCCCTCAGGGGAAGGAATTGTTCAGGCAAAATGTGAATGATTTATGCTTGGTCCGAATGTCAAGATACCTGCGATGTTTAAAGTCCCGAAATTCGAGAAGTACAAGAGAAACACTTGTCCACGTGCTCATCTTGTGATGTATGTAAGAAGAATGTCTACCAACAATGATGATCAGCGTCTGCTGATTCACTTTTTTTAGGATAGTTTGACTGGTGATGCGTTGAAGTGGTATATGAGTTTGGACATGGTCAATATCCATACTTTCAATGACTTGGGAGAAGCATTTATCAGACAATACAAATAAAACATGGACATGGCGCCTGACCGTGATTAAATCAGGGCCATGGTCCAGAAGGACAGGGAATCATTCAAAGAGTATGCACAAAGTTGGCGTGAGGTAGCCGCCTAAGTGATTCCTCCTATGGAAGAGAAGGAGATGACTAAGATTTTCTTGAAGACTCTGGGTGCTTTATACTATGAGAGGATGGTAGAAAGTGCGCCAAGTGACTTTACTGAAATGGTGGGCATGGGTATCCGTTTGGAAGAGGCTGTAAGAGAGGGCCGTTTAACAAAAAGTGAAAGTTCCGAAAGTACGAAGAAGCCATCCTATGGGTTTTCCAAAAAGAAGGAAGGAGATACAAATGCTGCTAAGCAAGAGAGGCGAGTTAATCCTCCTAGAAGAAGTTATCAACGTCATTAACAAGTCGCTGCAGTAGCACCAGTTGTTGGTGTAACTCCAACCACCGTTGCCTATCAGAGACCATCCCATCAGGGGAATCAAGGGTATAATCAGAGAAAGGAAATTTATGACCCTATCCCTATGAGCTATACAGAATTACTCCCGATGTTAATTCAGAAGAAGTTGGTTTAGACCAGACCACCTCCCATTATACCATCACCATTGCCTTGGTATTATAAGGCAAACCAAACATGTGCTTTTCATCAGGGAGCACCAGGGAAAAATGTTGAGAACTGCTATCCTTTGAAAACTGAAGTACAAAAACTAGTGAAGTCTGGTATCTTATCTATCAAGGATGTTGGCCCTAATGTAAAAGATAATTCTCTGCCAAAACATGGAGGAGCAAATGCTATGAACATGGTGGCCGGTTGTCCAGGCGACTTCCATATTTTTGATATTAAATTGGTTAGAGGAGATTTGGTAAAAATGCATGCAGACCTCTGTGAATTTAGCTACTATACGCATGACCATGCTGGTTGTGCTATTTGCAGTACGGATATACAGGGTTGTGACAAGATAAAGGCTGATTATCAGGAGATGATGGACGAGGGCCTCATCCACATAATCAGGCCTAGGGCAGAGTATGAAGAGGAAGTAAACATGGTTTCTGGATGTCCTGGAGAGTTCAGAATCTTTGATGTGGAATATATGAATGAGGATCTTGTACAATTGCATGCTACTTTCTGCCACGTGGCTGGTCAGATAGAACATCAGTATGGATCTTTCCGAATTTGCTATCGGGACTCCCGAGGATGTTCAATTGTAAGGATATGTGTTCAGTTGTTATTGGATTATGGGACTATCAAGGTTACAGGTCAAAAGGATGATTACCATGAAGTTTATATGATTGAGGTTTGTTTGGTTGAAGAAGAGTCAGATGATGAATATGCCTCTGCAGATGAGTTTTTCTCCTCAGATGAAGATATGTTTTCCCGAGATGACTATGCAATGACTAAATGTGTTAAGGAGGGAGTAAATGTTATTGTGCCTTGTTTTGGTGCACCCTCCCATTTTTAATTTGATTATCATATCAAGCCAGCTATTACTCCTTTGGTGATTATTTTATCGGGTCCTGTCCCCAACAAGTCAGATAAGGTTGTACCCTACAAATATAATGCTACAATTTTAGAGGGTGGTGTGGAAGTTCCCATCCAGCTAATGCCTAATTTTGGAAATATTGATGAGACTAGTAAAGTGACCCGCAATGGTCATGTATTTGCACCAATTGTTCGTGGAGATGTTAGTATTGGAAATAAAGTTGTTGAAAATGTTGAGCCCAAGAAGGTAGTGGGTGAATCTAGTGGAACTACGCTATAAAAAGAGGTGGATGATATTTTGAAGGTAATCAAGATGAGCGACTACAGAATTGTAGATCAGCTACTACAGACTCCTTAAAAAATATCTATCTTGGCTTTATTGATGAACTCCTCTGCTCACAGAGAATCTTTGATGAGGGTATTGGACCAAGATTTCATGGAAAGTGATATGCTTGTAGATTAATTCAGCAGTGTTTTAGGGAACATTACATCATGTAATAACCTGAGTTTTTACGACGATGAACTGCCAGATGAAGGAAGGAATCACAACCTGGCCCTCTACATCTCTATGAACTGCAAGAATGATTCACTACCCAATGTGCTGATTGATAATGGATCCGCATTGAATGTTATACCAAGGAGCACACTTATAAAGTTGAAATATCAAGGAATACCCATGTGCCCAAGTGGAATTATTGTGAAAGTGCTTGAGGGATCAAGGAAATCTGTTATTGGTGAAGTAGACTTGTCTATTCATATAGGCCCACATTTGTTTCAGATTACTTTCCAGGTCATGGATATTGCGTCTGCTTATAGCTGCTTGTTGGGACGGTTGTGGATACATGAGGCAGGGGTTGTCACTTCTACTTTACACCAAAAGTTGATGTTTGTGCGTGAAGGAAAATTGGTAATTATAAATGGAGAACATGCATTATTGATATCTTATTTGTCCTCTTTCAGCATTGTGGAGGCGGATGAAGCTGCTGTTGGAACCCAGTTCCAAGCTTTATCCATCGATAATATAAGAGGAAATGGGAATTATATGGATTTGTTTAAGGATTCTCAGGAGGTCGTGCATAAAGGCCATAGTGAAGTATGGGGACAAATTGTTGATCCCCCTGTAAACAAGAATAGAGCTGGCTTGGGGTTCTCTGTGAAGAATGATAAAGGTAAAAGCATGAAGCTGAAGACTGCTGCAGGCAAGTATCAAGACATATTTCATAGCGGGGGTTATCTTCATCCAACTGTTTCCGGGATTAATGCCATTATGGAAGATGAAGCAGAGCCGGAAATGCCAAATTTTGTGACACACAGAGTTAGGGTTCAGAACTAGATCACCATTGATATTCCCTCCTGCATACATGTTTCAAAGTAATTTGTTTTTTTAATCTTTTTGAAAAGCTTTCACTTTGCCCAAGGTTAAAGTATTGATATTGTACGGGCTTATCTATTTTCTTTGATTTTTAAAATCAATAATAAAAGTTATCTTTGTTTCCCAAATTGTGTCTTTATTTTTTGCTTTTTCTTAGAAAATGGTAATCAGAAAAAACCTTTCAAAATAAATAATAACTGAAATTCAATCTGCATGATCACTTGTTACATGTGTCAGTTTCTAAAAGCAATCATAAATCATATGTGCAAATTAATTAATAAACTCGTTGAATACAATGACCCTACACCCTCTCCCAACTTTTAATGTCCTGTGTATGGAGCCGAAGAAGAAGACTATGATGAGATTCCGGAAGAGGTCTCACGGTTGCTTGAGTGCGAGGAGAATTCCATTCAACCATATAAAGAGCCATTGGAAGTAGTCAATTTGGGTTCAGAAGAAGATCCGAAGGAAGTCAAGATTGGAGCATTATTGCATCCTGATGTGAAGAGCAGGTTGATTGAGATGTTGAAAGAGTATGTAGATATTTTTGCTTGGTCTTACCAAGATATGTCTACTCTAGATATAGATATTGTAGAGCACCGTTTGCCACTGAAGCCAGAGTGCCTGCCAATCAAATAGAAGTTGCGAAGAACTCACCCAGATATGGCAGTGAAGATCAAAGAAGAAGTTCTAAAGCAGATTAATGTCGGTTTTCTTGTGACATTAGTGTAACCTCATTTGATTGCCAATATTGTCCCAGTACTGAAGAAAGACGGAAAATTTCACATGTCCATAGATTATAGAGATCTAAATGAAGCTAGTCCAAAAGATGATTTTCAATTGCCTCACATTGATATGTTAGTGGATAGCACAACAAAATTCAAAGTTTTCTCTTTCATGGACGGATTTTCCGGGTATAATCAAATAAGGATGGATCGTGAGGACATGGAAAAACCAACATTTATCACACCATGGGGAACATTCTGCTACAGAGTGATGCCCTTCAGATTGAAGAACGCTGGTGCAATATACCAGAGGGCTATGACAACCCTATTCCATGATCTGATGCACAAGGAAGTTGAGGTATATGTTGATGATATGATTGCTAAATCCCAAACTGAAGAAGGGCATGTAGAAGATTTGTTGAAGTTGTTTCAGCATTTGAGGAAGTATCGTGTTCGTTTGAATCCAAATAAATGTACCTTCGGTGTTCGGTAAGGGAATTGTTAGGTTTCATTGTTAGCCAAAGAGGGATTGAAGCTGACCCTGATAAAGTCAAAGGAATTCAAGAAATGCTAGCACCGAGAACTGAAAAGCAAGTCAGAGGATTCCTCGGGCGTTTGAATTATATTTCCAGATTCATTTCCCACATGGCTGCAACGTGGGAACTAATCTTTAAGTTGTTAAAGAAAGATCAAGGTTATGTGTGGAAAGATGACTGCCAAAGGGCATTTGAAAGTATTAAAGAATATCTGCTTGAACCTCCTATCTTGCTCCCTCCTGTTGAAGGAAGACCATTGATTATGTATCTGACAGTGTTAGATAATTCCATGGACTGTATTATGGGACAACAAGTTAAAACGGGGAAGAAAGAGTATACCATTTATTATCTCGGTAAAAAGTTTACTGATTGTGAGTCGTGGTATTCCATGCTGGAAAAGACTTGTTGGGCTCTAGCTTGGGCCGTAAAACGTTTGCAGCAATATATGTTGAATCACATTACTTGGTTGATCTCCAAAATGGATCCAGTCAAGTATGCTTTTGGAAAGCCTACTCTTACTGGGAGAATTTCCCGCTGGCAGATGCTGTTATCTGAATATGACATCGAATAGCACACTCAAAAAGCTATTAAAAGCAACATGTTGGCATATTATCTTGCTCACCAACCAGTTGTTGATTATCAGTCTATGAAGTATGATTTCCCCGATGAGGATGTGATATTTCTGAAAGTGAAAGATTCTGATGAACCATTGCCTGAGGAAGGTCCTGATGTTGAATCTCGATGGGGCATGATATTTGATGGAGCTATGAATGCTTATGGTAAAGGAATTGGTGATGTGATTGTCACTCCACATGGATCACACATTCCTTTTCTGTAAGGTTGACATTTGATTGTACTAATAATACGGCAGAATATAAGGCTTGCATCATGGGTCTCGAGGAAGCTATTGATCTCAGAATTAAAATTCTTGATGTGTATGGTGATTCAGCTTTGGTAACAAATAAGATTAAAGGAGAGTGGGATACTCGTCACCCTGGCTTGATCCCTTACAAAGATTATGCTAGAAGATTGTTACCCTTCTTTAATAAAGTTGAATTCCATCACATCCCTAGAGACGAAAATTAAACGGCGGATGCTCTGGCAACTCTGGCTTCTATGTATCAAGTGAATACTTGGAATGATATACCTTGAATTATAGTCCGACAACTGGATATGTCCGCTCATGTGTTTACAACAAAAGAGATAGCAGATGAGAACCTTTGTATTACGATATCAAGCATTTTCTCCAGACTCAAGAATACTCTATTGGTGCTTCAAATAAAGATAGAAAAACATTGAGAAGATTGGCTGGAAGCTTCTTCCTCAGTGAAAATGTGTTGTACAAGTAAAATTATGACATGGTCTTGCTCAGATGCGTGGATAGACACGAAGTAGACATGTTGATGCATGAGATTCATGAAGGTTCATTTGGCACTCATACCAATGGACATTCAATGGCTAAAAAGATGCTAAGGGAAGGTTACTATTGGCTGACAATGGAATCTGACTGTTACAAATTTGCAAAGAAGTGCCATAAATTCCAGATTTATACGGACAAAATTCATGTTCCTCCGACACTTCTCAATGTTATTTCTTCCCCGTAGCCTTTCTCTATGTGGGGTATTGACATGATTGTAATGATAGAACCCAAAGCTTCGAATGGACGCCGTTTTATCTTGGTAGCAATTGATTACTTCACCAAATGGGTAGAAGCTACTTCATATGCTAATGTTACTAAGTAGGTGGTTGTGCGATTCATTAAGAATAATATCATATGTCGATATGGTATGCCGGACATAATTATCACCGATAAAGGCTCGAAACTGAATAACAAGATGATGACAGAACTTTATGAAGAATTCAAGATTGTCCATCATAATACATCTCCGTACAGGCCGAAGATGAATGGGGATGTTGAAGCTGCTAATAAGAATATCAAGAGGATCATACAGAAGATAGTCGTTACATATAAAGATTGGCATGAAATGCTCCCTTTTGCTTTACATGGATATCATACATCTGTCCGCACTTCAACAAGAGCAACCCTGTTCTCCCTTGTGTATGGAACAGAAGTTGTGCTCCCAATCGAGGTTGAGATTCCCTCTTTGCGTGTGAAAATGGAAACCAAGTTGTCAGAGGCTGAATGGGTCCAAAACAGGTTTGACCAATTGAATTTGATCGAAGAGAAGAGAATGACGACTTTGTGTCATGGGCAATTATATCAGAATAGAATGAAGAAAACTTTTGATAAGAAGGTTAAACCTCGTGAATTCAAAGAAGGTGACCTCGTGCTCAGGAAGATCATGTCTTTTAAAGTTGATTCTAGGGGCAAGTGAACTCCCAATTTTGAAGGCCCATATGTTGTCAAGAAAGCCTACTCTGGCGGTGCATTAATTCTTGAAACTATGGATGGCGAGGAGTTCCCACGTCCCATGAATGCTGATGCAGTCAAGAAATACTTCGCCTAAAGAAATAATAGAACAACTCACTAAGTTGAAAACCCGAAAGGGCGGCTTAGGCAAAAAGGAGTGTCTCGGTAGGCCGAAAACTCGAAAGGGCAGTCTAGGCAAAAATTAGAGACACAAACAGAATAAAATTTCCCGCTAAGTTGAAAAACCGCAAGGGTATCTTAGGCAAAAGTTAGGGACTTTCATGGAAAGTAACTACATCAGACAAGACTTGATCGTTGAAGCAACAATCTTCTTAGATCCTCACCATACTTCAACAGAAGTTGCCGCTCATAATTCCAAAGTTGTTAGAGGGAATAATGGTCATTGTATCTCAATGTATCTTTTCAATTATATATTACCATTTTCTGAACTTTATAATCATCCGTGGAGTCTCGCCATTCGCAATCTACCATTCTATCAATAAAGTTTGAGCTTTTACCCAATTCTTTGTATTTCTTATTTTTATTCAGCTTACAAAGACTCCATTTATTATTGATAATAATTTTCAAAGCAAAAAGATTAAATAACAAAATTATTTTTCAAAAAGAATTTACAACTTACTTTTACTTTAGATTTTGTGATTCAAGAGGAAAACAAAAGTGGTGATACCAGGAATGCACGAACTCCAGTAATTTTGGGAAGTTTTGTTTCCCCCCGGGAAGGTTTTCTCTGGTTGTTTTCGCTAGCATGCACATGATTTTTGTATATTGAGGACAATACCATTTGGCGTAAGGTGTTGAATTGGGTTTGTGACCCTAGTGTCCCCAGTCAAGCCTTGGTTCATTTTCGTTGTTTTTTGGGTTTGCATGGTATGAAGTCTCTATCCCAGATTCCCTAGATAAGTCTTCCCTCATATGACGAAAGGTCTTGTTCCCTTGGTGTGTTGAGATTGGAACTATTTGCAAAATGTGGCTCTTTCTACAGTTTTGGTATTATTGTTGGTATTTATTTCCCAGGCAGATAGGCCAAGGCAGTATATTTTCTAAGAAGTGTTGAGACAGTTGTCAACCCTTTGGGTTTTCATCCGCCAAGTGCTGGTTTTGATTTAAAATCCCCAAGAGTTTGACCTCTTTCTATATGTTTACTTGTCGATTCCCCGAGAAGGCTATCCCAGGGCATCTTTTGTTGGAATAAGTTTGCATGATATGAAGACTCAATCCAAGACTCCCCAGTGAAGGCTTCACTATTTGATCAAAGTCTTTTCTCCCCGTGCATGATGAGATTTGACTCATTTATGAATCATCTCCCTTTCGGAAGTACTTGCATTTTGTTTGATTGCCCAATAATAAGGCAAGGGCAGTGTTTTATTTAAGAAGTGTTGAATTAGTTATCAACTTTTTGGGTTTTCTCCCACCAAGTGCTGGGTTTGATTTAAAATCCCCATAAGATTGATTTCTTGCTGTAATGTTTAACTTCTTAACTCTCAAAGTTGTTATCCCTATGAGGTTTCATACTTTTTCCCCAGAGAAGTTAATGCAATACTTACTCTCATTATTGGATAACGTATCTTGGTTTCCCCTTTTCGATGTGGTGTTGGCCTCCCCAATAAATTCAGCACGAGGTCCCCAGTTTATGTGTCGATGATGAGTCATTATCTCCCCTAGTGAAGCATGTATGATATTTTCCCATTGAAGTCAGCTCAAAATCCTCAGTTGATTATTTTGAAGATATGGTTTCCATCTGCCTTATTTGAAATCAGTATTGCAATCCCTAGTAGGAGTACGGACCGTGGAACATGTGTTTTCCCCATTGAAGTCTGAGTGTTATTCCCCGGTGAAACCTGGAGAAGGATGTTATATCCCTGTATCTGTACTGTTTTGTCGCTATGATTTGTTTACTTCTGGATTATGTTCCTTCCCAGTGAAGTTAAGCCGCGAAATAGGATTTTGTTTCCTCGTTTGGTGTTTATTTTCTTATGGAATGTTCATCTTGGATGTGATTTAGCCGAGCATTGATTGTGCCTGAGTTGGTTTTGCCTGGTTACTCCCAGTGTTATATGTCTGTTTTGTCAGAAAGTGTATGTCCTTAAGCAGAAAGTGTATATTCTTTCGATTTCCGCACTGAGTTATCCCTCGTGGAAGATTTTTGCTTTAGCCTTCCTGTACAACTCTTTGTCTAGATTGGGTTTCCCTCTTGAGTTTATTTCTCAAAGGATGCATTTTGGTTTACTGTTTCACTCCAGTTTATTTCTGGTTTGAATCTTTATTTCCCAGCAATATTATTACTTTGGATCTCTACAAGCTTCGAGCTCTGGTTTGAAAATGTGCATTTATTTTGCACGAGAAGGCTTTATCTCCTCAGCAGGAATATATTGGCATCTCCCCAGGAAGTCATGATTCTTTCCCCAGGAATTCATGATTCATTCCCCAGGAAGTTATATCTCTTTCCCCAGGAATTCATGATTCATTCCCCAGGAAGTTATATCTCTTTCCCCAGGAAGCCATATTGCGTTCCCCATAAGTCATGTTTACAATCCTTCCTATAACAACAAGTAGCTAGCCTCTTTATTTGAGAAACTCGTATTTCCCTGTAAAAGTCGACGTTACCTTTTTGCTATCTTCTCTATGAGTGGATAGTTTGCAGTTCATTGTCAAATTACTCCAGTGGATGGCAAGTCTTTCAATATCGCAGAGACAGTTCGTTGTGAAATCTTTGCAAGTGGTAGTCTCTTTATTTGAGACAACTTACATATTACCCTTTCCGGAGGAGTGACTTGGTTAAAGAAGAAGTTGAGACCCGTTCTATGTGAAACGCCCGAATTTTGGAAAAACTTATTATCTTTTTGCTACCCTCAGTGAATGTTGGTAGTTCACCGTCAGTGAACATCAGTGCTATGATATTTCTATTCTCTCTACCTTCAGTGAAAGTTGGTAGGTCACCATCAGTGAAAGTTGGTGATTATTATCTTTTTGCTACCTTCAGTGAACGTTGGTACTTCACCGTCAGTGAATGTCGGTGCTATGATATTTCTTTTCTCTCTACCTTTAGTGAAGTTGGTAGGTCACCATCAGTGAATGTTGGTGATTGTTATCTTTTTTCTACCCTCAGTGAATGTTGGTAGTTCACCGTTAGTGAACATCGGTGCTATGATATTTATTTTCCTTCTACCTTCAGTGAAAGTTGGTAGGTCCCATCAGTGAAAGTTGGTGATTGTTATCTTTTTTCTACCCTTAGTGAATGCTGGTAGTTCACCATCAGTGAACTTCGATGCTATGATATTTCTTTTCCTTCTACCTTCAGTGAAAGTTGGTAGGTCACCATCAGTGAAAGTTGGTGATTATTGTCTTTTTGCTTCCCTCAATGAACGTTGGTAGTTCACCGTCAGTGAACGTCGGTGCTATGATATTTCTTTTCCTTCTACCTTTAGTGAAAGTTGGTAGGTCACCATTAGTGAACGTTGGTGATTGTTATCTTTTTGCTTCCTTCAGTGAACGTCGGTAGTTCACTGTCAGTGAACGTCAGTGCTATGATATTTATTTTCCTTCTACCTTTAGTGAAAGTTGGTAGGTAACCATCAGTGAACATTGGTGATTGTTATCTTTTTTCTACCCTTAGTGAACGTTGGTAGTTCACCGTCAGTGAACATCGGTGCTATGATATTTCTTTTCCTTCTACCTTTAGTGAAAGTTGGTAGGTCACCATCAGTGAAAGTTGGTGATTGTTATCTTTTTGCTACCCTCGGTGAATGTTGGTAGTTCACCGTCAGTGAACGTCGGTGCTATGATATTTATTTTCTTTCTACCTTCAATGAAAGTTGGTAGGTCACCATCAGTGAAAGTTGGTGATTGTTATCTTTTTTCTACCCTCAGTGAACGTTGGTAGTTCACCGTTAGTGAACGTCGGTGCTATGATATTTATTTTCTCTCTACCTTCAGTGAAAGTTGGTAGATCACCATCAGTGAACGTTGATGATTGTTATCTTTTTTATACCCTCAGTGAACGTTGGTAGTTCAACATCAGTGAACGTCGGTGCTTTGATATTTCTTTTCTCTCTACCTTCAATGAAAGTTGGTAGATCACCATCAGTGAAAGTTGGTGATTGTTATCTTTTTGCTACCCTTAGTGTACGTTGGTAGTTCACCGTCAGTGAACGTCGGTGCTATGATATTTATTTACTTTCTACCTTCAGTGAAAGTTGGTAGTTCACCATAAATGAAAGTTGATGATTGTTATCTTTTTGCTACCCTCGGTGAACGTTGGTAGTTCACCGTCAGTGAACATCGGTGCTATGATATTTCTTTTCTCTCTGCCTTCAGTGAAAGTTGGTAGATCACCATCAGTGAATGTTGGTGATTGTTTTATTTTTGCTACCCTCAATGAGCGTTGGTAGTTCACCGTCAGTGAATGTCGATGCTTTGATATTTCTTTTCTCTCTACCTTCAGTGAAAGTTGGTAGGTCACCATCTGTGAAAGTTGGTGGTTGTCATCTTTTTTCTACCCTCATTGAATGTTGGTAGTTCACCGTCAATGAACGTCGGTGCTATGATATAACTTTTCCCTCTACCTTCAGTGAAAGTTTGTAGTTCATCGTCAGTGAACGTTGATGTTTGTCTTTCTACCTTCAGTGAACGTTGGTAGTTCACCGTTAGTAAATGTCAGTGTTGTTATTATTTTCTCTTTCTACCTTCAGTGAACGTTGGTAGTTTCTCCTTCAGTAAAAGTTAGTGTATCCTTTGACCTTTTACCATCCTCTATGAGTCGGGTCTTTTTGATTCCCCAGTGATTTATTTTCCTGGTTGGGTTTCTCTTTTGGTCCTTATTTCCTTTGCTATATCCCCAGTGGTGTTTTGTGTCCCTTTGAAGTTGTTCATATGCATTCATACTCATAAGCATTGCGTGGCATCTTAGGGACAAAAATAGGGTTTGTTTTATACTTAAGTATCTTCAATCGGGTTGACATGAAGATTTTTACCTTCGTATCTCTGGATAGAAGAAACTTAAATAAGGGCAGCTGTTGTACCCCAATTTTTGTCCCGAAGATCCCTTCATCATACCATATTGATTCAATCACAACAAGATCACATTAGGGCTTTTTATTTTCCTCCATGTCTTTAGCTTTGTTCTTTGAGGAATCACCAAGCACCTTGAGTTGTTTTTCTTTTGTGATCATGCATGTTTTGCTTTGACTTTCCTTTTAATTTATAAAATGCGATGTTGGTTTGTCTTGTAAATAATGTAGGTAAAGTCAATATGGCTTAGCAAGTTGATCCATGGGTTCATGAGTTTATTTCCACGCCCTAGTAAATAAAGCTTGATAAATTTAAACCTCACCATTGAAGTTATTTTAGAAGAAATGGCATGGCAAGGTTCATTTTGGTTCACCAAATTTCAAAGTTATCAAGATTGATTCAAAACTACAAGGGGTTAATTGAATAAGTTGTCATGGTTGGACAAGGCCTTGTTCCCATTGGTCACAAGTGAATATTTCTCTCAATCTTCAAGATATGGAAGTTATTTTGGTTTCTATGAGTTATCATTATCACCCTCAACAACTTCTATCTTCAAAGCAAAAGTGTTGGTACAAGAAGGTTGCTCAAAATTGTCAAAGTTCCTCAAAGCATTTTCTTGATCTAGGAGCTAGGGTTTTGAACTTCAAAGAAGTATATCTTGCTCATATTTTGGTATTTTTGAGTGATTCCAAAAACATCCTTCTCTTCCAAGAGTTATTAACAAATCACTTCAAAAGTTTCAAGGAGTTTTCATGTGAAAGAAAGTTGACGATGAAGAAAGATTACAAGTCCTCCAGATGAACCCCAAATTTCCCATATGTGACTTCAAATGATCATAACTTGGTCAATTTTAATCACATTGAGCCCACTCTTTTTCCACAATGATCTTAAGGATGTGAAATTTATTCCTTATTTTATGCGCAAAGTGAGAAAATGGATGGAAGTTACCTTAAGGATACAAATTATTATAGGTCATTTCATGATTTTTTGCCAACTTCAACAATTCATAACTCTCTCAATTTTTGGAGATTTTGAATGGTACAAGTTTAAAAATGTCATTCAATAGGTACATTTCATTATTTTTTGATCAAGAGCAAATTCCAAGAGGAAGGCCATGTTTGGATGCAAAAGATTATAGGTCACTTTTGAAGAAAAACTTGAAATATTTCTAAGTGTGGAAAGTCAACTTCTTTTTCCAAACTTTGACTCATTGCAACTTTCATCTCAAACATCTATTTGATTCCATTATTTTCCCATTTCAAACCTTGTAATATCATCTTTCTAAAGCTTCAAGAATAATGCCCTAAGACCCCTTGAGCTGAAAATGCCATTGATTTGAACTTGGTAACTTAAAACTGAAGTTTCTTCAAAAGCCAGAATTTGAAATCCTTGATTTAGCTTCTAAACACATTTTTTATGTGTGTTTTTGCTTCTAAACATGTTTAGTGAACTTCCAAAAGTGATTAGCATATCAAACTGCGCATTTTGGATGAGTTTTGATCAAAATAGAAGTCACACTTTTCTTGTTTGCAACTTCACACGATTTCCCTCCAAACTTCATCATTTCACACGCTTGAACATTCCATTTGATTCCCTATAAATATAGGGTCATCCCTCATTCATTTCCTCAAGCTTGAACAGCCAGAATCATCCTGCCAAACTTGCTCCATAACTCACTTTTTTGCAACCTCGAAATCATTGTTCAAGCCTTTTTCAATCTGTTTTTTCTATCAATTTACCTTCCTTGATCTTCACTGAAGCTAACCACACAATTAACTTCAAGAGTCGTGACCTATATTAATCTATAGAAGTCCAGTTTCAGAGCTCTATAACTCAATTCAACAGGTAGATTCCTTCATCAATTCTTCCAAACTTTGATATCATTGTGAATCTCTCATTGCCCTGGTTCTAGTCGCAACACTTACTTTAATCTGGAAACACGTTTTGACCATGAAATTTCAAATGCCTTTTCAAAACATCCCTTCCAAATTGCTTAAGCTACATTTTATATAAATTTTTCGCGAAGGTGTGGTTGTCTTCGTCTTGATGAGACGAAGCGAATGGCATATGTCTGAGCTTCTAATTTTACAATTTGAGAGACCTGTAATTTCACGTTGGCTGGAGGTTGAAGATGACCAACGTGTCATCTACCAACCAATGATGGCTTGCCATTTGTTTTATTTTTTTGAAAATCTGATTTCACATTTGATTAAGTGCTTTATTAACTAAAGTCCATAACATGCACAACGCGCCAGATCCACTTGATCTGTTTGCTAACGCGTTTTAACAATGATCAGATAGCCCATATTTTTTTGGTTTGATATTTTACTTTCTGATTTTTTATTTTAATTGTTTTAAATTTCAAAAAATCATAGAAATTTCATTTTAAGTCCAAAAAAACTGAAAAAATTATGAAAAATATTTTTGATTTTTCTCTTCCTGATTTTTATTTATTTGCAATTTTATTTTGTGTTTTGACATATTTTATTATAAATTTTCACTTTATTTGATTTTTTTTAAATGTTTAAAAATACTTTTATGCATTTTTAAATTCTGAAAAAAAATATGGAATAATTCAATGATATTGTGACAAATATTGGTGACCTCATTATTTTTTATTTCTGACTTTGTTATTTTTTTTATCATTTTTGGTTTATTTTACTTATTTCTTTTAACTTTAAAAATAGTTTCTGACTTTAAAAAATTACCAAAATTTTTATAAAAATGTTTGAGTCCTTTTCTGATTATTCTATGTTCTTACTTAATATTTATTGATTAATTTGAATATAGTTGATATTTATCTTTCTTATTTCTATTTTAAAACATTTTAAAACCTTTTTTAATGTATATATATTAAATGCAATATTATTTTGTGATTATTTTCTGGCTGATCTTGGGTTGAACTTTGATCATGAACTTTGTTAACATCATTGGATCCATGGTGTTGAGTCTAACTCCATAAAAATGGATGAATGATTTTAATAATAGTTTGATTAAATTTTAATTCAAATGTGGTTTGTATATTCTTTCCCATCCTTCTTCATCTTATCCCTTTCTTATTGCACTAAGTGTTATTGGAGCATGATCTCTATATCATGTCTCAAAACAAATGGTGCATAGATTTCTATTGACCGGCCTCAAAATAGGTGCGACTTCTAAATAAGTCCACTTACGATTGCTTAACATAGCGCTAAATTTTGTCCCGATTCGAGTAAATGATCATTCGTGGCCCAAACCTATATTTGCAAGCCCAAGTATGTTAATTTGATCTCTTTGATCCAATAACCTTTAGATTCATTGTGTGGAGGCTTTGGTTCTACCAATCCTCTATAGATGTACAACACTTTTGGTCAACGCGGATCACTCACACATCGTTGTTCATTAAATTGTACTTTTAAGAATTCAAAAATAAATGATATACTTGACAAAAAGCAAATGCAACTTGTTGTGTGGAGGATTTGGTTCTACCAATCCTCTAATGAGTTCTAAATGCAAGTTTCAAGATGGTCATCCAACTAACCACTAATAATTCACTTTATTTTATGATTTTATTTTATGCACTTTTATCTTATGCACTATTTACTTTTAGCATTTACATTTCATGCTATTTTTTATCTTTGCTCACTTGAGCATTTACTTTCTTGTCATTTTTATTTTGCTCACTTGAGCTTTTCTTTTTTTAAGACACCTAATAATGAACACGAACCATAAAAAAAAGCTTTAATGATACTTGGACTATTTGGTTACTATCCTTGGCATTATGGAGCATTTGACTTCTTGGACATCAGATTAGAAACTTTGGCCTATGTTGGAGACCTTGTGACCTTAATTGATATTTTGTCTGGAGTTCTTGAGGTTTACCTCAAGATATTGGGTTGTTTGTTTGTTTGTGTGCAGGTTATTGTGGTTACATTCTTTGTTTGTAATCTGGAATTCACCCGTACACATTCGTTACTCTGCCCAATTTTGTTAAGGCTTAATACATTTGAAATTTGGTTCTCTCAAGAGGCCTAGTATCTTTGCTTGCTTTGTTTCAATCCGAAGAATGAGAATTTCATCTTGACTCATAATGTCTAGTATGGGCTTATTGTTGGTTAGATGGTTCTTATCCCTAGCTTTTTCCTTATGCTTTAGGATAATCTCTTCTTCTCCTCCCATGTTCTTTAATTTCAAAAATATTCTCCCTCCTTTTAAAAAAACTCTTCTTGTTTTGAAACTCGAACCATTTCATAATAAACTTGGACCTAGGTCCATGCATTTTCAAAACCTTTTCATAAATAAACTTCAATCAACTTAATAATACCTTGGCATTTTTTTTGAGAAGACTAAAAGTCAATCAATCTCATTTAAAACCATTTTGCCTCTTTGGATTTTTATTTTAAAACCTTTCTCAAAAGATTAGACTCTTGTCAATCCTTGTAGTGATGAAAACAACTATACTTCTACAATATGTAGTGAAGAGAGATATTTTCCACTTGGGTGTTGAGTGAGGAATTTTTGATTTTAAAATCTAAGACATATCCTCCACTTTGAGATGATGCAAATTCTCTTTTCTCATGATTGTGGGTAGTAAGTATGTTTTTCACACGGACAATGATGATAATGTCTTATCTCATAAAATCAACCAACACACTTGTTTTTTTTTAATTTTTAAAAGGTGAACTATGTGTACCCTGATCCCCTATTGCACGAAAGGTGGTACGTAGGCACTAAAGGTTCACAACTGCGGCGGGGAAAAAATCATAAAAAAGATATTTCTTTCCTCACCTCCACCATCTATTTTACATACAACATTTTATATCCAAAATAAATAAATTTTACAAAGAGGTTCCTATGGAGTACCGTAGATGTTTAGGATGCTAATACCTTCTCTTTGCATAACCAACCCCCTTACCTTGAATCTTTCCCCCTCTTTATGGGTTATTCACTCTTTTCACATTCATTTGGAAACAATAAAGCACGGTGGCGATTTTCATTTTGATCTATATAAGTCTAGTCAATCCAATGGCTTAGTCTTAAACATTTCTACCGCTACATGTAGGTTATGAAAAGGGAATGTATTAGCACCCTTTTCATTCGTAGTTATCTACGGGCTCTTAGTTGCTTGCTAGATCACTTGCTTTTGTTTGAAAATGTGCTTGTGGTGTGGGTTTTGAAAGTATTTTGAAAAGTGTCTTTATAATGGTTCTCGTCTCTATAAGAACGCGTACAAAGAGCTTTATCTTTTGAAAATGTTTCAAATGAAAGTATTGGTGTATAAAATGTTTTTGTTGAGAGCAAGTGAGCAACTAGGAGCATCCTACCTACTCAAAAGGTATAGTATTATTTTCCTCCTTTAGATGTTGCTATCTTACCATTGATTTGGTAAGAAGCCCCATCATTGGATGTGAAGGGACGGGCGTAGGACGTTTGTATAGTCATAGAAGGCAACCTACGAGATAATTTAGCAATTTTCGTTTAGGGACTAGATCGTTTACCGAAGGAATCATTAAGGGTCATAGAGGGACTACGATCTTTTATCGAGGGTCTTTGTTAAAATGCCCATATTCGAGGGACATGACTATTTTTATGAGGCAACAAGTGAGATTACTCTAAGGGTGCATGCGTGGATAGTGTGTTTGATTGCATGGATTTTGTCTTTGATTTTTAGGTTATCTACTTGTTGGTTTTTATCTTGCCATACATCCTAATTACTAACATTTGTACAAAAGAAATAAAAATGCAAAAATGAATCCTACACTATTACAATCATATTGAAATAGCAAGAAAATATAAAGACAAAATAAGAACAAAAAGAAGAAAAATAGACACTTTCGATTCAGGCAGAAGCATCCTTCGATTCTACACTTTTTGACCTCTTTCGATTTGGGCCTGGAGTCAGCAAGGTTTTGTCCTTCTATTGGGCGCTGGATGTCAACAAGGCCACTTTTCTGGTTACTTCCTTCATTTGGGAGCTGGAAGTCAACAAGGTCACCTTTCTGGTTACTTCATTCGTTTGAGGCCTGGAGTCAGTGTGAGATGCATTCTTTGCCTCAGGCTCCTTGCTGACCCCTTCAACTGTAAGCATGCTAGGCCCTCAGGTTGAGATTCAAAAGGCTTGAGAATTTATCCATTTGAAGGGTACAGTGAACCTATCTTAAATTCTTAAAATGCTACATTCAAGTGTAACTATAGGCCAGGGGTTAGCACAAAATTATTAGGTCTCAAAGTCCAAAGCCTAACTAGTCAGAGTTGAGATTTTAGCATATGAGCAGTCATAATCGAAGGTTAAAACATGGTCAAGCTCCCTATATGAAATATCTACATTTCTCTTTATTGGCATGTGCACATGATATTTAAATAGAATAGATTCAAGTTTAAAGGGAACTTACCTCTAGAAGTTCTTAAATCAAAGGAAACTGCAAGTATCTTCCTTGATGGTGAACGGAAGTTCGTTGGGACTTTCTTGAGATTAATCTAGTTACTACTTTGTGCAAGCAGTCACTGAATCGAAGGAGGGTGTGTGAGTGGATCGAATGTTCTTTCCATAACAAGTAGCGGAATGAATCAAAGTATTACTGCATTATAGTTGGGGAAGTGGGTCGAAGGCTAGTTAGATGGTCACTTTGAGGGTGAATCGAAGGATTCACTTAGCGTACAAAGCGGGTTGAATTTTTAGAAGTGTTTGAAAAAAAACGTTTGGAGGTGTTTGAGAGTTTTGGGAATTTTCACAAGAGTTCTCTTGCAATTCTTCAGGCACCCCTAACATGTGTGGTAGAGGCTCATATTTATAAATGGCCTTGGCTGATATTTTAGGAGGGAAAACAAAAAATTTAAACAAAAAAGGCGTGTTGTGTTTGTAGCTTTCGAGGGACAGAGTTTGTATGCCATTTTGGTTCAAGGAATAAGGCAGTGTTGCAGGACTGCTGTGCAGCAGTTTTGGAGTTTTATGGCCAGTGTATCAGGCCCGAACCTTGCAGCGCATGGGACTTGGTCAACAATTACCTTTGGGCATGCAGAGGATAAAGGGCACAATCAAAGCTTGCAACACAGGGAAGGCCATATGTCCCAAACGAAGGAGGCCTGCATGAGGCAAGATGTGTAATCGAAAGAGAGCATCAGAGAGGCTTTTGCCTCCTGAATCGAAGAGCATCATCAAGAGGCTTTTTTGACTTGTGAATTGAAGCTAGTTGAAGATAAGTGTTTCCATGTTGAAGCTTGTAACAAGTTTCTTCAAAGGGTGACTTTGGCCTTGTGCATGTTAGCATGGTAAGGAATTCTGCTTTGTAAATCTTGGCAAACATGCAGGAAAGATGCTATATGGTCAAACGAAATATTTGCACGAAGAGAATAAAATGTTCAAATGAAGTCTAGTGCCCAAATGAAGCAGGAAATGAACTTTCCCAAATGAAGTCCAATGCCCCAATCGAAGAAGGAAATTAACTTGCCCAAAAGGAGTCCAACTCCCAAATGAAGGATGCAACCAAAGCCTACATCTAAGGAGCCAAAGTTCCCAATCGAAGGATGTAAAATTGAAGAGAACTTGTTTTTCCTTCAATTTTGTCAAAAAGAGTATTTTCATCTGTTTTACCCCTTTTAGCAATTTCCTCTTTAATCTTGATGCTGAAAAATCCAAATATATTTGTGTAAGCTTGAATTTTTGGGAGCCCCTTGTGAGAAATGCCTTGAGAAATGAGAGGGCAAATTTTGGGGTACAATAGGTACTTTACGAGGTCCTTATCTTTAACACATGCTTATCAATATCTCTACTTATTTCTCGGATATGGTCATTATTGGAGAACATGTTGAAACTTGTATTAAGGATGGAATGATCCAAGGTATTTCTAAAAATACCAACAACAATATTGGCATTGGTAGGAAGCCGTTTTCTGGTTTCGTCAAAAAGAAAGAGGGTGAGACTAATGTCATCACAATCAACCAAGGAAAAGCTACTTCATATCCTCAAGTTCGATTTCCTTATTTCCCAACACCTGCTATTGTTCCTAATCAATATGTTCCTCAAGTGTATGTTGCTACAACTCCAGCACCCTGGATGGCTCAACAACAGCCTTTCCCTCCTCAATCGCAGTATCTTCGACAAAAACAATTTGCACCACCTCCAAATTATCAACAACAGAATCAGCAACCTCAAGGTCCAAGAGCTCCACAGAGACAAAGAGCGTCCGAAAGAAGATTTGGTCCCATTCTTATGTCTTATGCACAAATTCTCACTCAGTTACTTGTCAATCAGTTGGTTCAACTGTGTGAGCTTGGTCCACCACCAAATCCTCTCCCCACGGGGTATGGTATTAATGCTCATTGTGAATTTCATTCTGGAGCCCCAGGCCACACGATTGAGAATTATAGAGAATTTAAATGTGAAGTTCAAGACCTCCTCAATGCAAAGGCCATAAATTTAAACCATGTTGGTCCTAATACTCAGAATAATCCCATGCCTCCTCACCCAGGGGCAACGGTCAATGTTATTGAAGAAAGTAGTGAACAGACTCTGGTAACCAAGGTTGGCGAGATCAAGATGTCATTAGGAACCGTTAGAAAACATTTGTTGGAGCACAAGGTGTTGCAAGAACTCCATGATTTTTTCTTAACATGTTCTTCTAAACCCGAAGAGTGTGCTAGTTTGAAGACGGCTATCCCACAACCAATGGATGAAGGTGTCCTACAGGTAGAGAAGATATTTCGAGAAGAAGAGATTGATGTCTTGGAAATTCCTTATTATTCGAGAAGCATCTCAGTAACACCAGCCACCCTGTTGAAAATTCAGGCTCCTGCTACCCCCATTAATGATTCAAGCTCCAGTTACCCCCGCGACAACTTAAATTCATATTCCTCCTCTGTGTGAGAACTCAAAAGCAGTTTCGTGGGAGTATAATGTGGTCTATATTATTGGAAAGAAATATGAGTGTCCCCCGGTAGCAGACAAGAATATTACCAACATTTCTGGAACCAGTAACATGACTCATAGTGGCAGGATCTTTTCTCCCCCACCACCGCCTCCCAAAGAAACTAACAGTGATGCTCTGGCCAAGGCTAGGGGAAAGCAAGTGATTGATAGTCAGCCTGAACCTTCTGCAGGACAAGAAACAGAGTAGCTTTTGAGGATTCTTAAGAGAAGTGATTACAAAATGGTGGATCAACTCAACCAGACACCATCCAAGTTCTCCATCTTGTCTCTCCTCTTGTGTTCAGAGACCCACCGCAATTCCTTATTGAATATTTTGTGTTCTGCCCATGTTACACAAGACATTTCTGTGGCCCAGTTTGAAGGGGATTGTAACCAATATTATTATAGGAAATTGTTTGGGTTTCTGTGATGATGAGCTCCTAGATGAAGGCATATCACATGATAAAGTGCTACACATTTCAATGAAGTGTTTGGACACAGTTTTATCTCGAGTTTTGGTAGATACAGGTTCTTCACTCAATGTGATGACCAAGGCTACTCTGTTTAAGCTGAATATGGATGGGGTAATGATGAGGCCTTCCACCCTAAGTGTTTGAGCATTTGAAGGTTCAAGAAGATCTATGGAGGGAGAAGTGGACTTTCCTGTCAAGATTGGTCCTCACACCTTCTATCTGTCATTATATGTTATACACATGAGTTCAACTTATACTTACCTTTTGGGTCGCTCGTGGATCCATGTAGCAGGATCTGTGACATCTACTCTCCATAAACGCCTAAAATTCATTGTAAATGACAATGTTGTTGTCATTTGTGGAGAAGAAGATGTATTGATTAACAATCTGACAACCTACGGTTATTTGGAAGTGGAAGGTGAGGTGCATGAGTTTCCCTTTCAAGTTCTGGAGATTGTTTCTGTTGACAGGTTCCCCTTCGTGGAAGGTAAGAAGTCTGAAGCATCCATGGCCTCTTTGAATGATGCCAAAGCCCTCATGGAAGTTATATCTCCCCTTGATGGTTGGGGCAAATTGATTGAAGTACCTGAGAAGAAAGATCGTTATGGTCTTGGGTATCAGCCATCGTCCTCCATCCAAGCTAGTTTGGTTCCTCTCAAAGGAAAGCAGGTTCTCCCAATTTCTGAAGTGTTCATCAGTGTTAGTACAAGCAAAGAAGGACAAGTTCTCCCAATAGATGATGAAGGCGATGATAAAGATGTTTCCAGATTTATCTATTAGGTTGCGTCGGACCAAGAGCTCAACAATTGGACTGCCATGGACATCCCTGAAGTTTCTTTCCTTGATGTGTAATTTTCTGTTTCCATTAATTCATATGCCTTGCCCAAGGCATAGAGACATCTTGTAGAAGGGCCCCTTATGTTTCAATCTCCATTTAAAATTGAATGAGAAATCACACTTTCCCATACAATTTTGTTCCTTGTCTTTCCTTTTCTTATTACTTTTCAAAATAAAAATGGCAAGGCTTTTCTTTTCATATTCTAAATATTTTCTTGCACTTTCTAAAATAAAACATAAAATCATCAATCATGCAGATCTGTCTCAAATTCCATCGGAAATGAAGTGCTATGGTTCCTAATATCCTTGAAAATTCAGTTGACCATGCTGACGAGGATAGTGGGGAAGATTGTGAAGCCCCTAAAGAATTGGAAAGACTCTTGAGACAGGAAGAGAAGGTCATCCAACTATTTCAGGAATAAATAAAAGTTATCAATCTCGGTACTTAAGAGGTAAAGCGAGAAGTCAAGATAGGTGCTTCCTTGCAAAGTGATGAAAATAGGGGGTTGATTGAGTTGCTTCGAGAGTATGCTGACATGTTCGCCTATTTGTATGAAGACATGCCTGATTTAGATACTGATATAGTGATGCACAAATTTCCACTAAATCCAGAATGTCCTCATGTAAAGTAGAAGCCTCGAAGGACCAGACCCGACATGACTTTGAAGATCAAAGAAGAAGTTCAAAAACAACTTGACGCAGGTTTCTTATTGTGATAAATTATCCACCTTGGATTGCTAACATTGTTCCAATACCTAAGAAATATGGTAAGGTACGTATGTGTGTTGACTAGCGATACTTGAATAGAGCAAGCCAAAGGATGATTTCCCATTGCCTCATATTGATGTATTGGTTGATAATACTGCTCAGTCTTCAGTATTATCCTTCTTGGATGGATTCTTGGGTTACAATCAGATAAAGATGGCTCCTGAAGACATGGATAAAACAACTTTCACAACTCCTTGGGGTACCTTTTTCTATAGGGTCATGCCTTTTGGTCTCAAAAATGCTGGTGCAACATATCATCGAGCTATGGTGACTCTCTTTCATGATATGATTCATAAAGAGATTGAGGTGTATGTGGACGATATGATTGCTAAATCGCAAACTAAGGAAGAACATATGGTCCATTTGTAGAAGTTATTTGATCATCTATGAAAGTTTAGGTTGAGGCTTAATCCCAATAATTGTACCTTTGGGGTTAGATCGGGAAAGTTACTTGGTTTTATCATAAGTCAGCGAGGGATTGAAGTAGATCCTGACAATGTAAGAGCAATACAGGATATGCCGGCACCGAAAAATGAAAAGGAAGTACGTGGGTTCCTTGGAAGGTTGAATTACATATCCAGGTTCATTTCTCATCTTACTGCTACATGTGAACCCATCTTTAAGCTGTTGCGCAAGAATTAAGATATCCATTGGGACGATAGTTGTCAAGAGGCCTTCAAAAAGATTAAGCAGTACCTTCAGGAACCACCAATACTCATACCTCCATTTCCAGGGAGACCTCTCATTATGTAATTGACTGTGCTTGAAGGATCTATGGGTTGTATGCTTGGACAACATGATGATACGGGAAGAAAAGAACATGTTATTTATTACTTGGGAAAAACGTTTACTGATTGTGAATCGAGGTATACATTAATTGAGAAGACTTGTTATGCTCTTATGTGGGAAGCTCGACGTTTGAGGAATTACATGTTGACGCATTCTACACTTCTGATATCTAAGATTGATCCAATAAATTACACCTTCGAGAAACCATCACTTACAGGAAGATTTGCTCGGTGGAAAATGCTTTTGTCTGAGTATGACAACCAGTACGTTACACAGAAGGCTGTCTAATATGGTAGGAGAATTGACTGTTATACTGGTTTTGCATTTGTGTTCGCAAATGTTGCGGTATGCAAGAGTCTCCATCGTATTTTTTTTATACAAATTAAGGAAAGGGTGAAAAGAACAGAAAAAGACCTTTTCGAGAATTTTCTAAGTAAGGGGGGTAGATTATGGAAACGGAAGGTGTTAGCACCCTTTCCATCCGTAGTTTTCTACGGGCTCTTAGATGCTTAGCTCATTTTAAAAGTACCTTGTGCTTTACGTGTTTTGAAAAATGTTTTGAAATGCCTTAGTGCGTCGATTTGCTTTGCGTTAACTCTTGTATCAGTCCTCAAGAGTGTTGACAAAGCAAATGTTTTTGAAAGTTATTTTTGAAATGTGTAAGTGTAAAAGTCTATTTTATTTGAGCAAGCATCTAATAGCTACCTACTTGTACTCGAAAAGGTTTATTCTTTTCCTCCTATCTTTTAGATAGCGCTATCCTACTATTAGTGAGTAGGTAGCCCTATCATTGGATGTATGAGGGACATTCAAAGGGACATACAGTCATAAAGGAAACATGTGGAGACGCTTTAGCAATTTTGTTTAGGGACTAGATCATTTACTGAGAGGCAACCGTAGGGTCATCGAGGGACTATGATCTTTTGTTTTATGGGTCTTTACTAAAGCGTCCCCGTTTCGAGGGACATGACTGTTTTATTTCCGAAGGCAACCAAAGTGGGGTTCCCTAGAGGTGCATGTGTGCAATGATTCAATTCAGTTCATTTATCTCTTTTTATTAGGTTTGCTAGCGTTTTGTTATTAGTCTTTCCATACAAGCCTAATTACTAATAGTTAATATTTTGCAGAAATTTAAAGTGCGGGAATCGTAAATCCTACGCTATTACAACGCTTCGGGGAGGGGATATTTACATGTTCAAATTGGGGAAAGAATAAAGAAAGCGATAAAGTCCTATTTTAATCTATTACACCCCATCAGCAGATACAAAAATATGAAAAAGAAAAATAGAAAGGAAATATTGAACGCGCGCGAATTGGGAAAAATATGTCTAAAACCCTAAAAATTTCTAAGTAAATAAGAAAATATTTTTGGTTGTTTTTGTTTATTTTTTATTAAGAAAAATAATTAAACTAAATCTAAATTCAATTAAGAAAATAAATATTAAATGAAATTAACCTAATTCTAATATTTTTGTGTTTTTATTAAGAAAAATATTTGAATGAAATAAACGTAGGTCTAGTTAATTTTAAATAAATAAAATAATGTCCCAATACTTAATTAAATTAATTTAAAAAAAACCTAAGTCTATTCAATATTTTTTTGATTTTATGATTTGTTAAAAAAATGATTAAAAGTAAAATATAAAACAAATAAAAAGTTAAAAAGAAAAATAGAAAAAAGAAACATGAAACTGGGCCTAATACCAAAAATAAATGGGGGGGGGGGGGGGGGTTGAGCTTGATATTTGCTAGGCCCATATATGGAAGAGCCTAGCATCCGCCTGATCCTGTGAGGACAAGTCTTGATGGCACATGGTAGATCTGCGCGTGGAAGCTCTTGGATCTAAAATAATCATGATCTGATGGTTGTCAATTAGGGGTGTATGGTAGGCATCTGGAATGTTGTGCATTGGATTTGCAACAAATTTATTAGAAAATGTAAAAACACAAAGCCTGGGGATCGAACCCAGCCCTTTTAGCTTCACAAACACATGCCTTGCCATCTGAGCTGCCTTACAATTCGTTAATATAAAAAAATATGATATATAAAAACAGTCAAAAGTATATTTAAAATAAAAAAACGCGCATTGTTTGAATTAGCCAATGGGAGAGAGACGTGTGGGCACCAGAGTCCGGGAAGTCAAAGGTGTCAGAGTTGGACTCCGGTCACCTTCTCCAGTTGCATCAAAACCTTAAACCTGCAAAAAAAAGGCAAAATCAAGGATTGAGCTTAAGGCTATCCCCCTATTTCATATGCTACGAGTTCAATGGTGGTGGTCTCTTGTCTTGAAAGTCCCAGTATCAATGAAACTGAAGCTTAAACGTTTTCAAGCCCTAGCAAGGGTAACCTATGATCCTGGCACTATAACTCACATGAAATACGTTAGAACATCAACAAACAACTATAATAACATGATTGTATGAAAAGAATCAATTTATATCACATGTAAGGAGAGTTTGAGATCATCAAAAATACCAAAACAGGATGATGATAATTTGTCTGATCTAGGCGTGGAATCGTGTGCTAGAGGGTTGGGTTGAGTTCCTGGAAGCATCAGGGAGATGTTTGAATCCTTAGTTTGGACTGGGGAGGGTTGGAATTAGCTATTTGAATTTCACAAATTTGAATTTTTTTTATGATTTTACGTGGCTCTCTTTGGCAGTGGTATCTGTGTGTTTGGCTTACACATGTGATGTATTTATAGAGGAGAGGTAGGGGAAAAGGTAATAAGGCAAGAATCCAAGCCATAAAGCCATGATTTCATGCCAAAATCAACAAATTAAAAAGCTTCCAACTTTGCAAAACTTGCCTTTTCCATACTTGCATGTACTTGGATATCTTGGCACGACTTTGTGGGCTTTTAAGCAAGCCAAAACATCAGCCCAAATGTCTAATCCCATCTCCATTTATTTTATGCAATTTATTTTATATTTATTTGAAATAAATTAAAATAAAGATGAACAAAATAGATAAAAATGTCAAGGCAATGAAAAAATGAGATTAGAGGTCCTTTTCAAGGTTAGGAAGGCCCTTGAAGTCCAAGAAGTTACGCCATTTGCCTAAAAGTTCAATTTTGTCCAATGCACAATTCTTAAAATTTCCAAAATTTTCCCAACTTGGGAAAGCTATAACTTGCTCAATTTTGATCTCATGATGATTATCTTGGACTTTTTATAAATCCCATGATGTCTATTCCAATCCCTCTTTTTATCAATTTTTCATTTGAAGAATTTATCTTGATGTAAATGGTCTTGACAAAAAGTACCTTTTGTTGACTTTCTGAAAATGACATGTAATGTATGGGCTTGTATATTTCAAATGGTGCATCTCTTGATCTTAAGGGAAAAATAAAAGTTGTAGGGAATGAGATTCTCTTAAAAATGAGCTTTGGTTGGGGAGAAATGGATGAAGTGTGTGAAAGTTATGCCTTGTCAAAGTGAGTTGACTTTTCCTATAGAAACCCTAATTTATCAATTTTTGACTTTTGATAGATTAGAAGCATTTCTTGAGGAATCATGATGAACCCTTGATCAAATGATGGATATCCCTTCAAAATTTTGATGTTGACCAAAAATCATGAAGTTTGACTGTATATAGGCCACAAATGACTTTTGACCTAGTACAGTTGATTTGCCAACATTTGAGAAATTGTAGTGTAAGGAATGAAATTTGTCATGGGCAAGCTTGAAGGCATATTAGGACCATGGAAAACATTCTACACCATTGGAGTTCACACATCTTGATGAAAAGTGAAACCCTAATTAGAGGTTCATTGCTTAGGAGGAGAATTTGTCTGGTCAATTCTTGGTCAACCTTGAGCAATTGAGAACCTCAATGAGCATGCCTTGAGTAAAAGTGGGAGGGAAAATTTTGGGGTACAACAACTGCCCCTGTTCAATCTTCTTAAAACTGAGGATTTAGATTGGCTTATCTGCCTTTCATAATCTGAAGGTGGAAGATGATTGAACACTAGAGTGCCTAGAAATTTGCACTTGCATGAAGTAACATTGATGGTTGATGATGTCGGGAATGGGCTTACATATGCCATTTAGAGAAGATGACAGAGAGTCATCGAAGATGGGATTAAAGATGCCATCCAAAGTAGATGGTGACTTCATAAGAGGTCTCTTTGCAGGGAATTCTTGTTCCTGCTGTCTGAGGAGGAGTCCATTGGGGAATGTGGATTTCTGTTGTTTTCCTGCTTGAGGAAAATTTTGAGGGGAATAGAGTCTAGGAACTTCAGTTGTCCAAGGCTCTGTTGAAGAGTTATCTCTGGAGAGATGAGAGTTTTATGTTTTCTGGTTGAAGTCTAGGTTTCACAGTAACTTGCTGGGGATAATGGAATTAACCGTTTCTTGAAAATGTATTAGAAAGAGTCTGTGTAGGGATGTTCCGGGATGAGTCGGTGTTAGTCTGCATCCGGAGATATAGGAGAAGGAGCCTGTGTGGGGCTGTTTTAGGATGAGTCCGTGTTCGACTGCATCTATATGATGAGAAGGAATCCGTGTAAGATTGCTTCAGAATGAGTCCGTGTTAGACTACATCTCGGAGATCATGAGAAGAAACCCGTGTAAGATTGCTTCGTCTGGTCATGTAGATAGTTTTCCTGTCTGGTTTCAGGTGTTAATCTACAAATCATCTGTTCGTAGATAGTTGTCTTGTCTGGTTTCAGGTATTAATCTGGAACTTGAAAATTGTCGGTTGCTGAGATAGTTGTCTTGGCTGGTTTCAGGTATTAATCTCTGACCTAAGAAAGAGAGATAGTTTCCATGGCTTTAACTATGTTCGCATTTAGAGGGTGCGGAAGGTCGTCACCGTCCATAGTAGTTAAGATCATGGCTCCACCAGAAAATATGTTCTTGATCACAAATGGCCCTTCATATGTGGTAGTCCATTTTTCCCTGGGATCACCTTGTGGAAGTATGATGCGCTTGATTACCAGGTCACCGGCCTGATATACCTGGCGTCTGACCTTCTTTGTTAAAGGTTTGATCATACATTTTTGGTACATCTGACTATGACAGATAGCCGCGAGCCTCTTTTCGTCAACCAGGTTTAATTGGTCAAGTCGAGTCTGAATCCACTCTTCTTCATTCAGCTTTGCATCCTTCATGATCCTCAAGGAAGGGATTTGGACCTCAATGGGCAGAACAACTTCCATACCAAACACCAGAGAGAAAGGAGTTGCCCTTGTTGATGTGTGAATTGTGGTGTGATAACCATGAAGAGCAAATGGTAACATCTCGTGCCAATCTTTATATGTCACCATCATCTTCTGTATGATTTTCTTGATATTTTTATTAGCAGCTTCTACAACACCATTCATCTTTGGCCTGTAAGGAGAAGAGTTATGATGCTGGATCTTGAATTGCATGTAGAGCTCGATGATCATAGTGTTGTTGAGATTGGTACCATTATCTGTGATGATTCTTTCTGGAATACCGTACCGACAAATAAGGTTATGTCTAATGAAACGAGCCACAAGGTTCTTGGTAACATAAGCAAATGAAGTTGCCTCGACATACTTCGTGAAGTAATTAATGGCAACCAGGATGAAGCGATTTCCATTAGAAGTTGTAGGTCTGATTTCTCCAATCATGTCGATGCCCCCACATTATGAATTGCCAAGGAGAGGTCAGGACATTTAGAGGAACCAGAGGCACATGCACTTTATCAGCATAGATCTAGCATTTGTGACAAGTCCGTAAATGCTGATAAGAGTCTGCTTCCATAGTGGACCAATAGTATCCTACCCGTATGATCTTTTTAGCCATCGTGTGCCCACTAGAATGGGTGCCAAAGGTACCTTCGTGTAAATCGGCCATAATTTTTTTTGCTTCACCCTTGTCTACACACTGAAGCAAAGTAGAGTCGTGATTGTGCTTGTAGAGGATCATGTTACTGAGGAAGAACTTGGCAGAGAACCTTCTTAAGAACTTCTTATCATTGACTGAAGCTCCTCCAGGATACTCTTGGGCTTCGAGATATCTTATGACTTTGTGGAGCCAAGGTTTGTCCACTACTTCTTCGGTATGAATCTCGTGGCAGTATGCTAGTTCATCCATCCTTTCGATAGTGATCTGAGGAGCTTCATTATCCCACTTGACTTTGAACATGGATGACATCGTAGCTAGCACGTCCACTAGTTGATTTTCCTCTCATGGAAAATTCTCAAAGGTAATGTCTTCAAAGTATGGAATCAATGTCACCATATGCTCTTTGTACGGGATGAGATTAAGATGTTTTGTGTCCCATTCTCCTTTGATTTGGCTGATTACAAAGGCCGAGTCTCCAAATACACTCAAGAATTTAATCCTCAAGTCGATAGCAGCTTTGAGACCCATGATACATGCTTCACATTCAACCATATTGTTGATACAATTGAAACATAATCTGGTAGTGAAGGGAGTATGACAACCTTCAGGAGAGATAATCACGGCACTGATGCCATTTCCAAGAGTGTTGGAAGCTCCGTCAAAAACCATAGTCCATCGGGATCCTTTTTCAGGTCCTTCATCCTGTCCAGGTTCTTCACAATTAGTTACTAACATGATGTTCTCATCTGGGAACTCAAAATTCATTGATTGGTAGTCGTCCACAGCCTGATGAGCCAAATGATCAGCTAGTACACTTGCATTAATTTCTTTCTGGGTTGTGTATTGAATGTCGTATTTGGCCAATATCATTTTCCATCTTGTTATTCTTCCGGAGAGAGCGGGCTTCTCAAAGATGTACTTGATAGGATCCATTTTAGATATCAACAAGGTAGTGTGAGTCAACATATATTGTCTTAGTCGGCGAGCAGCTCAGGCCAAAGCACAACAAGTTTTCTCGAGCAGTGAGTATCTTATTTCACAGTCGGTAAACTTTTTGCTAAGGTAGCATATTGCATGCTCTTTTCGACCATACTTGTCATGCTGCCCCAATACACACCCCATTGAATTCTCTAACACTATTAAGTACATGATCATAGGTCTTCCTTCAACTGGAAACATCAAAATTGGAAGTTATTGAAGATATCCCTTGATTTTGTCAAAGGAATTATGGCAATCGTCATTCAACTTCACTGCTTGATCTTTCTTTAGTAATTTGAAGATTGGCTCACAAGTAGCGGTCAGATGTGAAATGAATCTGGCTATGTAGTTTAGGTGTCCCAAGAATCCCCTAACCTCCATCTCAGTGTAAGGAGATGGAATTTCTTTTATAACTTTGGCCTTTGCAGGGTCAACTTCAATGCCTTTCTTGCTGACAATGAATCCAAAGAGCTTACCAGATCTTACTCCAAAGGTGCATTTATTTGGATTCAACCTCAGTTTGTAGTTTTTTCAGTCTTTCAAAAAGCTTCTGTAGGTGATCGAGGTGCTCCTATTTAGTCTGAGACCTGGCTATCATATCATCAACGTAGACCTCTATCTCGTGATGGATCATATTATGAAACAAAGCTACCATGGCGCACTAATAGGTTGCCCCGACGTTCTTTAACCCAAATGGCATAACTTTGTAACAGAAAGTGCCCCACTGTGTGACAAAGGTCGTCTTCTCCATGTCCTCAGGTGCCATTGTAATCTGATTATAGCCAGAGAAACCATCCATGAAGGAGAATACCTTATGTTGTGCGGTGTTGTCAACCAGAACATCAATGTGGGGAAGCGGGAAGTCATCCTTGGGGCTTGCACTGTTCAGGTCTCTGTAATCCACACACATATGTACCTTACCATCCTTCTTAGGTACTGGAACAACTTTAGCAACCCACTGTGGATAAGAGGTAACGACTAAGAAACCAACATTGAATTGTTTCATGACTTCGGCTTTGATCTTTTCTGAAATATCCGACCGCATACGACAAATCTTCTATTTCACGGGAGGGAAGTCCTCTTTTGTCGGCAGACGATGAACCACGATATCAGTGTCAATTCCCGCCATGTCTTTGTACGACTAGGAAAAAACCTCAACATAGTCATGTAGCATCTGTATTAACCGTTCTTTGACACTATGCTCAAAATTAGCGCCTATCTTGACTTTTTCTTGTCATTTTCAGTACCCAAGTTAACTGTCTCAACTGGATCTTCATGAGGCTATATTGCCCTTTCTTCCTGTTGTAACAGTCTGGAAAGTTCCCCTGGTACTTCGCAATCTTCCTCACCTTCGTCCTCGACTTGGTATATCGGATTTTCAAAGTCATAACAGGAAATAGCAGAACCTTTATCAATGGGATCCAAAGTGGATGTGGATCTGCAGTTTGATATGTGGGTGTGTGTAAGAGCATAGTTGTATATTTTTGATAAAGTAAAAAGAAGAAAAGAAAAACAAAGAGCGTAAAATTTGTATGAGAAACGTCCAATGTTTTATTAATGACATATGGGAATGAAGTAATGACCCTCACAAATAGACCATTGTGCCTCAGGTAAGACACAAGGCTTTCATGTTTCAATTTGTTCAATTATTACATTTCCTAAAAAACAAAAAAGACAAATTACTCTTGAATAAAAGTAATGGGCACAAAGTCTTTAGCCTCCAAATTGTTGAGTCCACTGCTGATGGTTGGGAAGATCCACTTGTCCAGGTCGCAATCACTATCACTGTCTTCCAGAGCATTGACTCCATGGTTGTTGATCCGTAAAGGTGGTCCCTCGGTGCAAGCACGACGAACAGCTCTCTGGGCTCCTGAAGTGAAACCCAAACCAAATTTGTCAGATTTATCAGGAATATCCGGAAGTTGGCCCCAAATTATACACCCACCTTCTCCGACTATTGCCTTGGCATCCTTCAGAGAAGCCATCTTCATTGGAGGCCTAGTAGTCTTAGGAACATTAGAAATGGTCTTTGTTTCAGCAACGGTCTGTGGATCCTCCTCAAAGTTCTGACAGGGAGTCTCAATGAACTCGCCTTCCATTTCGACGTTTCTGAAAGGGATCAGGTGGCTCACCATGTATTCCTCTTCCCCACGAACTGTGATAATCTTTCGATTGTCTGGGTACTTCAGCATCTGATGTAGGGTGCAAGTCACAGCACCAGTCCCATGGATCCAGGGTCGACCCAATAAACATGAGTAAGATGGGCGGATGTCCATCACATAGAAAGTGGAATTAAAAGATTGAGTACCAACTTTGATAGGGATGTCCACCTCCCCATGCACCATTCTTTTAGAACCTTCGAAGGCCCTCACCATAATGTTACTAGGCTTTAGTGTGAGTCCTTCATAATCTAATTGGTCAAGAGCATTCTTGGGTAAGACATTCAGTGACGAGCTTGTATCCACCAGAACATGGGCTAATGTAGTTCCCCAGCACTCAATTGAGACATGCAGGGCATCGTTGTGCTTCCTTCCCTTGTTAGTTAAATTTTCATCAGAGAATCCCAGGCCATTGTCAGCTGTCAAACTAGCCACTCAATTCTCGAATTGATCAGCGGAGGTCTCTTGAAGCACGTGGGCAGTCTTCAGGAATTTTACTAAAGCCTTAGCATAAGATTCAGAGCACAACAGTAGGGCCAGCATCGAGATTTTTGAAGGGGTCTTCCCCAATTGTTCCACGACATTATAATCACTCTTCTTGATTATATTTAAAATTGTTTCCATCTATTTTTTAGAGCCCTCAGGAATGGCTTCTGGATGCGCCTTCGTCTGGACAGGCTCAACCAATACCCCTTTTCCCCGAGTCTCGACCGACTCAGTAGCAGGGATAACAGTAGGACTAACAGTTGGAGTAGCCATGGGAATACTAACAGGAGAAGCAACAGGAATAATCACAGGAGTAGTAATGGGAGTATTAGCAGGAGAAGCAACATGGATGATCCAAGAGTAGCAACCGTTTTTGGAGAGATCTTGAGAGAGAGAAAACTCTTCCGCTTCTCGTTATTTTACTGGTCCCAACGAAATTGTCGATGTCAGGATCAAAAACTTTAACAACTTTGTATTTAATATACAACAGGTCTTGCTTGATGTCGTGGTAATAGACATCAGCCCCATAATTCCAGGGAACAACTTTATACGAGGAATATGGTATTGGCCCGGGCATGATGATGATCAGGGGAGCAAACTTTAGAACATATGTAATCCTGATAGGTCTCTTGGTGGAGACCCTGGGAGGATTGTCGAAAATGATGATTATTGAAACATATTCACATGAACTTATGGCAAGATGAACTTTCTCGAACATGGTTTCTTTGTTAACCAGCAGGCGCTGGACGCCCATCTTCAACAACAAACAGCCATCTGGCAGAGACATACATGAGTGGCAACCTTCACCAAAACCCAAAAATAAACAGGCGCGCAATAGATTCTCTTTGAAAGTCAAAAGAGGAGTAGTTAATTCATCCACGGAAGAAACAAACGGTCATCATCAATAGCATTGACACCTTGGCCGTGTTTGGGCATGGGTGCAATTATTACTTTAGGTGTCTCAGGAAGGTCAAACTCAATCTCCTTCGCCTCAATGAGATCTTGTACCTTATTCTTTGAAGCCCAACAGTCGTTTGTATCATGCCCCAGAGTTTCAGAGTGGTAGGCACATCGAGCATTCAGGTTGTAGCGGGGAGAGACGGTATTAGGATTCTTTGAGGCCTCCTTTAGGGTTACCAGGTTGGACTTCAGCAAATGTGGTAAAACCTGGGCCAGGGTCATGTTTGAAATTCCGGAAGCAGATACTCAATGTCACAGTGAATGTTATGACACCGTATCTGACACTCTTCAAGACAGTATATTTAAAATCATTAAAGAACACAGTCAATTGTTTACCCAGTTCAGTGTGTAACAACACCTACTCTGGGGGCTACCAAGCCAGGGAGGAAATTCACTATAAGAGATATTAATTCAGAATAAACCAACCAGTTTATCTCCTTCACTTAAGACCTACCCAATGCAACTTTAATCTAAGTTCAACTTAAACCTGAGTTCCTACTCACTCCCCATCAATCACAGCAGTGATACTAAACAATTGATTAATGAAATTATAAAGACACTCTTCAATACACACACTTGATTTTGCTTCACAACTTTAATCAAGTAATAATCACTCGTGCTTCAAAGCTTTGAGTGATACACAACCCTAACTTGACTTTGCTTCAAAGCTTTAATCAAGTAACACAAACACTCGTGCTTCACAACTTTGAGTGACACACAACCCTTACAATCAAATCCTACTCCAAATCACTTATCACAATGATAATTGATTGGCTCACAGTAGTTACAACTATACAGTCCCTTATTGATCTTCCGTCAAAAAGTGTCCTTTGCCAACAGTCTTCATGAGGAATATATAGGCAGTTATTCTTCGGTTAGGGCTTCCACGAGAATAGCTAGGGTTAATTAGGGTTAACCTCAAGACTTGGTCATAGGTCTTTAACAACCAGATTAGGGTTAAGCAAAGTTAACCTAATGTCCACGTGAGATTCTGATCTGGACTGAATAAACCAGATTCCTGAAAAATCTCAGAAAATAACAAATCTGCACAACTGTTAGATCAGTACAGGATGTCTTAACATTGGTTATGACAACAAGAATCCTGTTTACTGATTTTGGTAGAATGCAATAAATATGATCATTGCATAATGATCAGATAAACACTCATATTGAGCAGCTCCTGTATGACATTCTTTTACTGCAGAATGTACCTTGTATCCCAGAATGTTATGGCATCAGTCATGACATTCACACAACTGGTTTTACCAAAAAACATGCCAACAACCAAACACTTACAAACTCCCCCTTTGGCAAATTTTTGGCTAAACCCCTAAACAATCAGAGATTAGAAAGCAGCAGAATTTTTAATAACATCTACCAAGTCTAATTCTACCAAAATTATCACAAAATCTTCTCCCCCTCTTTAGCCATAAATAGGCCAAAGATACTTGTACTTTTAAGTTATACAATCATCCAAAAGGAATAAAAAAATCAAAAATCATTTGCAGCAACAGGTACCAGCAGCAAACTTGTCAACAACACTGATCTTCAAGCACTGTCATCTTCAGAGGAGGCACTATCTTCAGCATTAAGTTGGTCTTCATCAGGATCCTCTTCCCTTCTTTGTCCTTCAATCTCCTCCTGTTCTAGTCTGGCAATCAGGTCCTCAAGAGTCCTTTTCCTGGTATCAAGCTCTTTGCAGGTTTCCTTCAGCACAGCTATAACATCAGTTTTCTTGGAATGAGATTTGATAGTTGATGTCTCAGCAGATGTGATGACAATGTCAGGAACATGTGTTCCCTGAAATAGCTTATAGTGCAAACCAAGAGCAGGGGCTCTTTTGCATACAGTATCTTTTTCAACTAGAATGTCAGGATACTGAGCAAGGACTATACCACACAGGAGAGAGGGAAAGGCAATAGGGCCTTTAATAGCACAGCTTCCAGCATGTTTCAATGTTTGATCAAAGATATACTTGCCATAGTCAAAGTTTGTCCTGGTTCCAACAGCATAAATAAATCTTCCCAAGCCTGTGGAGATGGTTGATTTATGGTTGGTGGGAACCCAGTTAGCTGCACCAATTTTGTGCAGAATGGAAAATTTCATGCTCAACTTGCTTGCATTCAGCTTCCCTTTTAAGGGCCAACTCTTGACTTGATTTGCAGTGATGGTTTGACACACTTGGTTGTCAGTAACCTCAAGCTCAGGGCAAGCATCATCAGGTCTTCCTAGGAATTTGTTTATTTCAGAGGGAGAGAAATTTACCTTCCTTCCTCTCACATACACACACTTAAAATCAGCTGACTTTCCATCAGCACACCCATCAGATAAATTTACTATGAATTCTTTGACAAGAATTTCATAGCAGTTGGTAAACTTTACCACAGTATTTATTAGACCAACAGTCTTGATTAGATCCATGATCTCCTTACATTCCATGGCACTGTTGTTCAACTCTCTTTCCAAAACGATCCTTTTCAAAAATACATACTTCCACCTGTTTGCATTCTCTGGATGGTGAGAGGAGATGTTGTCAATGGCAACTTCAGGGACTTTAGGCATTTTGCTCGAAGAGAGTTTCTTTCTGAGAGGAGTGTCTTCAACATCAAACTCAAATTCTGATTCCTCATCAGATTCAGAGGGTTCAGGCTCCTTCCTTTTCTTTGCTATTGGTTGTCTCAAAGGTTTAGAGATACTACCAACAGGTACTCTAGTTTTCACCTTCCCTTTCTCTTTTGACAATCCAGCCTTCACAACTTCTGCTCCAGTCTTGTTCTCAGACCTGGTTTTCTTATGAACAACATCAACAGTCTTCTCTTTGGAGAGGCTTTTGGCAGCATCCTACTTTCCTTTTCTGTTCATCATCCTTCTAGCTATGCTAGGGTTGATATTGGCAATTAAGTCATTGTCAGAGTATTCTTCATCAACATCAATAACTGGGGGTTCAACATCCTTCTCAGTAGGGTTCTGGTGATCATCACGATTTTCAGGAGATTTCCTAATGTTGTCATCAGGTGTCTCAACATTCTGAGTGACATCTGGATTCATTTCAAAATTTGGACTAGCAGATTCTTGGTTCAAAGGTACAGAAATGCCAGGTACAGAGTGATTCTCATTTAGAATCTTAGTGACTAGTCTAGCTATAACTTGATGAACATACACAAAACCTTCCCTATTTGCTATTTCTGGAGGAACAGAAGATGATGGTTGAGAGGATTTACCAGATGAAGAGGCTTGTGATCTTCTTGCATGTCTGGTTCACAGCTTCTTGACCTTAGTGGGGTCAGCTGCCAATTTACGAAGAGGAGTTATCTCCAAAACATCAGAATCCATGCAGTTTGTGATTGCCCTAGGTTCTCGATCAGAGGATGCGGAAGAAACAATCGCCTTTGAAGAGGATGATGACATGGATAGTTGAGACATTTTGAGTGATTTAGAAAACAGGTAACAGTGCTAGTGAAATCTTCGTTTGAGAGATTGGAGATTATTGCAGAAACTCGAGAGGAGGGAGATATATGAATGTCTATTCAACTTCTTAAAATTTTGGAAGGAAATAGAGAAACAGATGATTAGCCCAATCAGAGTGGACTTAACTAAAATATCTCTCTCATCCCTTGTTTTAAGCAAAATTAATTGCTACATTTCTTCATGTTGGAAAATACCCAGCTTGCCCCTCAAATTTTCAAATTGATTAGCATCAAGTGCCTTGGTAAAAATGTCAGCCAGTTGTAGTTCAGTGGCAACATGTTCCAGTTTAATCGTCTTCTCCTCCACAAGATCTCTGATGAAGTGATGTCTAATGTCAATATGCTTGGTCCTGCTATGCTGAATAGGATTCTTGCAAATGTTGATAGTACTCAGATTGTCACAGTACAATGTCATAACATCTTGTGTGACATTATACTCAGTAAGCATCTGTTTCATCCAGATCATTCGAGAACAGCTACTACCAGCTGCTATGTATTCAGCTTCAGCAGTAGATAGAAACACACAGTTCTGTTTCTTGCTGAACCAAGAGACAAGATTATTTCCTAAGAAGAAACATCCTCCAGAGGTGCTCTTTCTATCATCAGCACTTCCAGCCTAATCAGCATCACAGTAACCAGTCAGAGTTGGTTCACATCCATGAGAGTACAACAAGCCATAGTTGTAGGTTCCACTCACATACTTCAGAATTCTCTTCACTTGGTTGATATGACTTACTTTGGGTTCAGCCTGGTATCTTGCACATACTCCAACTGCAAAAGCAATGTCAGGTCTGCTGGCTGTTAAGTATAGCAGACTTCCTATCATGCTTTGGTACAAGCTTTGGTCCACCTTAACCCCACTTGAATCTTTGGACAGCTTTAAATGAGTAGGTGCAGGAGTCCTTTTGTGACTGTCATTCTCCATCCCAAACTTCTTGACAATGTTCTTTGCATACTTGCTTTGAGACAGAAAAATTGAGTCTTCCATCAGTGTGACTTGCAGTCCAAGAAAGTAGGTCAATTCTCCCATGAGGCTCATTTCAAATTTAGCTTGCATCTGGTCAGCAAAATGTTTAACCATTTTATCTGACATTCCCCCAAACACTATGTCATCAACATAGATTTGAGCTACCATTATCTTTCCTCCTTCATTTTTGACAAAAAGAGTTTTATCCAAGCCTACTTTCCTGTATCCTTTGTCAGAGAGGAATTTTGTTAACCTGTCATACCATGCTCTAGGAGCTTGTTTCAGGCCATATAAAGCTTTCCTCAATTTGTAGACATGATCAGGGAAGTTTGGATCCACAAATCCTTTAGGCTGTTCCACATAAACTTCCTCATTTAAGTACCCATTAAGGAAGGAACTCTTTACATCCATCTGAAATAACTTGAACTTAAGGAGACAAGCAATTCCCAATAGGAGTCTGATTGATTCCAGTCTGGCTACAGGAGCAAAAGTCTCATCAAAATCAACCCCTTCAACTTGAGTGTATCCTTGAGCAACAAGTCTTGCCTTATTCCTGGTGACAACTCCTTCAGCATCTGATTTGTTCTTGTAGATCCATTTTGTGCCAATGATGTTTGTTCCTCCTGGTCTAGGAACTAACTCCCATACTTCATGTTGCTTGGATTGGTTCAATTCATCTTGCATTGCTCTAATCCAGTATTCATCAGTTAAAGCCTCCTTAACATTTCTTGGTTCAATCTTAGATACAAAGCAAGAGTTTGTGATGATTTCTCTAGATCTTGTAATGACTCCACTATTAGGATCTCCTATGATGAGTTCCTTAGGATGATCTTTCTGAATTCTGATGGAAGGGTCTTTATTAGCTTCCTTTGATTCAGATTCTGATGAAGTAGTTTTAGGAATATCATCCTTTTGAGTTGAGGTCTCAAAGAATGTCTCAACATTATATGGGACATTTGTTTCCTCATGGTAATCATCAACTATGACATTTATAGATTCCATCATAACTTTGGTCCTGGAATTGAACACCCTATAAGCTCTGCTGTTGGTAGAGTATCCTAGGAATATTCCTTCATCACTTTTAGGGCCCATCTTTCTCCTTTGTTCACGATCTGTCAGAATATAGCATTTGCTTCCAAATACATGGAAGTACTTCACTGTAGGCTTTCTTCCTTTCCAAAGTTCATAAATGGTGGATGATGTTCCCTTTCTCAAGGTGACCCTGTTATGGACATAACAGGCTGTATTCATAGCTTCAACCCAAAAATGAATAGGAAGTCTTTTGGCATTTTTCATTGCTCTGGCAGATTCCTGTATAGTCCTGTTTTTCCTTTCCACAACTCCATTTTGTTGAGGAGTTATGGGTGAAGAGAATTCATGATTAATTCCTTCTGAGGAGCATAACTCATCAAACTTACTGTTTTCAAATTCCTTGCCATGATCACTTCTGATTCTGACAATGCATCCTTCTTTTTCTCTTTGAATTCTTTTGCACAGTTCCTTAAATACTTCAAATACATCACACTTTTCCCTAATGAAGTTAATCCAGGCGAATCTGGAAAAATCATCCACAACAACATAGGCATATCTTTTTCCACCAAGACTTTCCACCTGCATTGGTCCCATCAGATCCATATGTAGGAGTTCTAGCACCTTAGAGGTGGTAAGATGTCTTGACTTTGGATGTGACATTCTAGTCTGCTTTCCAACCTGACATTCACCACAGACTCTCCCTTCATCAATTTGCAGCCTTGGAATCCCTCTGACTGCCTCCATGGATATAATCCTTTTCATTCCTCTTAGATGTAAATGACCAAGTTTTTGGTGCCACAGTTTCACTTCTTTTTCTTCTTTGGCAATAGAGCACACAGAAGAATAATTAGTGTTCTTAGACTCCCATAAGTAGAAATTATCTTTAGATCTGACTCCTCTTATTACAACTTATTGTTTTTCATTAGTTACAAGACATTCAGACTTGGTGAAGTTGACCTTGAATCCTAGATCACACAATTGACTGATACTTATGAGATTAGCAGTCAAGCCTTTTACCAGCAATACTTCATTTAGGTTTGGAACTCCAGGGCAGTCCAAGTTTCCAACTCCTTTGATTTCTCCTCTAGCACCATCTCCAAAAGTCATATAACTAGTAGTGTGAGGTTTAACATTATCGAGAAGATTCTTGATTCCAGTCATGTGTTTAGAGCATCCACTGTCAAAGTACCAGTCTTCCTTTGCAGAGACTCTAAGGGAGGTGTGAGCTATCAGGGCAGCAGCCTTTTTCTTCCACTGTTGAGTATATGGTGCCTTGTTAGTCTTAGGTTTGACAACTGGGGTCTGATTAGGATATCCATATAATCTGAAGCAGAATGGCTTTATGTGACCAAACTAGGGGTGTTCGCGGTGCGGTTTGGGCGGTTTTGAAGCAAAAAATCACCCGAACCGCAAGAGAGAAAAATGTGCGGTTCGGTTTGGTTTGGTTGGCTTTTAAAAATAAAACCGAACCAAACCAAACCAAACTAATGCAGTTTGGATTGGTTCGGTTGGTGCGGTTTTTTACAAAAAAATTATTTAGCCATACATACACATATAGAGAAAAATATAATTTTGTGTTTAACCATTCATACATTACCATAAAAAAATTTTAATTGTCAAAATAAGTTTATAATTTGTTACATAAAATTGTATATTATAATTTTATCTAAATCTAAAGAATTATATACATAAGATTGCATTCTTAAATAAATATTATACAAAGAATACGATAAAATATATTTTATGAGAATAGTATTTATAAATGAATAATATTTCATTTTTTATGATTTGTAAATTAAAATACATATCATACAAAGAATATGATAAAATATACACATAATACATGTTGATTTCTCTAAAGAATTAAAGAAATATATTGGTTAATAAGATTTAATAACATAATGCGGTTTGGTTCGGTTTGATTCGGTTTACAAAATACAAATCGCAAACCAAACCAAACCATGCGGTTCCATTAGAAAATGACCCAAACACATCCGAATCAAATGCGGTTTTTTGCGGTTTCGGTTTGGTTCGGTTCGGTTTTGCGGTTTTCTATTGGGCCGGTTTGGTTTTGAACACCCCTAGACCAAACCTCCCACAATGATGACATCTCCATCTTTGATACTTTTTCTTCATATTTCTCTGTTCTCGATGTTGAGTGCTATGTTGTGACATCTGCTTTGACATTTGTTTATCAGGCCTGATTTTCTTCTTGTCTACAATAGATTTCTTTGCTGCCACAAATTCTAGACCAGACTTGTTTCCCACATTTTGTCCAACCTGAAGGATTTCTTCTAATTTGTCAGTTCCATTTGTCAGCATCCTGACAGATTTGGTCATTTGGTCAAGTTTTGAGTTTAGCATTTGAACTTCACTTTCGAGATGACTTATAGTATCAGTTCCTGCCTTCTTCTCAGCCTCTAACTTTACTATGAGTTTTTTTTGTCTCTCATTTTGCTGACAGGCTTCAGCACTTCTGATACATAACTTCTTGTAGGAGTCAGCCAGTTCTTCAAATGTTACTTCCCCATCACTAGAGTCACTATCAGAGTTACAAATACCAGTTAGTGCAGTAACTAGTTTGGCAGATTCTTCTTCAGAATTACTTTGAGTCACAATCAGACCAAGTAACAAACATTCCTTTCTTTTGTTTCTTAAGAAAGGTAGGACATTCAGCTCGAATGTGCCCATATCCTTCACATCCATGGCATTGGATTCCTTTGCTTTGATTTCCCTTCTCTTCAGAATTTGGTCTTCTGCTGGAGTCATAAGATCTGTTAATGTCATAGGGGATGTTCTTGACATTTGACCTTGACTTTGGGTCCATTCTCTTGATGAGTTTGTTGAACTTCCTTCCAAGCATGGCTATAGCTTCTGAAATATTTTCTTCTTCATCCTCCTTGTTTTCATCTTCAGTATTGGATACAAGTGCTATGCTCTTGTTTTTCTTGTCGACATTGTCACTGATCCCCATCTCAAAGGTCTGAAGTGACCCAATGAGTTCCTCAACCTTCAAGTTGCAGATATCCTGAGCTTCCTCTATAGCAGTCACCGTCATTGCAAATCTTTTAGGCAAGGATCTGAGAATCTTTCTCACCAGTTTTTCTTCAGACATCTTTTCTCCCAATGCTCCTGAGGTGTTGGCAATTTCCAAGATGTTCATGTGAAACTCATGAATGGTCTCATCTTCCATCATCCTTAGGTTCTCAAATTTGGTAGTCAGCATCTGAAGCCTTGACATCTTGACTTTGGATGTGCCCTCATGGGTAGTTTTGAGAGTGTCTCAAACATCCTTGGCCAGTTCACATTGATGTACTAGTCTGAATATGTTTCTATCAATTCCATTGAACAAGGCATTTAATGCTTTGGAGTTACCCAGGGATAACTCATCTTCTTCTTTGCTCCATTCTTCCTCAGGTTTCAGACTGGTTGTCCCATCTTTCCCAGTTATGGTGGGATGGTTCCATCCTTTGTCAGCAGCTCTCCAAGCCTTTTTGTCCAGTGATTTTAAGAAGGAAATCATACGAGGTTTCCAGTAGTCATAATTTGATCCATCCAGAATGGGTGGTCTGTTCCCAAATCCTCCTTCTTTATCTATAGCGCCATAAAATAATATCCCTAGATCTCACCCAATAAGACAGGCAGGGTGCCTGCTCTGATGCCAATTGAAATTCTGGCAGCAGATACTCAATGTCACAGTGAATGTTATGACACCGTATCTGACACTCTTCAAGACAGTATATTTAAAAGCAGTAAAGAACACAATCAATTGTTTACCCAGTTCAGTGTGTAACAACACCTACTCTGGGGGCTACCAAGCCAGGGAGGAAAATCACTATAAGAGATATTAATTCAGGAATAAACCAACCAGTTTATCTCATTCACTTAAGACCTACCCAATGCAACTTCAATCTAAGTTCAACTTAAACCTGGGTTCCTACTCACTCCTCCTCAATCACAGCAGTGATACTAAACAATTGATTAATGAAATTATGAAGACACTCTTCAATACACACACTTGATTTTGCTTCACAGCTTTAATCAAGTAACAATCACTCGTGCTTCAAAGCTTTGAGTGATACACAACCCTAACTTGACTTTGCTTCAAAGCTTTAATCAAGTAACACAAACACTCGTGCTTCACAGCTTTGAGTGACACACAAACCTTACAATCAAATCCTACTCCAAATCACTTATCACAATGATAATTGATTGGCTCACAGTAGTTACAACTATACAGTCCCTTATTGATCTTCTGTCAAAAAGTGTCCTTTGCCAACAGTCTTCATGAGGAATATATAGGCGGCTATTCTTCGGTTAGGGCTTCCACGAAAATAGCTAGGGTTAATTAGGGTTAACCTCAAGACTTGGTCATAGGTCTTTAACAACCATATTAGGGTTAAGCAAAGTTAACCTAATGTCCACGTGAGATTCTGATCTGGACTAAATAAACCAGATTCCTGGAAAATCTCAGAAAATAACAAATCTGCACAACTGTTAGATCAGTACAAAATGTCTTAACATTGGTTATGACAACAAGAATCCTGTTTACTGATTTTGGTAGAATGCAATAAATATGATCATTGCATAATGATCAGATAAACACTCATATTGAGCAGCTCCTGTATGACATTCTTTTACTGCAGAATGTACCTTGTATCCCAGAATGTTATGAAATCAGTCATGACATTCACACAACTGGTTTTACCAAAAAACATGCCAACAACCAAACACTTACAATGTTGATCCGAGTAAACTGTCTTCTAGGCGCATCTGGTCTACATTGATTTTTTCATTGCTGGTTTGAGGTAGGATTGGAAATCATAACAGCCCCTACCATCGGACGATGCTTAGTTTTGTTATGATTTCTTTGGCCATAAGTAGTGCTGACCTCCTTCTTTCCAGTGAAAGGTTTCTTTGCAGTACTAGAGGATGCATATCTCTGTGTTTTACCACTTTTGATGTCGGCCTCTACATGTTCACCAGTTAAGATCAATTCAGTAAACCCAGCAGAAGAACTTCCACTCAAATGGTTAAAGAACGGCCCGGATAAAGTGCCCAAGAACATGTCCACCAGCTCCTTATCAGACAACGGAGGCTAGACTCTTCTCGCAAGGTCTCTCCATTTTTGGGCATAATCTTTAAAACCATCGCCGGAACCCATAGACATACTTTTCAACTGTGTATGGGTCGGGGCGAGGTTAGCATTATATTGATACTGCTTGTAGAAAGCAGCAGTCAAATCTTCCCAATTGTGAATGTTGGTCCATTCAATTTTATAGAACCATTCCAGCTGAGTCCCTGCCAAACTCCGCTGGAAGAAATGTACCCATAGATTCCTGTCAGTAGTGTGGGGTTGAATCTTTCTGACATACGACCTTAAATGAAGCTTAGGATAAGAGACATCGTCGTACTTAGAAAATGTAGGGACCTTGAATTTTTGTGGGATGACCACCCCTGAAATCAGTCCTAGCTCCTCAAAATCCAACCCAAGTACCCTCTGGATCTCTATAGCATTGAGTCGATCCTCTAGCTGTTTGTATTTATCATCAGCAGGAGGATACTGCTCCTCAGAATAGTCAGGTTCATCTTCCTCAGACCTTGGATTGTTGTTTTCTTCCACTGGCTTTTCTTCTTGATTCTCCCCCTCATTTGACGGGGCCGCGAAGTCTATAGCTCGCTTAACTGGTCCTCTGATCCTTCTTCCCAAATTCACTACACCAGCTGGTTTCTTTGGCTTCTTGATTTTCTCTTTGAGGATTAAAGCTTTCAAATCTTCTTTCCCCTGGGCCAGAGCTAGGAACATCTGCTGAAACTGAGTGTTCTGAGCTTGGAGGTCCTCCACTGTCTGTTCGAGGGCCATTTCTTTTGCTGAAATAAACAGCGAGAAGAATAAGAAACTTGTCTTGAAATACTTGTTTATGCAATGAAATGCGTGATATGCTTATGCAATATTTTCAAGCGCCTCATAAGATTTAAACTCTTTTAACCAAAACAGAAAGAAAGACTTTTTATTAGTAAGTTCAAAATGAAATCAAAGTTTACAAAGGAATAACAAATAAGGAACTTCTAAAATTCCTAAGTCTCTCAAGGATGCTTCCTTTTGGTGCTAATGTAGGAATTGAGATTCTTCTCTTCGTGAAGCTGCTTTGTCAGTTCCAACACCTTTTTCTAACTGGCATAGAATTGGGACTCAAAGGTATCTCGTTCTTCTTTGAGCTGTATCCAAGATTTTTTCAATTCTTTGAACTTTGTCAGCATATCAGGATGCAAAATGATGCAAGACTCGACCCCTTGAACAATAGGCTCTGAAATCACTGGTAGGATAGCAGCATACGACATCATAAGATTTTGACCACGAGCTCCCACCCATTTGAGGTATGGCTCCAAAGGGATGGAGTTTTTGTGCCCTAGAGTCCTTCTATCAGTCTTCTTAACCATTCCCCAAGCGTGGATGAACCTCTGATGATAACCTTGCAGGTCATTTGAATAGTCGAACACAATACCTTGAATGAGCATATCATGAGGACCATCCCTCCGGGCGTAACCGAACTGGCGTAAAGCTAAAGAGGGGTTGTAGGTGGTGCCTCCTTTAATTCCAAGGAGTGGCACATTGGGAAGTTCTCCACAGTGGTCAATAAAAGAGATGTATTCTTAGGAGCAAGGTCACCAATAGATGTCAGAGTGAGAAAGAGACATTAATCTTTGGTTCCATCTTAAACCTGATTCATTCTTCATTACTAACTGAGGGAGGTGCGAAATAAACTACATATAGATTAGAGGTATACAACATATAAGAGTCCCTCACTTCTTCATGGTACGGGTATGGAGTGAATGCAAAATATCCCCGAGCAATGTAGGCACTGGATTGTGAGCAAGGAAAGTGTTGATGGCACTGACATCTACAAACTGGTATGAATTGTGGAACATAACCAACCCATAGATCAAAAGAGCTAAAACATATTCAAAGGCATGGTAACTCATAGCGTCTAGGAATACCTGGGCTTTCTTCATCAGAAAACTTATGAGGAGGCCCTTAATTCCACTCCTTCTTTCCCAATTGGACTCAATGTCAGATGACTTCAAGTGCAAAGCTATGGCGACATCTTCAACAGTTGGATCTTGTTCTAAACGGGTAAAGGGTATCTGCTCCAATATAGGCAAACTGAGTATTTTGGAGAATTCTTCCAGCGTAGGCACCAACTGATAGTCTAGAAATGTGAAGCAGTGGTGCTTAGGGTCGAAGAACTGGAATAAGATAATCATCAAACCCTTGTTAAAACCGTTAGTGACCAAACTGAGCAAGTGACCACGTCTCTTGTTGAATGATGAACTCTCAGGAACTTTTGAAACCATTTCTTTGAGTTTTGGAGGGATCTCTATAAAATTGATTCGGATGGTTTTTCTGCGAGCTGAATCCATGACCTACAAAAAAGAGAAGAGATAAATCCACAGGCCCTTGAAATGGTTAATGTACCTGACATGTTATGATGTTTATGATGTTATGATTATGCTTTGAAATCACAAGTATATCAAACACAAACTAGTCACACAGAGACCTTAGGTTTAAAGGCTTGCATGAGTTTTAAAGGTAAGTACCCTCTTGAAGTTTAAGTTGGCTCAACCTGTCCTATTAATAGTAACCGGGATCTAAGGAGTCTCATATCACTGACCTTTCTTTTAGGCATTATTCTAGCTCAAGAATCGAAGTATTGCGGCCAAAATATCCTAAAAGTCTAATCTGAATGAGTGTAGCATCGTGTATCAACCAATCTTCGGTCGGAACCAAAGTCGGCCATATCACTACTTTCTAATGGCTTAGGATGAGTCAATTAAAGGTTCTAAAGGTCAGTTATCGCTTAATGACACTAAGGAAGTCTAATGTTATCCTTGAATGACTCAAGGAACATTAGTACAAACCAGAGTATCACGCTATTGTAGCTATCACTTCGTCTATATCGGTCTACACCATACAACCTCAATAATTTATTGCTACTTACCTAATAAGGTGCCCCAGATGTGGGTGTAGGATCTTTAACAATAACCCAAGCAACCCCTTTAAAAATAAAGCAAGCAAAGCATACAAGTAACTTTAAAGTGATAAACTAAACTCTAAGGTAACCCCTCTTTATAAGTATCCCCAACAGAGTCGACAACTCTGATACAGTGGGAGAACTGACTGTTATCATGGTTTTGCATTTGTGTTTGCAAATGTTGTGGTAAGAAAGATTCGCCACTGACTTTCCTTTTATCCAAATTAAGGAAAGGGTGAAAAGAACAGAAAAATACCTTTTCGAGAATTTTCTGAGTAAGGGGGGTAGATTATGGAAAGGGAAGGTGTTAGCACCCTTTCCATCCATAGTTTTCTATGGGCTCCTAGATGCTTAGCTCATTTTAAAAGTACCTTGTGCTTTATGTGTTTTGAAAAATGTTTTAAAATTCCTTAGTGCGGCGATTTGCTTTGCATTAAATCTTGTATCATTCCTCAAGAGTGTTGACAAAGAAAATGTTTTTGAAAGTTGTTTTTGAAATGTGTAAGTGTAAAAGTCTATTTTATTTGAGCAAGCATCTAACAACTATCTACTTGTACTCGAAAAGGTTTGTTCTTTTCCTCCTATCTTTTAGACAGCGCTATCCTACTATTAGTGAGTAGGTAGCCCTATCATTGGATGTATGAGGGACATTCAAAGGGACGTACAGTCATAAAGGCAACATGTGGAGACGCTTTAGCAAATTTTTTTTGGGACTAGATCATTTACCGAGAAGCAACTGTAGGGTCATCGAGGGACCATGATCTTTTGTTTTATGGGTCTTTGCTAAAGCGTTCCCGTTTCGAGGGACATGACTGTTTTATTTCAGAAGGCAACCAAAGTGAGGTACCCTAGAGGTGCATGTGTGTAATGATTCAATTCAGTTCATTTATCTCTTGTTATTTGGTTTGCTAGCTTTTTGTTATTAGTCTTTCATACAAGCCTAATTACTAACAGTTAATATTTTGCAGAAATTTAAAGTGCGGGAATCGTAAATCCTAGGGAAAGAATAAATAAAGCGATAAAGTCCTATTTTAATCTATTACATCCCATCAGCAGATACAAAAATATGAGAAAGAAAAATAGAAAGGAAATATTGAGCGCGCGCGAATTGGGAAAAAATACGTCTAAAACCCTAAACATTTCTCAGTAAATAAGAAAATCTTTTTGGTTGTTTTTGTTTTTTTTATTAAGAAAAATAATTAAGCTAAATCTAAATTCAATTAAGAAAATAAATATTAAATGAAATTAACCTAATTCTAATATTTTTGTATTTTTATTAAGAAAAGTATTTGAACGAAATAAACCTAGGTATAGTTAATTTTAAATTAATAAAATAATGTCCCAATAATTAATTAATTAATTTAAGAAAAACCTAAGTCTGTTCAATATTTTTTTGATTTTATGATTTGTTAAAAAAATGATTAAAAGTAAAATATAAAACAAATAAAAAGTTAAAAAGAAAAATAGAAAAAAAAATGAAACTGGGCCTGTTATCAAAAATAAATGGGGGGGGGGGGGGTTAGCTTGAGATTTGCTAGGCCCATATATGGAAGAGCCCAGCATCCGCCTGATCCTGTGAGGACAAGTCTTGATGGCACATGGTAGATCTACGCATGGAAGCTCTTGGATCTAAAATAATCATGATCTGATGGTTGTCAATTAGGGGTGTATGGTACGCGTCTGGAATGTTGTGCATTGGATCTGCAACAAATTTGTTAGAAAATGTAAAAACACCAAGCCTGGGGATCGAACCCAGCCCTTTTAGCTTCACAAACACATGCCTTGCCATCTGAGTTGCCTTACAATTTGTTAATATAAATAAAAAATAATATGATATATAAAACACAGTCAGAAGTATATTTAAAATAAAAAAACGCGCGCTCTTTGAATTAGACAATGGGAGAGAGACGTGTGGGAACCAGAGTCCAGGAAGTCAAAGGTGTTAGAGTTGGACTCCGGTCACCTTCTCCAGTTGCATCAAAACCTTAAACCTGTAAAAAAATGCAAAATCAAGGCTTGAGCTTAAGGCTACCCCCTATTTCATATGCTACAAGTTTAGTGGTGGTGGCCTCTTATCTTGAAAGTCCCCGTATCAACGAAACTGAAGCTTAAATGTTTTCAAGCCCTAATAATGGTGACCTATGATCCTGGCACTATAAATCACATTTAATACGTTAGAACATCAACAAACAACTATAATAACATGATTGTATGAAAACAATCAATTTATATCACATGTAAGGAGAGTTTGAGATTATCAAAAATACCAAAATGGGATGATGATGATCTATCTGATTTGGGCGTGAAATCATGTGCTAGAGGGTTGGGTTAAGTTCCTGGAAGCCTCAGGGAGATGTTTGAATCCTTAGTTTAGACTGAGGAGGGCTCGAATTAGCTATTTGAATTTCACAATTTTGAATTTTTTTTGTGATTTTGCGTGGCTCTCTTAGGCAGCGGTATCCGTGTGTTTGGCTTGCACTTGTGATGTATTTTTAGAGGAGAGGTAGGGGACAAGGTAATAAGGCAAGAATCCAAGCCATAAAGCCATGATTTCATGCCAAAATCAACAAATTAAAAAGATTCCAACTTTGCAAAACATGCTCTTTCCATGCTTGCATGCACTTGGACATATTGGCAAGACTTTTATGGGCTTTTGAGAAAGCCAAAACATCAACCCAAGTGTCTAAGCCCATCTCCATTTATTTTATGCTATTTATTTTATGTTTATTTGAAATAAATCAAAATAAATATGAACAAAATAGATAAAAATGGAAAGGCAGTGTAAAAATGAGATTAGAGGTCCTTTGCAAGGTTAGGAAGACCCTTGAAGTCCAAGAAGTTTGGCCATTGACCTAAAAGTTCAATTTTGTCCAATGCATAATTCTTGAAATTTCCAAACTTTTCCTAAATTGGGAAATCCATAACTTGCTCAATTTTGATCTCATGAGGATTATCTGGGACTTTTTGGAAAGCCCAAGATGTATACTTCAATCCCTCTTTTGACCAATTTTGGATTTGAATACTTTACCTTGATGTAAATGGTCTTGACAAAAAATGCCTTTTGTTGACTTTCTAAAAATGACCTGTAATGTGTCGTCTTGTATCTTTCAAATGGTGCATCTCGTGATCTTGAGGACAAAATAGAAGTTATAGGGAATTTGATTCTCTTCAAAATGAGCTTTTGTTGGGGAAAATGGATGAAGTATGTGAAAGTTATGCTTGGTCAATGTTCAGTTGACTTTTCCTATAGAAACCCTAATTTATCAATTTTTGACTTTTGATAGATTATGGGCATTTATTGAGGAATCATGATCAACCCTTGATTAAATGATGGATATCACTTCAAAATGTTGATGTTGACCAAAAATCATGAAGTTTGACAGTATATAGGCCACATTTGACTTTTGACCTAGTACAATTGATTGCCAACACTTGAGCAATTGTAGTGTAAGACATGAAATTTATCATGGGCAACCTTGAAGGCATATTAGGACCATGGAAACCATTTGAGACATTTTGAGTTCACACATCTTGATAAAAAGTGAAACCTAGTTAGAGGTTCATTTCTTAGGAGGAGAATTTGTCTGGTCAATTCTTGGTCAACCTTGAGCAATTGAGAACCTCAATGAGCATGCCTTGAGTAAAAGTGGGAGGGAAAATTTTGGGGTACAACACTATCAAAGGTATCATTCTTGCTGATCATCTCGCCTACCAGCCATTGGACAAGTATCAATCAATGAAGTTCGATTTTCCAGACGAGGACGTTATGAAACTTGATGACAAGGAAGGACCCGAACCAGGGGAGGGATGGACTCTCACGTTAGATGGTGCATCAAATGCCATGGGTCATGGTATTGGGGAAGTTCTGAATTCTCCATGCAATACTCACATACCTTTCACTGCCAGGCTATGTTTTGATTGTATGAATAATGTCGTAGAATATTAAGCTTGTGTAATGGGCCTTGAAGTAACCATTGATTTGAAGATCAAGATTCTTGAAGTTTATGGGGATTATGCCTTAGTGATATATTAAGTACGAGGTGATTGGGATACACGACACCCTAATTTGGTTCCATATCGGGATTATGTCTTAGAGTTATTGCCCGATTTTGATGAGATCACCTTTGAGCATATTCCTAGAGAGTAAATCAACTGGCAGATGCTCTGGGTACTTTAGCAGCAATGTTCAAAGTCAGTCATTCGAATCATGAATCCAATATAAGAATCTTTCGTTACAAGGAGCCAGTGCATGTTTTCCCTGCTCATTGTCTCACAACTGAAGACGTGTCAGACGAAAAGCCGTGGTATTTCAACATCAAAAGATATCTTGAGAAGCAAGAGTAACTCGAGGGTGATACAATTTGTGATAAGCGGACTCTTAGAAGGTTAGAATTCAAGTTTTTACTGTCAGGAGACATTCTGTACAAAAGAAACTATGATTTGGTTCTGCATAAATGCATGGATAGACACGATGCATAATCCATTATACAAGAAATCTACGAGGGCTCTTTTGGGGCTCATTCCAGTGGACATTCCATGGCCAAGAAAATCCTACTAGCAGGTTATTTCTGGATGACGATGGAAAGTGATTATTGTATGTATGCGAAGATGTCCCACAAATGTCAAGTTTACGTAGATAGGATACATATCCCTCCCACTTCTTTGAATGTGATGACTTCACCATGGCCCTTTGCAACGTGGGCATCGATATGATTGGACGGATTGAGCCAAGCGCTTCAAATGGACACAAGTTCATTCTCGTCTCTATCGACTACTTCACCAAATGGGTGGAAGCGGCTTCGTATAAGAATGTGACCAATCAAGTCGTCACCCGCTTCATCAAGAAGGAAATCATATGTCGTATGGAACTCCTAAAAAGATCATCATTGATAACGGGTCAAATATCAATAACAAAATGATGAAGGAAATTTGTGAAGAATTCAAGATTGAGCACCATAATTCATCACCCTATCGGCCAAAGATGAATGGTGTAGTCCAAGCAGCTAACAAGAACATAAAGAAGATTATCCAGAAAATGGTTAGAACATACAAAGATTGGAATGAGATGTTTCCCTTTGCTTTACACGGTTATCGAAATTTTGTGCATACTTCCATTGGGGCAACTCCTTTTTCACTAGTCTATGGCATGGATGTAGTGCTCCCAGTCAAAGTGGAAATTCCTTCATTAAGGGTTCTGATGGATACTAAGCTTGATGAAGCAGAATGGATTAAAACAAGGCTCGACCAGCTCAATCCCATCGAAGAGAAGCGCCTAGCATCCATTTTTCATGGTTAGTTATATCAACGGCGTCTCAAGAGGTCATTTGACAAGAAGATTCGACCTTGAGAGTTCCACACAGGTGACCTGGTCTTAAGGAAGATTCTCCCAATTCACTCTGATCCAAGAGGCAAGTGGACTCCCAATATGAGGGGTCGTACATCGTAAAGAAAGCTTTCTCAGGAGGTGCTCTAATCCTGACAGACATGGACGGGGAAGACTTTCCACTTCCAATCAATTCAGACTCAGTCAAAAAATACTACGCATAAAAAGACCCGCTAAGTCGAAAACCAGAAAGGGCGGCTTAGGCAAAAGTTAGGGATAAATAAAGAAAAAAAGAATAACCCGCTAAGTCAAAAACCCGAAAGGGAGGCTTAGGAAAAAATGGGTATCTCGGTGGATTGAAAACCCGAAAGGGCGATCCAAAAAAAATTAGGGACAAAAAGCGAGAGATTGCAGTGTGAAATCTCTTCACGAATAACAAGTACACCCTCCTAACACTGGATGGATCAATTCAACTATTATCCTTCGAAAGCACAGATCTAGGACGATCCAGGTTATGGGAACTATAACAATATCAGTTTTAATGGAAGTTCGATATTTTCTTATTTCCATTTTACATGTTGTATTTGGTCTTTTATTTGCAACTTCCTAATTTAGGAGTTGTTTTTATGTATGAATTCCTATTCATAGGTCAAACTCATTAATAAAAATTTGCCCTTCCACCAAAAAGTCTTTATTATGACCTTTCTACTTTATTTTTCGTATGTGAACTGTGATTTAAATTCTTTGTTAAGCATTGCATTAAAAATAATAAGGCAATAATAATCACAATCTAAGACGTGAAACACGATGTTACATGGACATGAAGGCATCCCAAGGGAATGCCATGGCGTTCTAGTGTTGTTTTTCTATGCAGGAAGCAAGTCGTAATGGTCTCCTCAACCAAGCTTTCGTCCTCGTCACCCTTAGCAGAGGGTTGAGCACTCGACTCTCCAACATTGAGGCTAATTAGGGCATTTGAACAGATCCATGTCTCTAACCAACTATCCGCAAGAAGTCCAACATGTAGGGAAATTCATATCAAGCTACTCCTCCCTAGCAAGACTGCAATTCAATCCCTAACAAGGCTATAACTCTATTCTCGAGATTTCAAGCACCAATCTATATTGGTATCTCAAGACAACCAGCGACGGACCCCCAATGAGCCCAATCACTTGCATATAGTAATCATCATTGCATATTACATTGCATCATCAAACACATAGCATATCCATTGAAGTTGATCATTATGCCATACACTTCAAAATGAATACGAAGCATAAGACGAGTTTTGTACGTTGCACGAAAACCAAAATCAATGTTCAAAACAGTAATGCATCCCTATAGAGAATACCATCCTCATAATTCCCAGTTGACATCTATCATTACACTACCAACCAAAATAAGCCGTTGTGCCAGTACATTGTACTCCCCAACTCTCAATATCCATATTATCTTTTTTAGGGTTGTAGGTCGTCCGTAGATCTTACCCCCGCGTTATCTTTTTTTAAGATCGTAGGTCATCCGTAGATCTTACCCTCTTGTTATATTTTCTAGGGTCATAGGTCACTTATAGGTCTAACCCTCGCGTTATCTTTTCTAGGGTCGTAGGTCATCCGTAGATCTTACCCTCACGTTATCTTTTCTAGGGTCGTAGGTCACCCAAAGATCTTACCCTCGTGTTATCTTTTTTAGGGTCCTAGGTCATCCGTAGATCATACCCTCATGTTATTTTTTTAAGGTTGTAGGTCGTCCGTAGATCTTACCCTCACAATATCTTTTTAGGGTCGTAGGTCGTCCGTAGATCTTACCCTCATGTTATCTTTTTTTAGGGTCGTAGGTCATCCGTAGATCTTACCCTCACATTATCTTTTCTAGGGTCGTAGGTCGCCCGTAGATCTTACGCTTACAATATCTTTTCAAGGGTCGTAGGTCGTCTGTAGATCTTACCCTCATGTTATCTATTTTAGGGTTGTAGGTCAGCCGTAGATCTTACCCTCACGTTATCTTTTTAGGGTCGTAGGTCGTCTGTAGTGTTAGAACATAGTTTGATTCTACAACCCTTGGTTAGAGTTTTTATGATAACAAATACAAAGAATAAATAAATACAAAGAACAAATATGCTCCTAGAAAATCATGTTTGATGTATGCAGAAGTTCTGATCAAATCAGCATCAGAAGATAAGCCATAAGTGCTACACACTGAAGCAATCAGAACATACGCTGAAGATTGATGACCAGAACCTGCGCTTAATCAAAGTAAACTCTAACTCTGAACAAGAACATATCAAACCAAGTCATCAATATTCTGAAGCGTCATCAGCAGTAAGGAGAAAAGATTCTGAAGTGTTACTGAACATTCAAGATAGCATAAATTCCAACGGCTTCCTTGAGACAGGATCTTCTCCAAAAGGAAAGTGTGTTAATGACATTAAACATGCTTTATGATCAACGTCATTACACTGCCTATATAAACGAGTCAGCTTTCAAAATGATGTGCTAACGTAGATACAACGATTTTGCTAGATCACCACTCACGCATATTCAAGTTGCAAGCAATTTCATTCTACCTTTCTAAGCTATAAACCTGTGTAATTTATCACAGTTGTCATAAACCGTTTTTGTTAGAAAAACAACAACACATATTGTATAATCATATTGAAAAATAGATCCTTGAGATTAACCGGATTGTGGTTGGACTCAAGAAGACTTTAACAGTTGTTAAAGTAGCTTTTGTAATCTTGTTGAGATTAGTGGGTTAAGACCTCGTTGGAGAGAGGCGAAATCACCTTGACGGGTGGACTGGAGTAGTTTGAGATCAAACGAACCAGGATAAAAATACTGTGTTTTTAAGCTTTTTAGATTCAAGTTTTCAATTCAACCCCCCCTTCTTGTGTTTTTCACATCTTCAATTGGCATCAGAGCGCCTGGTTCTGAGCTTAAACACTTAACAGTGTCAGTATAAGATCCAAGCATAAGAAAAACACTATGGTGGGACCAAGCCAAAACATCAGCAATGACAAAAATGAAGACAAGGACAGATTCAGTGGTAAACCTCCAGTCTTTGATGGAGAAAACTTTGACTACTGGAAAGACAGAATTGAGAGTTTCTTTCTGGCCCATGATGCTAATATGTGGGACATGGTGACTGATGGATACACACATCATGTGGATGGACGTGGTCAGAAGATAGACATGAAAATGATGTTTGGCCAGCAAAAGCGTGAATATAGAAACCACCATAAGGCCAGAACAATTCTCCTCAGCGTCATCTCATATTCAGAATATGAGAAAATATCAAACAGAGAAACTGCCAAGAATATTTTTGACTCTCTAAGAATGACGCATGAAGGCAACATTCAAGTAAAAGAAACCAAGGCCCTTGCGCTCATTCAGAAGTATGAGGCATTCAAGATGAAAGATAGTGAATCAATAGAAACTATGTTTTCAAGATTTCAAATTCTTGTTGTTGGACTAAAAGTTCTTGACAAAGGGTATTCTACTGCTGATCACGTTAAGAAGATCATCAGAAGCTTGCCCAAACAATGGAGGCCAATGGTCACAGCACTTAAGTTAGCCAAATATCTCAACAAAATTTCTCTGAAGAATTTGTTAGCTCCCTCAGAAGTCACGAGATAGAGCTAGAAGAAGATGAACCTCAAAAGCAAGGTAAGTCATTAGCTTTAAAATCTAACAGAAAATCTAACTCCAAAGTCTTGCAGGCTGTGGAAGAAACTTCTGATGGATCCTCATCAGAAGAAGATGAATTGTCTCTCCTCTCCAAAAGGGTGAACCAACTATTGAAGTAGAGACAAAGGAAGTTCAGAAATCCCAGAAGATCAGAGAATCAGAATGAATCCTCCTCCAGATATAGAAAGTCTGAGTCCTCCTCTGGACACCGAAGATCTGAAGGTTCTTCAGGATACAGAAAGCCAAACAACAAGGACATCATTTGCTATGAATGTAATGAGCAAGGACACTACAAAAGTGACTGCCCAAAGCTTCAGAAAGAAAAGCCCAAAAAGAAGTTTCTCAAGGAAAAGAAGAAAAGCCTCATGGCTACATGGGATGATTCTGACACATCTGAAGCTGACTCAGAATCAGATGATGAAAGAGCAAACATAGCTCTCATGGCAAACGTATCAGAAGACAGTGAAGCTTCTGGTTTAGACTCAGAATCATACACTGAAGAGGTATTCCCTGACTTTACCATAAACTTTACTAAGGCTGAACTTGCTGAAAGTCTAAATGAACTTTTGGAAAGGTATCAGCAGATCAGAGTCAAATTCAGAAACCTGAAAAGGAATCTTGCCTCTGACTCTGAAAAGACTGAGAGTCTCAGATTGGAGAATTTTGAGTTAAGAGAAAAAATTTCAAAATTAGAAAATCATTTGCAAAATTATCAGAAGGAAACAATCTCTGAAACTTCCAGCAATGCTGATGAGATCATCAAAGAGTATGATCACAGCTTTCAGAAGTTTCTAGCTAAAAACATAGATAGAAGCAAGATGGCTTCAATGATCTATGGAGTTAGCAGAAATGGCAGAATAGGGATAGGATATCAAGGTAAGGTACCTACACCAAAAAATGCCATGGACCTAGTTATAAAACGCACACCACTCAATTCCCATTTTATATATGGGCACACACATGACATAAAATACACAAGTAGTGATTATTCTGTCAAACCAAAATTCAATCAGAATTTTGGTAAAACTAACAAATCAGGACCCAAGAAAATGTGGGTACCTAAGGATAAAATCATACATGTGGCAGATATCTTTAGCAGCAAGGCTAAGACACTAATCATGGTACCTGGACTCTGGCTGCTCACGAAACATGACGGGAATAAGGCATATGTTCCAAAGCCTGGAACTTAAGCCTGGAGGCCATGTGGGCTTTGGAGGAAATCAGAGAGGAAAGATCATTGGCTCTAGAACAATAGGTAATGGAAATCTTCCCTCTATAAGTAAGTTTTATTAGTTGATGGATTAATGCATAACCTGTTATCCATAAGTCAATTAAGTGATAATGGTTATGATATAATCTTCAATCAAAATTCATGCAAAGCTGTTAGTCAGAAAGATGGGACTATCCTATTTAATGGAAAGAGGAAAAACAACATTTATAAAATAAAACTTTATGAACTAAAGAGTCATGATGTAAAATGTCTATTGTCTGTTAACAACGAGCAATGGATCTGGCACAGAAGATTGGGACATGTTAGTATGAGAAGAATATCTCAAATTAATAAACTCAATCTGGTCAGAGGACTTCCTAACTTGAAGTTCAACTCAGATGCTCTGTGTGAAGCATGTCAGAAAGGCAAATTTGCAAAACCTGCTTTCAAATCCAAAAATGTTGTTTCCACCTCTAAGCCATTAGAACTTCTGCACGTTGACTTATTTGGACCAGTAAAAACTGCTTCAGTCAGTGGCAAGAAGTATGGGTTAGTAGATGACTATAGCAGATGGACATGGGTAAAGTTCTTAAGACACAAGGACGAATCACACTCTGTGTTTGTTACCTTATGCAACCAAGTTCAGAATGAAAAGGATCTTAGAATTGTCAAAGTCAGAAGTGATCATGGTGGAGAATTTGAAAATAAAGATTTTGAATTATTCTTTAATGAAAAAGGCATTCTGCATGATTTCTCTTGTCCTAGAACTCCCCAACAAAATGGAGTTGTAGAACGAAAGAACAGAACATTACAAGAAATGGCCAGAACCATGATCAATGAGACTAACGTTGCTAAGATTTTTTGGGCAGAGGCAATTAACACATCGTGTTACATTCAAAATAGAATCTCCATAAGACCTATTCTAGAAAAGACTCCATATGAATTGTGGAAGAACAGAAAGCCCAACATTTCTTATTTTCACCCATTTGGATGCACATGTTTTATTCTGAATACAAAAAATTATTTGAACAAGTTTGACTCTAAAGCACAAAAGTGTATTATGTTAGGATACTCTGAACGCTCGAGAGGGTACAGAGTATACAATATAGAAACACAGATTGTTGAAGAGTCAATCAGTGTTAGGTTTGATGATAAGCTTGACTCTCAAAAGTCAAAGCAGAATGAACTCCTTGCAGGTATGGAAGTTGAACTCACAGGTACTGAAGACAACTCATCAGAGGTTCTCAACAGAGACACTCCCTCAACAATAGAAAGAGTCACTGCAAGCAATCCAACACCTTCTATTGATCAACTCCAGAAAATACTATCCAGAAGCAGCATTGATCATCCAGAAGATACAATACTGGGAAAGAAGGAAGATCCAATCAGAACAAGATCAACATTCAGAAACTCTGAAGAATCCCTCATGGGACTGGTTTCTCTGATTGAACCAACAACAATTGATGAAGCACTTCTGGACAATGACTGGATTCTGGCAATGCAAGAGGAACTAAATCAATTCACAAGAAATGATGTATGGGATCTGGTTCCCAAACCAAAAGGATTCAACGTCATTGGTACAAAATGGGTGTTCAGAAACAAACTGAACGAGCAAGGTGAAGTTATCAAAAACAAAGCACGACTGGTAGCACAAGGTTATAGTCAGCAAGAGGGGATAGACTATACAGAAACCTTTGCTCTAGTCGCCAGGTTAAAATCTATCAGACTTTTAATATCATTTTCTGTTAATAAAGGCATCACTCTGCATCAGATGGATGTCAAAAGTGCATTCTTAAATGGCTATATAGATGAATAGGTATATGTGCACCAACCCCCTGGTTTTGAGAGTTCCAAAAATCCAGAATATGTTTTCAAACTAAAGAAGTCACTCTATGGTCTGAAACAAGCTCCCAGAGCTTGGTATGAAAGACTAAGTAACTTCCTGTTATAAAAGGAATTCACCAGAGGGAAAGTGGACACAACCTTGTTTTGTAAGACAGTTAAGAATGACATGTTAGTTTGTCAGATTTATGTTGATGATATCATATTTGGATCTACTAAACCCTCTCTCGAAAGAGAGTTTGCTAAATGTATGCAGGCAGAGTTTGAGATGAGCCTAATGGGGGAACTCAAATTCTTTCTGGGCATTCAGATAAATCAAACTCCAGAAGGAACTTACATTCATCAGAGCAAATATGTCAGAGAACTTCTGAAGAAATTTGATCTCTCAGAATGTAAGCCCTCAAAGATTCCAATGCACCCCACGTGCATTCTGGAAAAGGAAGAGGTAAGTAAAAAGGTAAAACAGAAAGTCTACAGAGGCATGATTAGTTCTCTTCTCTATCTGACGGCTTTAAGGCCTGACATTCTATTCAGTGTTTGCATTTGTGCTAGATTCCAATCAGATCCTAGAGAATCTCACTTAACAACAGTTAAGCGAATTTTCAAGTATCTGAAAGGTACTGCTAATCTAGGTTTGTTTCATAGAAAATCAAGTGATTACAGCTTAGTAGGATATTGTGATGCTGACTTTGATGGAGACAGAGTAGAATGTAAAAGCACTTTTGGAAGCTGCCAGTTTCTGGGAGAAAATCTGATCTCATGGTCCAGCAAAAGACAATCAACAATAGCACTATCAACAGCAGAAGTTGAATACATAGCAACTGCTGGATGTAGTACGCAAATTCTCTGGATGAAAAGTCAACTTGAAGACTTTAATATATTTGAGAGTAACATTCCTATCCTCTGTGACAATACTTCTGCTATTTGTCTCAGTAAAAATCCTATTTTGCATTCTAGGGCTAAGCATATAGAAATAAAACATCATTTTGTTAGGGACTATATTCAGAAAGGGATTCTTAACTTAAAATTCATTGACACAGACCATCAATGGGCTGATGTCTTTACAAAACCTCTTTCTGAAGATAGGTTTAACTTCATTCTGAAACATCTCAGCACGAAGCTTTGCCCAGAATAAATTGTTTTATTTACATTTCTTAACCTTCAGAACTTAGTTATTTTCTGTGAACTACTGATCAACCTGCCTTCAGAGTTTTAGAAGTATAGATTGCATCAGAAGATCTGAACGTTTCATTTCAAGGATAGAAGTGCGTTGTTCACTTAAGCAAACAGTTGTCATCCATTCATCAGCTACCTTATGAGTCTGAACATGCCTTCACTTTTCTGAAAGGTCAAAAGCACTGATTGGGTGCATTGAGACACATGTCATGGGTAACTGTTCCAGTATCTTTCTGAATCCCCTAAGATCAGCTATCATTAATGCTTATAATCATGACTAATTGTTTCTCTCTCTTACTGTTTATGCTTTCAAGAAAATCTATTTAAACTCAAAATTTCACCCTTTATAATTCTTTCACTTTTACTCTCTCAAATACCTTCTATTGTTTCCAGTTCGTACTTTCAAAAACCCTTTCATCTTTCTCAAAAATTCTTGTGTGAACATGGCTTCTTCAAGCGTCCAAAACATCAGTACTCAAGAAACTGCTTCTATGGAATAGTACAAAGAAAAATACAGAATGCTACTCACTCCCATTGATAATATGGAAGTTCTTTAAGAACTGATTGCTGACTTTGAAAGCTTACAAGAGAACGGCTTTAATCTGTATGAAGACGTCAATGCTCAAGGTTGGAACATATATTTTGACCGTCTTCTAGGGCCAACATTTCCAATTCTTGTCAAAGAATTCTGGATACATGCTTCCTCCTCAAATCATCAAGTTACCTCTTATGTCATAGGGAAGAAGATTGTCATTACAGAAGACCTAATTTCAAGACTTATTGGTTACAATGGTGGAGGTGTCATGTATTGACATGGCTGAAAGATGTTCTGATGTAGCTTCTATTACAAGGGAAATATTTACTCTTGGTCTTCCCTCCAGCAAGATTAGGGATTTGAAGGATCATCATAGAATTTGGGCTAAAATAATTCTGGGATGCATCAACCACAGGAAGCCAACTAGCTCTCCTGATTACATAAACATTGATCATCAGTTTCTGATCTATTTTATCTCAAAGAAGACTAAGGTAAACCTCCCTCACTTGCTATTTAATCATCTGAGGACAAGTGTAAAGGAAACAAGAGAAGATGAGCATACCAAAAGGGACTGGATACCCCTAGGAAGACTCATATCAGACATTCTGACAGAGAATAGGCTGATAGAGCATTTGACTGAAGCATAGGAAATCAACTCACTAGAAGCAACTGCTGGGAAGCCTCTGAACGCAAAAAATCTGAAGAAAATGAAAATCATTGATAACATCAAGAAGAAACCCAACATTACTTCTTTTGCAACAATCACTTCAAGAAGAATTCCTCTGGATGATTTTCCTCTTTTCTCTGAGATTGACTCCAAGCCAGAGATAATTGTCAGATATATGGATGCGTGTAAGGCAGATGGAACTGCACCAGAAATAAACATCCAGGACTTGCATCAAGCTGCTCCAGAAGTTATTCTGAAGAAGACCAAGAAGAGGAAAGTTGCAGCAGAAGGACCATCTCAGAAGACTCCAAAAGCTGCAAGAAAGAAATGTAATCCTTCCTCTGTTACTGTTTTAGAATCAATAACTATATCAACATCTGAAACCATAACTACCCAATCAGAACATCCAACTCCACAAACTTTTGATGACTTTGACATAGGGTTTGATACATCAGAAACTCTAAGTCTAAATGAAACTCACTCCCTTACTATTTATCCAAATCCTGAACAAACTCAACCAGAACTTGCCAAAGTTCTGTCTGATATTGACTCTTTTGACCAAGACATTTTAGCTCCCACATCACAAAATCCAAATCCTCAAATCCCTGATAATCCAAACTCTGAAACTACAACAGATGTTCTACAACAAGATATTCCACTACCTCTCTCTCCACAACAAGATATTCCTCATCCACCATCACCTCAACTTGAACAACCACAACCAGAAGCTCAAACTTCTGAGAATCAACCATATGAGACCCATGAACCAGAACCTCACAATGTTTCAACCAACCAATCTGAAGAACCTACTTCAGATTCTGATACAATCCCAATCCCAGGAATCACTGAACCACTTGCTATTTGCATGCCTCTCACCATCCTGGACATTCCATAAATTCCTTCTTCTCTGGAATCCACACCACCAAATTCTCCTACCAGTCCAATCATCATACCTGACTCTCCCACTCCTTCACCCAATAGCAATCCAGCTGACCACGTAAGACTTGTCATTGATCCAATTGTGTTGGAAAGATTAGCTGCTATATCTCACAAAACTGCCATTCCCAAACCAAAACCAACTGAAACCACACCAGATGTTAGTACAAGTTTGTTGATGTTTGAAACAGGAATACAGGAATGGATAACCTCCTTGAAGCATGCTAGTATAGAGATGACTAATCCTGCTGCTTCTGATTATCTATGGACAAGATTCAGAAACTGGATAACTTCTGAAACACTAAAGCTAAAAGAACACAGCTATGAACAGGTTCAACGGAATTTCAGTGCTAAGCTAAAGGTTTTTGAAGACCATGTTCTGAGCCATCTGCTGAAGAAGGATATTCTCCCTCTAGATAATGCTCCCTGGTCAGAACATCGTCCGTTAAATGAAGTTCAACCAGAATCAAAAGGTCTCTCCATGACTGCTATTCCAGAAGAGATGATCTCAGCAGAGGAAATGGTTCAATATGATCAAGCTGCAAAATGCTCTGAGAAGCGTTCAGATACTGAAGAATCTCCAGCATCTTCCTCAGTCATGCAAACTCTGGAAGAGTTGAAAAGAGCAAATGTTATTATCCAGGAGAGGTTGGATAAGCAGGAGGACACAAACAAAGAAATCAAGAGCATCTTGGGCAAACAAGAAGAATATAACACCCAGATTAAGGGCTTGATGGAAGCTTTGTTCACACGCCTTCCTCCTCCCTCTTAGATTCTTTTCTATTTTAAATTTGTTTATCTGTAGCGTTTGTTTTACCACTTCTGTTCTGGACTACTTATCATTGCTTCTTGTTTTTTAATATAAATCATCTATTTTGGCTCTGATTATATTGCCTTTTTGATAACTGACAAAAAGGGGGAGAAAGTAAGATATTTTCAATAACGGTTTACTGAGACAGATGTCTCAAACTTCTGGACTACTTAACCTCTATCTTCTGAAAAGCTTGAACATGTACAAACTCTGATGAAAGACGCAGTTAAACTCGGATGCTCAAGAAACTTAAGGGAAGTAATCAACTCAGGGGTTGTTTTTCTTCTTTATTCTAAACTTTTTATTCTTTATTTTTTAATTGAAAAATCTGGTTTTTGTCATCATCAAAAAGGGGGAGATTGTTAGAACATATTTTGATTCTACAACCCTTGGTTAGAGTTTTGATGATAACAAATACAAAGAATAAATAAATACAAAGAACAAATATGCTCCTCGAAAATCATGTTTTATGTATGCAGAAGTTCTGATCAAATCAGCATCAGAAGATTAGCCATAAGTGCTACACGCTGAAGCAATCAGAACATACGCTGAAGATTGATGACCAGAACCTACGCTTAATCAAAGTAAACTCCGACTCTGAACAAGAATATATCAAACCAAGTCATCAATATTCTGAAGCGTCATCAGCAGTAAGGAGAAAAGATTTTGAAGCGTTACTGAACACTCAAGAAAGCATCAATTCCAACGGCTTCCTTCAGACAGGATCTTCTCCAAAAGGAAAGTGTGTTAATGACATTAAACATGCTTTATGATCAACATCATTACACTGTCTATATAAACGAGTCAACTTTCAAAATGATGTGCTAACATAGATACAATGATTTTGCTGGATCACCACTCACGCATATTCAAGCTGCAAGCAATTTCATTCTACCTTTCTAAGCTATAAACCTGTGTAATTTATCACAATTGTCATAAACCGTTTTTGTTAGAAAAACAACAACACATATTGTATAATCATATTGAAAAATAGATCCTTGAGATTAACCGGATTGTGGTTGTACTCAAGAAGACTTTAACAGTTGTTAAAGTAGCTTTTGTAATCTTGTTGAGATTAGTGGATTAAGACCTCGTTGGAGAGAGGCGAAATCACCTTGACGGGTGGACTGGAGTAGTTTGAGATCAAACGAACCAGGATAAAAATATTGTGTTTTTAAGCTTTTTAGATTTAAGTTTTCAATTCAACCCCCCCTTCTTGTGTTTTTCACATCTTCATGTAGATCTTACCCTCACATTATCTTTTCTAGGGTCGTAGGTCATCCGTAGATCTTACCCTCACATTATTTTTTCAAGGGTCGTAGATCATCCGTATATCTTACCCTCACATTATCTTCTCTTGGGTCATAGATCATATGTCGATCTTTACCAGTTGTCTTTACCTTTCTTTTTGGGTCGTGAATCCCGTACGATAGATTTTCCGCTGTCTTCAAGTTCTACCCATTGCCTTTAAGTTATCATGTTGTCATTAATCCTACTTCGAGCCACCACGACATCCTCAACCATATCTTTTCAGTCACTTTGACACCTACTTCCATGAGAACCTTGTATTGGAACCTTTACCCCAATACAAGCTATTATTATTCAAACCACATTTACCCATCATGACTAGTTCACCTGAAAATTCATTTTTTCATCCCCCGGCAGACGTCACAAATAAATAACATTCACATCATCTCTCCAAGACAAATTCCAGGTCCTGGTATTTAATCATCTTCTACCTTGAACTTTATAAAGGCTGACGCCAATCTCACCTTCAGGTTTAAGACAATTAAATAGGGGCAGCTGTCATACCCCAAATTTATCCTACCTTTTACTTTTGTCTGGCTTATAGTTCACACTTCATCTACATCATCTTCACTAGTTCATTTGCATATCATGCATTTCATTGAATAAAGCACTTTGGTCCAAGAAGCGGTATTCATGCGAGAGACTAGGGTTTCATGTAGGTTTTAAGGTTCTTTCATCAATTAAAGGAAATTTCATCTGGTTCTTAAGCAGCGGACTATGTGGAGTTAGGTTTTAAAGTATGGTTATTATGGATTTTTCCAAGATCACTAATGTCTAGGGTCTGTTCAAAGGGTTTCAATAAGTGAATCTCATGAATTGGGGTTTTGGTAACTTGGCTATCTCGAGCATCATGCATTTAGCATTTGTAAATTCAGATAAGGTTTCCCCGAGAGGAATCATATGGTGCATTGAGATATATTTTCATCAAGTCAAGAGGTTTTTGATTCATTGAAGATCGTGATTCATCTATCCGTAAATTAGGGTTTTGATACTTATCATGATTGGGCTTGTGAACATGCATCAACATAAAGGCATTTGGTTAGGGATTTCATGTCAAATATCTCCTCACACTTCAGGTTTTCTTCTTGAGATATTTAAGTCACCAATTCTAGAGTCTGAAGGTTAAATTGATGAAAGTTGAATCCTGGCACAAGAAATAATGCTGTAGGTTCATTGTAATTAAGACGTTCTTGTTTCCTTAAGCACTCGTCGTTCCAATGCAAGAAATTTTGGACTTAAATTTGAAGATAATTTTTTAATTTGGATTCATTCGAGTGATTGTTTTGAGATTCATTCAAGTTTTATCCATTCATCATCATTCAATTTATATAAAGTCCACCTTGATTCAAATTTATTTTCAAAAGTGACTTGTATCAAGCATATTCATCATTAAAGGAATTTCAATGAAATTTGGGATTCAAATATCATTCAAGTTTCAACCTAAGTCTAAGACTTATCCAATTTCCATATAACAAGTTCATCATAAGTTCAAAGAGAAGACATTCAAGTTTCATATTCATTACATTTTTTGAGAAATTTACAAAGCAAGTTACAAAGTTGAAATACAAGTTACAACTATCTTGTTTACAAAGAAAAGATAATTATTCTTCAAGTTTCTTTGCTTCATCTTCAAGTGACTTGTCCTCACTCCTTGCCATGAATTCTTCTTCAAGTCTTCAACCTTGCCTTGCCCTGCCTTCTTCACCTTCCATCAAACCTCACATGAAAAAGAAACAAATAAGAAAATGAGTTAGTTCAATCGTAACTTGAATAAGAATTTTGCAAGCAAATCTTTATCTCTGATCTCATCATGAGGGTTTGTGTTTGGAATCAGAAATTCAGAGGGTGTTTTCAATCATGTGCTAAGCCCAATTCAAAAGCCTCATAAAAATTAGAATTCAAAATATCAATCACGGGCCATGTTCCAATTGCAAATCACAAAGATAATTTTGGTTCACAAAAAGAAAATAAATTCAAAAACAATTTTACTGCAGTAACAAAGTCAACAAACAAATATTGCCAACAATCTGCTTTGCAGAAAAACAAAGTCAACAAAAACAGTCCCAAAAATGAGACAAATTGTCCAAACATTAACTATCCAAAAACCTATCCAAGCTGTCAAAAATCAGTCCAAATTGTCCAAACATAATAAGCCAAAAAACTGTCCAAACTGTCAAAAACCTATCCCAAACTTGCACCAAACTAACAAGCCATAAGTTGCATCAAAAAGCATAAAAAACAGGGCAACAAATTTGTTCAAAAATCATGTTATCTTTCCTACCAAAATGCCCCTTTATTTGTGATATAAACAGATATAAAAGATATAGAGAGAGGATGGTTTTTAGATGTGAAAGACAACATCAACGAAAGAAAACTGTTAAAACCATAGGTTGGTTTTGAACCAAAAAATAGCAACAACCATAGGACTGTTCGAAACACAAAATAACAATAACCAAAGAAAACAACATCAACCTAAAAACACACAAAAACAACAGCAACACAAGGCAGCAACCGCAAAGCACAAACTCTAACCATCATCATCTTCCTCATATGCTTCAGAGAAAAGAGATATCATTTAGACAAAAGTTCACAAAAGCTGCGCAAACACAAAAAAGGCCAAACCCTAATTGTCGTTCACCATATTCCATTTGCAAACACTTCAGAGTCATCAGAGATCAAAGTTTGTTCAGAAAAATAAAAATCCATCAACATCATTCTCATCAAGCTATCAAGCTAGCAAAAAATCCTAAAACTATTTCATCATTTTTCCTACACTAAACCCTTCAGATTTGAGAAAGATAAAGAGAAAAGTGTCGAAATTGCAAAATAGTGAAGAAGAAGAAGAGAAAAAGTTTTCGCAAAGATGAGAGGAGAAGAATATATAAGACCAGAAAGATCTCACCGGAGTGATAATCATAAATCACGGCCTCTCTCTCTTTATCCATTCATTTCTCCTTTCTCTTTTCATATTTTTGTCATGCACCGTGAATTCGTAGCATTAGGGTTTTACCCCTTTCACAAATCTTCGCCTATTTTTCTGTGAATCAACAATGAACGATTAGTAAACACAACAACTATGGAGGATAGCTTGAAATAGTAAAATATCAAATAAATTAGAGAACATAATCGTAGAATCATGATGGTGCCACCGTGGGCTTGGTTCACCACCACTCCACATCACAAACATCATCGTTTCTTAGATAACAGAGAGAGTGTGAGTGAGAATGAAACAGAGATAACAGGCCATTGTTGTCATTTTTCAGTGGAGAGTTCGAGCGTGAGAGAAAAGAAAACACGGGAAGAGGATTTAGAGAAACCGAGAGTTTGAGATAAGAAAAAAAGATGTTGTCACTATTTAAACAGAGAGAAAGTAATCGTGGAAAGCAAGACAAGGAGATTGAGAATCGTGATTTTTTTTTGTTTTAATTGAGTTTTATTAGGATTAACAAAGAGTAATTATTAGGTGAAGTACCAATGTAGCAGTCGTTCCATCTTCATAGTCTCTAGGGTTTTTCTTTTTTCCATGTTCATCTTGGGCTTAACCAAATGTGGCCCAGTCTGATTTCCTATTCCAACCCATGCGTTTTTACGTTACACCCCATGTTTACTTCATTTTTCTGGCCCATTTAATTTTATTTTTGTTTACATGTTTTATTTATTATTTCTTTTTTAATTGAAGATAGTAGTAATATAATAAAAATATATGTTTTTTTAAATAAATAATTATATTAAAAAATTATATTTAATATTATTAATTATTTTGTTAATTAATTTTATTAAATAAAATGATTTAGTTTAATTAGTTATTTAATTAATTTCGATTGGATTGTATTGTTTGTGTATTTGGGATTTTAATCGTATTATCGATTTGACTCATCCCCATTCATAAACTTATATCCCCATCCCCATATGGTTTGTAATAGTTTAGAATTTTGTTTCTTTGCTATTTTTTTATATGTTTAAATTGTTAATTATGCATGTGCTATTCAAATAGAACACTTGGCTTCCTCTTGGACTCATCATCAATGAAAAGGTATCCACTCACAAATTCACACTCGCGCACATTTCATAGTTTGGTCCTGGGCTTTTCTACAACGACAACTACTCGATCAATTGTTCCAATGGGTCGTTTAGAATACTGGGGTCACGCTAGTCCCACTTTCTAGGAGCATGCATATAGCCACCTTGTATGGGCTTTTGATTTTTATCTTATACATTGAAGCAACTCTCTTCTCTCTCTTTGGTTTACATATCAAGCATCTTCGTAAAGTGTCTCATAGTTAAGTTTGGGCATGGCCATTATCACGAGGTTAATCAAGTCTTGCCCTTGGTTATCCATAACCGAAATCAACCACTTTGGTCCATATACCAAGTGTTTCCATGAACAAAGGGTCTCATGTTTGAGGGTAGGAGTACTTACTCTCACGAGATTAATCAAGTTCACCCGTTAGTTAATCATAACCCGATTCAATTCCCATTACACCAAGCATTCCATTTACGCCTTTCATGATCCTACTCATTGTGTCATCACTTTTGCCACGATCAACATGCATGATCACTCTTCACAAACATTTTCTCCTTTTACTTTATGCTTAAAATATGCTCCCTTAGGATGATAGTTTCCTCTTCTTTAAAATGCTAACTAATTAGACTTTAGGTTATAACCCATGCATGACAACATTAGGTTTTTTAGTCTCCCTAAATTTTTCTTCTTTTGTAATTAAAACTTTCCATCCACAAATCAAAAATCCAAAAACATTTATTCATTATTCAAATTCATTTTAAAACTCACAAAACACTCAACCAATCAAAACTTCCCCCGAAGGGTATGTTATCTCCGTTCTACCGCAATACAGGTCGTGCCTATTGCTAGAATGTGTGCGTTAACGTCGCCTACTAAAAAATACCAACAAACTAATCATTTTCTAGAAGAACTACGGTGTTCTGATTCCTTCACTGGATACGTAGGCAAAGGGTGGCGAGACCCTCACGAATGCACTAATAAAAAACCATTTTCTTTCCCCTTAAGCAAGTATGGTTATAGATAAACACACCCTTAGAAGCAAACAAACAAAATGGATCCCATTGAGTATAACGGATGTGAGGTGTGCTAATACCTTCCCCTTGCATAATCTACTTCCTTACCCTTTCTCTTGGTTGCAAGACCATCTTATCCATCCTCTTGTGGTTTTCTCGATATTTCCCCTTCCTTTGGAATAAATAAAGTTCGGTGGCGGCTCTGTGTTTTTTGCCGGTAGCTTCAGTAATACGGTAGGAGAACTGACTTTTTTAGTTTTATCCAAATGTGCGGATATCTAGAGTTGCCACCGACTTTTCTTTCATTCAATACTTAAGAAAGGTGAAAAGAACAAGAAAGACCTTTGATAAATTTTGAGTTCGGAGGGTAAGTTATGAAAAGGGAATGTGCTAGCACCCTTTTCATCTGTAGTTATCTACAAGATCTTAATTTCTTATCTCATTTTTGAAAACTTGCTTTGTGTATGTTATTTGTTTGAAAATATTTTGAAATGCCAATGTAAGGCTAACTTTGTAATAATTCTTGTATCAATCCTCAAGAATGTATACAAAGTTTTTGAAAATATTTGTTGTTTTTGAAAATGTGATGTGAAAAAATGTTTTGAGTTATGAGTAAGCATTTAAGAGTCCTACCCACTAAGTATGGTCTTTCTTATTCTTTTCCTTCTACTTTGGAGATAGTATTATCCATACCATTAGTTGGTAGGTAATCTTATCTATTGGATGTGAAGGGACAAGCGTAGGGTCATCGTATGGTCATCAAAGGCAACATGTAAGGATACTTTAGCAATTGTGTCTAAGGGACTATCATCATTTTGTAGGCAACTCAGAGGGTTATCGAGGGACTGTGATCTTTATTCGAAAGGGACTATGATGATTTGATCGAGGGTCTTTCACTAAAGTATCCCCACTTTCGAGGGATGTGACCAATATTCATAAGGCAACAACAGAGGTTACCCTAGAGGTGCAAGTGTTAAGAGTGTGTTAATTCAGTTATTTTATCTTGAAAATTAGGGTTCTCTAGATTGCTTTTAGTCTTGCCATACAAACCCTAGTTACTAACAGTTAAATATATACAAAAAAAATAGAGTGCGGAATGTAAAGTCCTACGCTATTACATGGCTTTGGGAGAGATACATAGGTATATAAATTTTGTGGGAAAGTAAACCTATGCTATTACATCCTCGGAGCAGTTACATAATAGGAAAACGCGAGAAAAGAAATCTACGCCATTACATCGATAATGCGACCTAAAAAATTATCTTAGAAAATTAAATAGTAAAAAGGAATAAGAAAAAGAATGTTAAAATGCTAAAATGTTTTGGTGTAGAAGATAATTTAAGTGTTAATAATTAATTAAAACCTAATTGTTTCTAATTAATTTTAATATTAAAAAAAAGTTTAATTAATTAATTAATTAGTAAATAAAATATATAAAAAAAATTTAATTACTAATTAAAAACCCTAACCCTAATTTATTATAATTTGAAAAAAAGATTAGGTTAGTTAATCATTAATTAAAAAAGAATTAATTAAGAAAATTAATGAAACTAGGGTTAGTAGAAAATAAGAAAACAAAAGAATGCATGGGGTGGGTGTTGAACCCACGCCCTTGGCCTCATAGGATGCTCCCTTTATTACTAGGTCATGCGCTCGTTTGTGATGTTGACTGGGAAGGAATCAATGTATGATAAACATGCGCGTTAGTTTGGAAAAGAAACAAAATAAATAGCAAAATGTAGGGTTCGAACCCACGCCTCTTATGTTACAGGCCTCTGTCTCTAACCATTTATGTTACACTAGATTTTTGTTATTAAAATACAAACAAATAAATATATAATAAAAGCTATATCAGAGAAGAGTCGAAGCACTAGCACCGGTGGATCCAAATTTCAACCTACAAAAATAGCAATATTTAAAGATCAAGAGGGGTCGTGTCGCCCTAATTTGGACCTCCTGAATCCAACGGTGGTGTTAGTTTGGCCTGAGAATGCTTGTAACACAAGATATGAAATAAACAGAATTTTATGCCCTAACAATGGCATCTTGTATTCCCATGCGTCAAAGCTTGTGTTTTCTTATTCAAATATGTTCTAAACATCATCATGAATATATATGTATGCATCAAATCATTCAACAATGTGTGTATTAAAAAAATCGAAATCCAAGAAATTTACCAAACCGACGATGTTGGGGTATGTTGCTCTGACGTGCTTCAAGCTTCAACGATGGTTGGGATAAACTCCTGGGAACTTCAGGAACACGATACAATGCTTGGAATGGATTGAAAGTGACCGTACACAAGGTTTTGAGTTTTCCCTAGTTTTGAGAAAATTTGAAGTTTTTAGGGCTTGTTCTTGAGGCAATGTTTCACGATCTTTTTTGGTCTGAATGTGTTGAGTATTTATAATGCTTGGATTAGGTCAACAAAAGTGAGATCAATCTTTTGTATTTGTTGATCAAATCTTTAATTGGAATTTTGCATGAAATCTTTCTTTTTTAGGCCAATCTCATGCCAATCATCTCTACACGTTTTTGCCAAGTTGTCATGATCTTTTGGGCTTCAAATCTGATCAAAACAAAAGTCCACACGCCTTGATCCATTGCTTTCATATTTTATTTGATTTATTTTGCATTTAAATGAATAAAATCAAAACAAAAGAAAGGAAAATCATAAAAAATATGTGAATGGATTCAGAGGTCCCTTATGAGGTCATGAACACGTTTGAACCTAAAAACTTAGGCCCATTAGTCCAAAAATTCAATTTTGCTCAATTTGATCTTCATGCATTTTCTCAAAATTACTCAACTTGCACCAATCATAACTCTCTCAGTTTTGGTCATATGAAGATGATCTTTGACTTTTTGGAATCCTCAAGGTGTCTCCTAATACCTTCATTTTGGTCATTTTTTCATTTGAAACTTTTATCTTTATGTAAATTTCTTTGACAAAAAATGTCTTTTTGTTTACTTTTAAAATGACCTGCAATGTTTTGACCCATATCTCTCAAATGAATAATTTTTGGCCTTGATCTTAGAGAGACAAAGTTGTAGAGAATTGAATTTCCTTCAAGATATGCTTTGGTTGAGGAATTTCTGATGAAGTATGTGAAATTTATGCTTGGTCAAAGTTCAGTTGACTTCTCCTAAAGAAAACCCTAATTTAGTAACTTTTGACTTTTGATGAATCTTGAGTTTTCTTGATGAATCATGATCAGAACTTGATCAAATGATGAATATGAGTTCAAAATATGGATGTTGACCAAAAATCTTTAAGTTTGACTGTAAATTGGTCAAAGTTGACTTTTTGTCAAATACAATTGATTTTCAATCATCTGGCTAATTGATTTAGCAAACTTGTACCGCAAGGCTTGAAATTTGGCATGAGGATATTTTGAGACATATGAGATACCATGAAGTTCACTTGAGGCATTAGAAGCTCAAATTTCTTTGAGAAAAACAAAACCCTAGTTGTAGATGAATTTCATAGGAGGATGACTTGTGTGATCAACCCTTGAGTAGTCTTTAGTGTTTGAGACCTTCATGAGCATGATGAGATATCTTGAATCACTTTGTCTTGAATTATGGTGGGAAAATTTTGGGGTACAACACGGGTGTACTCGATTTTCTTTTTCATTCTTTTATTCATATATCCCTAATTTTTTCCTGAACCTTTATTCATTTTTTTGGTTTGCCGGGATGTCCTTTTTTGCTAGAGTCGTCGACTACACAGGTTTTTTTATGCGAAGTATTTTTTAACTACGCATACATTGACGGGGTGAGGGAAATCCTCTCCATCCATAGTTGTGAGCATCATAGATCCTCCTGAGAATACTTTCTTTACAACATATGGTCCTTTGTAAGTAGGAGCCCGTTTGCCCCTTGCATCTATATTGTTGGGAGGAAAGATTCTTTTCAACACGAGGTCACCAACTTAAAAATTCTGAGGACATACCTTCTTATCAAAAGCTATTTTCATCCTCTTCTGGTATAACTACCCGGGACAAATAATTGTCAGTCTCTTCTCATCAATGAGATTCAACTGATCAAGTTTATTCTAAACCCATTTGGCTTCGTCCAGTTGTACATATGTCATTATCCTTAAAGAAGGAATCACTACTTCCACGGACAGGACTGCTTCCATGCTGTATACCAGAGAGAATGGGGTTGCCCCAGTTGAGGTATGCACCAAAGTGAGATATCCATGCAAAGAAAATGGCAACATCTCGTGCCAATCTTTATAGATGACAACCATTTTCTACACAATCTTCTTAATATTCTTATTTGTTGCCTCAACAACACCATTCATCTTTGAACGATATGGAGAAGAATTATGATGCTTTACCTTGAGCTTTGGGACAACTCTTTCATCATCTTAATATTGAGATTCGACCCATTGTCATTAATGATCTTTTCAGGAATCCCATAACAAAAAATTATATTCTGCTTGATGAAATGAGTAACCACTTGCTTGGTGACATTGGCATAAGATGCTGCTTTGACCCACTTGGTGAAGTAATCAATAGCCACCAAGATAATGAGATGTCTATTGGAAGCAGTCGGTTTAATCTGTCCAATCATATCGATGCCCCACATTGCAAAGGGCCAAGGAGAAGTCAAAATATTTAGTGGATTGGGTGGCGTATGCATTTTGTCAGCATAAATCTGACATTTGTAACAACTTCTAGAGTGATTTTAACAATTGTTTTCCATTGTAGACCAATAATTACCCGCTCTCAAGATTTTCTTGGCCATGTTATTCCCATTGGAATGCATCCTGAAGGAACCTTTATGGATCTCTTCTATGATCTTGTTTGCTTCGTGTTTATCCACACATCTGAGCAAAATATAGTCATAGTTTCTCTTGTACATAACACCTCCGTTAAGAAAAAACTTGGTTGTGTACTTTTAGAGAGTCTTCTTATCAGTGACAGAAGCATCCTCTGGATATTCTTTTGTTTCAAGATATCTTTTGATATCATAAAATCATGGTTTCTCATCAATGTCCTCTTCTTCTATTTTGTAACAAAAAGCTGGCTATCCAACCTCAGGATGGTAATAGAGGGGGCTTTATTTGCCCATCTGTCTTTAAACATGGATGATAGAGTAGCCAAGGCATTTGCCAAGTTATTATCTTTTCTTGGAATATGATTGAAAGTAATTTCATTAAAGTATGGGACCAACTTCATAACATTCTCACGGTACAGAATCAGATTAGGGTGACGAGTCTCCCAATCTCCATTGATTTGACTTAGGATAAGAGCAGAATCCCCATATACTTCCAAGATCTTGATTCCCAAATCAATAGCAGCTTCTAACCCAAAGATGCAAGCTTCATACTCTTCCATATTGTTAGTATAACCAAAGCAAATTCTGGCAGTGAGAGGAGTATGGGAACCTTCAGGAGAAGTAATTACAACATCGACACCATTACCCAATGCATTAGAGGTACCATCGAACACCATCGTCCAACGTGATCCTGGTTTGGGTCCTTCCCCAGGGCCAAGAATGTTACAATCTCGTATGTACATAATTTCCTCATTTGAAAACTCAAACTTCATCTACTGATAGTCATCTTCCATAGGCTGGTGAGCAAGATAATCTGCCGATATACTACCTTTGATAGCTTTTTGGGTAGTATACTGGATATCACAATCTGCCAAAATATCTGCCAACGGGCTACTCTTCCCGTGAGAGTTGGCTTTTCAAAAATATACTTGATTCGATCCATCTTGGATATCAAGAGAGTAATATGAGTTATCATATATTGTCTGAGACATTTTCTGCCCACGCGAGTGCACAACAAGTATTTTCTAGCAATGAGTATCTCAATTCACAATCAGTGAATTTCTTGTTCAGGTAGTAAATGGCATGCTCTTTCCTACCAATCTCGACATGTTGACCGAGTACATAACCCATGAAGTTTTCCAAGACAGTCAGGTACATTATCAAGGGTCTGCCTTCAACTGGAGGCAAGAGAATTGGAGGTTCCTTCAAATACTCTTTTATTTTATCAAATGCCTCTTGGAAATTGTTATACCACCTGGATGTTTGATATTTTTTTGACATCTTGAATATTGGTTCATAAGTGGCTGTAAGATGAGAGATGAATCTAGCAATGTAGTTCAACCTCTCAAGAAAACCACGAATCTCTTTTTATGCTCTTGGCTATGGCATTTATTGCATCACTTTTATTTTAAGAGGATCAACCTCAATTCCTTTTTAGCTTACTATAAAGTCCAATAACTTCCCTGATCTCACCCCGAAGGTGCACTTGTTAAGGTTCAGTCTTATCCTGAATTTCCTTAACCTTTCTAATAGTTTCAGCATGTGGACAAGATGTTCCTCTTCTATCTAGCATTTGGGAATCATATCGTCAACATATAACTCAATCTCCTTATGCATCATGTCATGAAAGAGAGTGACCATTGAACGCTGATATGTTGCCCCTACATTCTTCAAACCAAAGGGCATCACTTTGTAGCAAAATGTTCCTCAAGGTGTACTGAAAGTAGTCTTCTCCATATCTTCTGGTGCCATCTTAATATGATTGTAGCTAGAAAAACCTTCCATGAAGGAAAACACTTTAGCTTGAGCAGTATTGTAAACCAGAATATCAATATGAGGGAGTGGAAATCCCTATAATCCATACACATATTCACTTTTCCATTCTTCTTTGACACATATGCAATATTTGTAATCCATGAAGAATAAGAGATAACTTTCAAAAAATCTAAATCAAATTGTTTCTGAACCTCTTTTTTGATCTTCTTAGACATTTCAGGATGTGTTCTTCGAAGCTTTTGTTTAAAAGGAAGACAATCTTCTTTTAGCGGAATTTTATGCATAACAATATCTGTATCTAGCTCAGGAATGTCTTCATAAGACCAAGTAAAGATATCAACATACTCACAGAGCATTTCCACCGATATCTGATTGACATTGTCTTCTAATGTTTCCCCAATCTTGACTTCTTCTGGACCTCCTTGATACCCAAGTTGATCACTTCAATAGTCTCCTGGTGCGGCTAAATAACCTTTTCCTCTTGCGTCAACAATCTGGATAACTCTTCAGGAAGTTCACAATCTTCTTCAGCTTCTTCATCAACTTGATAGATTAGATTTCCAAAGTCATAGTGAGCCATAGCATAATCGTTTTCGACAAAATTCAGAATTAATGGGGGATTGTATCTGCATGATTATGATTTTGTTTTTATTTTAATTTAAATTAAAAAGAAAAATAAATACACATTTCCAAAAATTTTGAAAAAGTAAAGAGAAAGACAAGGAGCAAAATATTTGAATGCAAAAAGACGTCCTTTATTGATGATATTTTTGAAATGAAAAACATTGTGGCCTTATAGCATGATCACTACATCTTTGGAAGAACGTAGGATTTATTTCATTATAGAAATAAGAGAAAATTACTCTTCATAGCAGGTAACTCAAATGACATCTTCAGCAAACCAATTGACAGGCTCTTGACCCGGAATAGTAGGATGAATCCATTTGTCCATTTCACAGTCACTATCCCCTTCCTCGCTCACAGTATGAGCTTCCTCGTGGATAATACCCTCACTGATGAACTGAATCGGAGGAGGAATACCTTGAATCTTGAGAGGGATATCAGTTGGCGCACTTCATCCATCCATGAAGCCTAAACCTTTCTTATCCTTCTGCAAGTAAGATCCAAAACTCTGCCCCAGCCTTCAGGATGTATAGGTTCTACAATGGCCAGAGCTTGTCAGTAAGATGTGTAACACCCAATTACCCTGTTGGTAATTTAACAAAAATCAGAGTAATTTAATTCATAAAATAAAAAATAAATAATAGGATGCCACATCTTTCATCATATTAAAATCTTTCTCAAGTATAAATAAACAGATATATAACACAGTTTCGGATGAACCGACATCATATTCAACTTTATTATTGCAGCTGAAAAGAATTCATAATTATTATTCAATGTGTTCAACCAATGTTTAATCAAATAAAAGAGAGTCTACAATTACTCTCACAATTCTTCAAAATAAACCAACAACTAAATAAAACAAGCAAGCGTTCATCCCCCCGGTGTTACGTATCAGAGCATGGTGTCGACTCAAAAATAAAAGATGAATAACCTCATCTTCCGTGGATCACCTGCACGTTACCCATGTAGAGGAAACATTCAAATAGAAGGAGTGATATATCATAACAATATAATAAGTAATATAATCATGGTGTACGACAGATACATCATGCAAGATTCTAAGCTCAATAATCATCAATGATAATTCACAATGATTATACACATACGTACATATTTATCAACATCCATCATACAATAAATACCAACTATGCAACTCGACTTCATCGTTATATCAATAATTCAATCATAATACAATGCAATAAGACCGACACTGACTCAATGCACATGGTACCAACAGGGAAGAACCCTCATCATAAATAATGCCAACTTAGGGCAGCAACATCAAGTGCCAATACATACCATCTTTTTGTGAATGCATGTGACACCGACATGCAAAAACTTAATTTAAATTGATATTACTACTCATCAATTTCACGCTAATACCGGCCATCGTTATCATCATCATCATCATCATCATGCAATATTTATGAAATTCACTCATACATAACTCGCACAACACCATCACGTTCAGTCACAATAATATGCATCAGACTTCATACAACATTAACATACAAGGCATAAACCTTCACCAAGATAATCATCATAAGATAGGAAATATCACATCACATCAACATCAAAATCCTCATGATTAATTCCACAACAACAACAAATTCATCATTAAAATAGAACATTCCCAATTAATTTACTATACAAAGCGTTTGCATACATTTCACAAAATGACATAACTCGACAGTATGAAACACCCGTCCATGCATCAAATAGTTGGAATTCTGGTCATATAAATAATTTATGAGAAAATACATTAAACCAGTATTCCAACAATCCAAACTACGCGTCAATCAGATACCCGAAACTCAAGTTATGAATTTTTGAAGTTTTACAAGATTTAGCAACACCAAAAATCTACAGTAACAGACACTGACACCCAAGGCATCAGGCTCCAACCCAAAAATGATTCACCTACTATTATCAAAATTATTATTATATTGTAAAAAAATGTATTTATCTTTAAAATGCTTCTAACAGACACGGTTTCGACTTACGATTCAAAAGTTATGATCAAAACGATTTCACAGTACAAAAACCCGGGACCTGTTACGGCCACCTGTAATGTACATTATGATCCATAATGCTAAAAATCCAACATTTCATTTTTTCCATGTTTCTGGTACCAAACTCCAGAGGGCTATTACGGGCACCCGTAAAGCACGTTACGGGTAGTAACGAAGCCCATAAAATCATATTTTTCATGTAATTTATTGCGATTTTTCTTGTTTTTCATCCCTTTACAAGCCCCAAATCCCTAGTTTTGACCTTCAATAACCCCAAAACATAGCATATCATATAACACTTGAATCAAGGGGAATAAACACATTACTATAAAATTCACATAATCAATTTCATCAACTAATCACAAAACATCAATGATTCAAGAACACCTACACCAAAACCTAACATTCCATATCATCATCTACCCACAATTATACCACCTATTGAGAGTCGGAACCCCACCATTATCTTAAATTGTAGGTTCCCCAAGCTTCAATAATGGTTCTCCTCTTCCTAGCTCTTCCTCCTCGCTTCTGCTCTTATCTCTTTTCTACGATCGATCAAAAATAAGAATACTCTTTTCTTCCTCTTGTTTTTACTTATCTAGCCTTTGGACTCATAAATCATAAATCCCAACCTCTCCCTCACTTGTCCAAACCAACGTTACCATCTTGCCCTTATTTCCTTACACTATTATTCTCCTGATATCATTATAAATAATAATTCTAAATATTATTTTTAAATCGAATGTAACCTCAAATAATTATTTAAGCTTTAAATAATTATAAACTAATTAAATCCTCATATTACTCTTATTCTCACACTACTCATAGTACTGTGCTCACCAATGCATCATCATAACTCACCATAATTAATATATTCACCGATAACCATCAATATTCACACTAAATTAATTAAATAATTAATTAAATAATTAATATAGATTTTTGGGGTGTTACAACTCTCCCCCACTTAAAATATTTTTGTCCTAGAAAGTTACTCGATGTGAACAACCCTGGATACGACTCTCGCATCCTACTTTCCATCCTCCAAGGTATGAGCATCATCTCTACTATTTCATCACACAAAACTGCCATAAGAACACCAACATAACCATGATACCGACATCATTTGACGTACAACATTAGTACCACAATGCTACGATTCACAAATCGAACATGTAAATTAACACATCAATTGGCATGGCACTAACAGAAATAATATATAAACCTTTCACCTATTACTTCCATTCTGGAATGTCCAATAGTTTGCATTATCCCCGTAGCTTCTAATGTTTAATCGTTGACTCCAATAAGGCATACCCGCATAACAAACTACGACACATCACCCTCCCGCTATGCCACTCTGATCATCTACTTTAAAGTCACCGTCCTCATTTTGATTTCCATCAATTAACAGATCTATAAGTTTTACATCTATCTTCAGACTCTCTTTAGTATCCACCAGAAACAATGGTTCACTTTTTGACATTCTCGACCTTCCACTCTGGCGTTAGCTTGCATGCCAACTCAAGTCTCTGAACTGCTCAATAATTCCCAATTCTTTCATAGCCACCTTTCCATTAGGTTCATGCAAACTAGTGAACGACTATCCTCTCTATAGAACGTCAATCACTTTACACACTGTCAAGAATGAAAGACCAGTTTATTCCATCCAATATGATCTCGTCTACTATCAAAAAGAGATTGAGGGTCATCAGTTCTTCAATTTGTCAACAAATAGCCGACAACCATAATGGAGCATAAACTATCGTAACCAAACTATAATAGTGTTCCTTTACCTTGTGCTCAAAGTTACCTAAGCATAAAGTTCAGTAATCTCTCTAAGGCTTACACACAATTTCTTAATTTTATCCTTTTCAATCTCATCAATGATACATAAATGCCTAAAATCCATTACATATTCGTCTTCACACTCACTTAGCATCACGCAAATGATAAGTATTTTCCAACTCAGGAAATACTAACATACCAAATACATCATAATTCATTTTGTTCCAATTAAAGTTTTTATCCATGTAGAGGGATCCAACCATGTTCACACATCCTTAGTTTTCTTTTAAATCTCACAGCATCGAGGATCCATATATTTTCACGTTTGAATTTCATTCCAATTGAAATCTCAATAATACCATCTCCACATTCTGGTTGATGATAGAAACTTCCAAAAATTTCCTGAGACATGTCAATATTATACTATCAATAATATGCAATCCACCCTACCATCTAAATTTACCTTTTCCTTATAGGTCTCTCCATTCTAACCATTCTCAATTGGCATAATTGTACTACTATGTACTTCTCCAATACTTTCACATTCTTCCTATTACCGAATATCTTGTAATCCGGTGAGAGAACTGACTTGTTTTGCGTTTTATCGCAAATATTGGGATAGCAAGAGACTCCACCAAATTTTCTTTTATCCAATAAGGAAAGGGTGAAAAGAATAGGAAATACCTAGATAGATTTTGTGTTTGGGGGGTAGGTTATGAAAAGGAAAGGTGTTATCACCCTTTTCATCGGTAGTTATCTACAGGCTCTTAATCGCTTAGCTCACTTTTGAAATTTGCTTTTTGTGAGTGATTAAAAATATTTTGAAATTTTCCAATGTAAGGCTAAACTTTGTAATGATTCTTGTATCGTTCCTCAAGAACGCATATAAAGTGTTTTGAAAACATCTTTAAAAGTGCTTGTGTAAAATGTTTTATTTTGAAAGGTTTGTGAGCAAGCGATTAACAGTTCTACCCACTCAAGATCGTTCTTGTACTTTTCCTTCTCCTTTGATTAGTGTTATCCGTACCATTAGTTAGTAGGAAGCCCTATCGTTGGATGTGAAGGGACATGCGTAGGGACATCGCACGATCATCGAAGGCAACCTGTAAGGATGCTTTAGAAATTTTTGTAAGGGACTAGATCATTTATGGAAAGGCAACATCGAAAGGGTCATCGAGGGTTTATGATCTTTTATTCGAGGGACTTTGCTAAAAATCCCTACTTTTAAGAGACATGACCGTTTTATTATGAAGGCAGCAAGAGAGATTACCCTAGAGGTGCAAGTGTATGAGTGTGTTTGTTTCAGTTATTTATATTTGAAGTTAAGATTTTCTATTCTTTCCATACAAACACTAGTTACTAATCAGCAAATATAGTAAGTAAAAAAAATAAAATGCGGAAACGTAAACCTAGACTATTACAATGCTTTGGGGCAGATACATAATAGAAGTGCGAGAAAATAAAATGCGGAAATTAAAACCTACAACTATAACATCCCGGAGCAGTCACATAATAATAAAAATGCGGGAAGTTAAATCTACGCTATTACATTCGCGATAACATCATATACAATTTATCTAAGAAAATAAAATAAGATGAAGGAAAGAGGAAAACAAAATGTTTTTTGGCGATTTTTTATGAAAAAGGTTTTTTGATGATGATTAAGATAAAACCTAAAAAAAAATAATTAATTTTAATTAATAAAAATTTAATTAATTAAATTAATTAAAAAACCTAAAACCTAATTTAATTTTAATTAAAAAAAGGGTTAATTAATGAAATTTAAAAAATGGTAATAAAAATCTAAAACCTAATTATTTTTAAGGTTTGTAAAAAAGGTTTTGTTGTTAATTGAAAAAGATTAAGTTTGCCAAAAGAATTAGGGTTTATGAGAAGAAATTAAGGAAGAAAAACAAGTTAGAAACAAAACCAAGAAAAATTCCAGGGGTGGGTGTTGAACCCACACCCTTAGCCTTTTCCATAACACGCTTCGCCACTGCACCCAATGCGCGCCTGTGTTAGAAGAATGGAAACCATGCACTTACATGTTAAAACCTGTAAAAATATGGAGAAAAAAACATAATACGTCAAAAGGCAGGGATATAACCTACGTCCTTGTACATCAAAGCCTTATCATGCGCGTGCTTGCCATTGGGCCATGCTTCTCAGCTGGTAAATAAGTGAAAATAAATAATTATATAATAAAACAAAATTACTGGGCCGGAGAAGCGCCAAAGCCCTAGCTTCGGTCGTCTTCTCCGATGAGGGTGTTTTCTTATCTTGTAAAACAGAAAGCGTTAGTGACCAAGGAGTACCCTACCCTCCTTAATCGAGGGTCATGAATCCAAATATGGGCTTAGTTTTGGCTAAAAACGACTGAATTGTATGTTTTGAAGGAAAAGTCCTAATTCAGTTCATCAATGGCAACTCATGATTTGGACATTATGAATCCCATGTGATGGTTGTAACCTGTTCTAAATATCATTATAAGCACACATGAACGCACAAGATCAGTTAACAATGCGAAAAATAAAAATTCAAGGTTTTGAAAAACTACCCAACTGGTGTTCTTGAGGGAACGCGTTCTTGGATGCCTCAAGCTTATTGTATGAATGGGAACGACTCTTGATATCTTCAGGAGTATGTTTGAATGATTGGTTTCGATTGAAGGAGGTTGCCAATAGGGTTTTGTGTTTGCCCTAGTTTTTTATAATTTTTGGAATTTTGGAATGGTAATCTTCCAAGGTTTTTTTCGTGTCTTGTTATGTCAAAAATCATGAGAATATATAGAGACAAATTAGGTCAAGAAAGTGTGGGCTTGGAACTTGTATGAAAGGCTCTTGTTTTATCTAATTTATTTTGAATTTTAAATAAATAAAATCAAAATAAATAGAATTAAAAATACAAGGGGTGTATGAATAAGTTCGAAGATTCACATTGAGGCCTATAACACACATGGGCCTTGAAACACAAGCCCACTAGCCCAAAAATTCAAGTTTGGTCACTTTAGGTTTCATGCATTTTCTCAAAATGTCCCAACTTGCACCAATCATAACTCTCTCAATTTTTATTATTTGAAAGTGGTCTTTGACTTTTTTGAAAGATCAAGATGTCCTATACAATCTCTATGTTGATCTTTTTTCAGTTGAAGAAGTTATCTTGATGTAAGTTGCCTTGACAAAAAGTGTCTTTTTGTTGACTTTTGAAATGACCTATAATATTTTGGCCCATATCTCTCAAATGAAGTATTTTTTGGACTTGAGCTTAGAGATACAAAGTTGTAGAGAATGGAATTTTCTTCAAAATGAGCTTTTGTTGAGAAAAATATGATGAAGCGTGTGAAAGTTGTGCTTGGTCAAAGTTCAATTGACTTTTCCTTAAGAAAACCCTAATTTGGCAACTTTGACTTTTGATGAATCTTGAGTTTTCTTGATGAATGAGGATCATTACTTGATCAAATGATGAATGTGACTTCAAAATCTTGAGGTTTGACTGTATGTTGACCACAATTGACTTTTTTTCCAACACAGTTGATTTTCAGTCATCTGAGCATTTGACTGAGCAAACTTGTGATGCAAGGCTTAAAATTTGGCATGAGCATTCCTTGAGACACATGAGGAACCATGAAATCCACTTGAGAAATTATAAGCTCAAATTTCCTTGAGAAAAGAAAAACTCTAGTTGTAGGCCAATTGCTTAGGAGGAGAATTTTTCTGGTTAAACCTTGAGTAGCCTTGAGCAATTGAAACCCTAGGAGCATGAGGAGGTGTCTTGAAGAAAATGGGAGGGAAAATTTCGGGGTACAACACATCTCATACTAGACCTTATCTCAAGCCAACTGCAATAATACTCAGTTAAGCTCAAAATCTTCTAATCTCCGTAACCGACTTCTAAGTGTCTCAACTTAGAACTGCATCCACCTCGGATGGATCTATAGATACCTTTACTCGGAATGGAATACTCAAGAAAACTCACATCCTGAAGCTATAATTTACACCTTGACAACTTTACATAAATCTCCTCCTTTCGACACTGCAATACAAATTGCAACGTTCAACATGTCATTCTTCTTACTTGGATTAAATCATAGTTGCCTCAATAAATATTGTAATAAGTTGATCCAAATATTCGTAATGCCTCTACCAAATTCTAAAAGCTTTCCTCTAACTATCCTCCTCCTTCACCCGAATCTGAATGTAACTCAACCTCAATTCAATTATACTGAAAGGCATACTCGCCTACCCGTTGATCCATCGAATCGTCAATCATTTGAAATGGATATTTAATCTCAATCACTACCTTAATCAACTTCTCGATAATCCACATACAATTTCGTACTACTCTCTTTCTTCTTAACTAATGACATCTTAGCTCCCAAAACGATACACTCGATTTTACAAATCTTATTTCTCTGCACATCTTCTAATAACTTCTCCAATTCTCCATACTCCGAACTGACATCCTATATGGTGCCATAGGAATAAGTCTGGTACAAAGAACGAGATCAACAGTAACTCTGCTTCTCATCTAACATCCCCACGTGATAAATAAATTACTTCCAGGTTCTAGAACCATTTTTAAAACAAACTTCATCACGTTAGCTTTCTAATGCTTCCAACGGAACTCGAATCGAACATCCATAATTCAAGTTATGAATTTTCAAAGTTTTCAGAAAAGTCAGAGTAACAAAGTGGTAACTGGTGCCCTCAAGGATGGTAACCGGTTAAATCCCAGTAACTGGTACCCAGGTACTCATATATTGGTAATCGGTTACACACAGTGCAAAAGCACTTCTCTACTGCTTCTCGCCACGAATATCACTTTTCTTCTCAACCCAGAACATCATTCTTCTTATAACTCAAATGATATAATACTTTTTCAAAACCTCATTTTTCAAAACATCAAAGTTCCAATTCTTTTCACAATGTTAATAATATCTTTGAGTTCTGATTTTGACTCGCAATTCACAAATACCCAACAATATCAACTACATTAAACAACCACTTACATGGTTCTAACAACAGAATTCACAACAATTCATCACTCTAGCATTACTCCAAACAACGACAATACACACAAAGGTAACTCAACACTAACGACTTCACAATCAACATGCGGTGCTAAAAACATTACAACCGTATGAGCTTCATCTTCTAAGAGTTATCCTACGTACTTAACTAATATCTTCCAGCATAAGAATATACATCGACTCTTCAAAATAATTCGTAATCACTTGGTTTAACTTCAAACATTTAAATCCAAGGATAACATTAAGTCAATCCAACATCCCTATCTAACAAAAAGTCATAATTGTCCCTGGGAAAACCTTAGGATTCACCTACAACTGGAACATCATTAGCCATAACCTCGCCCTTAAAGTACCTGATCATTCCCTCTCAATGACACTTCGACTGACCGCTAGGCATAAATCTTGAATCAGTACTTCCTTCAAATTTGGGAAATAACACAATTTAACCAACATTTTCACTCCTATAATTCACGGCACATTGAACCAACTGTTCACACCTGAACCATCTTAGAGAATCACGAGCTTATCCCTCACTTGTTTCAATCCCACTCCTTCAAACAAGTGATTAGAACAACAAGAAAGTACCAAAAGTGTTTCAAACACATGTTACATACTAAGGAACAAAAAAAACGACAATATTCAACTATCACACTACAAACTCAACAACTTGACCGGATGCTACAACCTGCTCTAATACCACTAATATAACACCTTATTTCCCCGTCAGTAATTTAACCAAAATTAGAGTAATTTAATTCATAAAATAAAACATCAAGAATATGATGCCACATCATTCATCATATTAAAACCTTGCTCTAGTATAAATAAACAGATACATAACACACTTTCGGATGAATCGACAACATTTCCAAAATAGTTCTCAAATCTTCAACTTTATTAATGCAGTGGAAAAGAACTCATAATTATTATTTAACATGTTCAACCAATGGTTAATCAAATAAAAGAGAATCTACAATTACTCTCACAATTCTTCAAAATAAACCAACAACTAAAAAAACAAGCAAGCATTCATCCCCTCGGTGTTACGTATCAGAGCACGGGGCCGACTCGAAAATAAATGACGAATAACCTCGTCTACTACGGATCACTTGCACGTTACCCAGGTAGAGGAAACATTCAAATAAAGGGAGTTGGATATCACAATATTATAATAAGTTATATAATCATAGGTATGCGGTAGATACATTATGAAAGATTCCAAGCTCAACAATCATCAATGATAATTCACAATGATTATACACGTACATACATATCTGCAATTTGTTCTTCATTGGTAAACTTTTCCTGTTTCAGGAATTCACATAACCTAGTCATATAGATAGTTGCCCCATCCTGTTTTGAAAATTAATCTCTAACCCGCTTTTGTAGGTAAATCCATCTAATTTCAGGAATTCATACTGCTTGGTAGTATAGATAGTTACCGCATCTTACTTCGGGAATTAATCTCTGACCTGCTTTTTGTTGGTAAATACGTCATGTTTCTGGAATTCATATCGCCTGGTCATATAGATAGGTGCCCCGTCCTGTTTCAGTAATTAATCTCTGACCCACTTTTTGTTGGTAAACCTGTCCTGTTTCAGGAGTTCATACCGCCTGGTCGTATAGATAGGTTGCCCCGTCCTGTTTCAGGAATCTAATCTTTGACCCACTTTTGTGTTGGTAAACTCATCCTGTTTCGGGAATTCATATCGCTTGGTCGTAAATATAGTTGTCATCTTGTTTCGAGAATTAATCTTTGACTCGTTTGAAAATTGCTGATGATATTCGTTTGTTTACGGACTAACCTGGAAGAAACAAAGTTAGTTTTATGCAATGTCATGATGTATGTAATGCATTTCATAATGATGTTCTCAAACAAATGAGAGTGTCGTATGCATTTCGTATGTATATGTTATGATGTTTTTTAAATAATGTATGGATATGAGATGTTGCTGACGGAAATGGTAGCTTCGTATAGCATCTTTGGCTGGGGAGAATAAATCCCTAAGTGGTGCTGGGGATGAGGGATATGAATCTTAAATCTTGTTTGGAATGTCTTCGTTGGGGATTCCTGCTTTCTATTTGAGGATATTCTGCTGGGGACGTTCGACTTCCGCTTGGGGATAGAAGAATTCAGGAACATTGGTTTTTCATCGTTCTCTTGAAGGATTTGATTCTTATGTATGTTGACTGGGGATAAAAGATATAGATAATCCTCTGATGTGGGGACGTTCACTCTTCTAGGGAGGACAAAGTTGAAAGACATCTGACCTGGGAAGAGAATTCTATCAGGGAATTGCAATAATCAGAGAAATAACCTCTATTTGGGAAATAAACCTTGTTGGGGAAATAAACCCTACTAGGGAAATAAACCCTGCTAGGGAAATAAACTCTGATGGGGAGATAACTCTGCTAGAGAAGAGAATTTTGTCAGGGATCTTACAATATGGAGAAATAAACTCCGCTGGAGAAGAGAATTTTGTCGGGGATCTTACAGTGTTGGAGAAATAAACTTCGTTGGAGAATTAAATTCCTATAAATTGTGCTGAGGGAATCATTTCTGATGGGAATTGGAATTTCATAGGTTATGCGGAGGATGTTTCCATCGCATGCTAGGAAAATGGTCAAACTTCCTTATTCGCTAGGGGACCTACCGGGGATGATGATCAGGTCAAGCTATCCATTAGGGATGTGGAGGTGAACTGCAGGAAAATTCCCCAATTTCTGCCTGAGGGCATATTAGACTCGTTGGGGAATATATCTCTGTCAAGGATGAGTTTGTAAAGGTAGCTCTGCGAATATTTCTCTGTGGAGATTTGTGGATGACTTGAACGTTATCCCGACTCCTAGAGTCTTTAGTAAATTCTAAACATGTTTTTATTCACATATTTGTTAACAGTAATCATATTCATATACATATGTTCACTCAATTTAGTAATTGGACGTTTTTGCAAGCAAGACAGAAAGTAAATTTGAATTTTGAATTATATTTGTATTGATATTTTTCCTATAAACAGGCAGTTTTGTAGAAGGAGACAGAGATCCTAGTAAGAGGAAATCATCGTAAAAATGAAGAAAGTACAGAGAAAAACAAGGAAAGACAACTATGTGGAAACAATTCCATCGGGTTTCAACTTTGCTATTTCCCCTATGTCTTCAAGCATCTCATCCATTACTATCGGAAAAAGTTGATTGAATTGATCTGTAGATTTGAACTTGACGTTGATAATCATGCGGGCTGTTAGTAAACAAGTGATCGAACGAGACATAGTCCTACGCTTCAATCCCTAACTTTTTCCTGGACAGCTCTTTCGGGTTTTCAGTCCACTGGGATACCCTTTCTTTCCGAAGCCACCTTTTCAGGTTTTCGAATTGCCAAGTGTAAAACTTTATATATACCTCCCTAATTTTTGCCTGAACCCTTTTGGTTTGTCGAGATGCCCTTATTTTTTCCTAGGCCAGTCAACCTAGTGGGTCTCTTTTATACGTAGTATTTTTTTACTATGTCCGCGTTCACAGGGTGCGAAAAATCTTCACCATCCATGGTGGTAAGTATCATAGCACCGCCAGAAAATATCTTCTTGGTCACAAGTTTCCCTTCATATGTGGGAGTCCCTTTTCACCTAGGATCACTTTATGGTAGGATAATGTGAAGGGGTGAAAAACACAAGAAGGGGGGGTTGAATTGTAAAACTGAAATCTTAAAGCAATTGACAAGATATTTTTATCCTGGTTCGTTTGATCTCAAACTAATCCAGTCCACCTGTCAAGGTGATTTCGCCTCTCTCCAACGAGGTCTTAATTCACTATATTCAACTGAATATTACAGACTGCTTTAACAACTGCTAAAGCCTTCTTGATTCAAACCACAATCCGGTTTGTCAAGGCAACACTTTCTTACAAAGGTATAAAACAATGTGCGTGAATGTTTTCTACAAAACTTTATCACAACTATGATGTATACACAAAATGAAGCTTAGAAACTAGAGTGCTAAACACTAATGGAGTATCAGAGTTTGTGGTTTAGCAAAACTGGTAGATGAAGATTATTGTTCAGCTTTGTGCGTGTAGAGATTTGGAGAGCATTAGCCATTATAATCTTCGAAGCCTTGTTTATATAGCACTTGAGAAGATGAACGTTGAATGCAATATTCTTGATTCAATGCTAATAACAAGCTTTCCTTTTTGAGCAGATATTGTCTAGAATGAGGCCGTTGGGATTAATTAGCTTTCAATGCACAGTACCGTTGCTTCTTCAATGCACGTTCTGGCTTGGCTCATTCTGATTCTGCTTCGCTGCTGATGAACTATTGTGTTTCTGTATCAGAGTGTTTACGCGCAGTTCTGTTCATCAAGCTTCAGCATGTACGTGAGTTGATCATCTGATCTTGACGTTCTGATTCAGCAACTTCTGATGCTGGTGTATGAAATCAAATTCTGATGCTGAAGAAGTGATCTTGCTTATTTTAATCAGCGTATCTGCAAGTCAGAGCATAGTAATTTTAGGCAGCATATAGTTCAAACATGAAACATATAAATACTATATCTTTTCACTTTGTTATCATCAAAACTTAAATATAGGGTAGTAGATTCAAACATTGTTCTAACAATCTCCCCCTTTTTGATGATGACAAAAACTAGATATTTTAAATGAAAAATAACGTGAAAAGGTGTCTGGGAAATGTTTCAGAGTTAAGAAGTAAGGAGAAATCAGAGTTAAGAGATACTCCCCCTGAGTTGATTACTTCCCTTTGATGATACGTGTTCTTCAGGATCAGATCTTTTTCTTTCTTTGAACATCAGATTATAAGAGTCTTTGACTTATCAGAGAGCAGAGCTTCAGAGCTTTTCCTGTCAGAGCTTTGCTTTGGATCAGAGTATTTGGTCGATCAGAACTTCATATTTGATCAGAGCAACATTGATCAGAGCTTCTACATTTTGATCAGAGCTTCTAGTCTTCATAGTGTTCAGGAGCTTCCTTGTACCTGTAGACTTTAAACAAAACAGAAAAACATTTCAAGTAATAGAGTTAGAATGTTTGAGAATTTCTGTCTAGTTAGCCGTTATTGATTTTAAATATCATTCTTGTTCTCCCCCTTTTTGTCAGCAATCAAAAAGTGTTGGTGATGTGCTAAAACAATTTAGATCAGAAAAACAAATTATATTAAAATAGTTCAGAATCAGAGCAAAAGAACATTACAAAACATAGTCAAAACAGTACTTTAGAAAATCAAGAAAACATAGAGAATGTCATGCATGAAAAAGTTTGAGTGATTATGAGAAAGCGTAAAGAATAATACTAAAGGATTAATGTGCTTAAATAGAGTTTTTCAAAATTATTTTGAAAAGTTAAACGTTTTTAAGAGAGAGAAAAAAAATCATGATTACCATTTAAACGCATGATTACTTTTCATTAAATGCTTGCTGATTTTGGGGGATTTGAGAAAGATACTTAAAAACGGTTACCAGACATGTGTCTCAATGCACCCAATCAGCGCTTTGCCTTCTCAGAAGCGTGCACGCGTTCTGCTTCAGAGATTTGCTGATGATTGGATGACACTTGTTTGATGTAGTGATCAGCACGTCTGTCTTTGAGATTAGACTCTCAGATCTTTAGACTTGCATCTGATACAATCTGCATGTTCTATCTTTCTGAAAGAAGATTGATCAGAAGTTCACAGTGATATAATTACATTCTGAAGATAAATATATGAAATTAAAACATTTTCATTCTGGGCATACTTTCATGCTGAGATGTTTCAGAATGAAATTAAACCTATCTTCTGAAAGGGGTTTAGTAAAGATATCAGCCCATTGATGGTCTGTATCTATAAATTTCAAGTTCAAAATACCTTTCTGAATATAGTCCCTAATGAAATGATGCTTAATTTCTATATGCTTAGCTCTAGAATGTAAAATAGGATTCTTACTTAAGCAAATAGCAGAAGTATTATCACAAAGTATAGGAATGTTACTCTCAAAAATCTGGAAGTCTTCAAGCTGACTTTTCATCCAGAGCATTTGTGTGCTACATCCTGCTGCTGCTATGTACTCAGCTTCTGCTGTTGACAGAGCAATTGTTGATTGCCTTTTGCTGGACCACGAGATCAGATTTTCTTCCAGAAACTGGCATCTTCTAGAAGTACTTTTACGTTCCACTCTGTCTCCAGCAAAATCAGCATCACAGTAGCCTACTAAGCTGTAATCACTAGATTTTCTATAAAACAAACCCAGATTAGTAGTACCTTTCAGATACTTGAAAATTCGCTTAACAGCTGTTAAGTGAGATTCTCTAGGATCTGATTGGAATCTAGCACAAATACATACGCTGAATAAGATATCAGGTCTTGAAGCAGTCAGATAGAGGAGAGAACCAATCATACCTCTGTAGACTTTCTGTTCTACACTTTTGCTTACCTCTTCTCTTTCCAGAATGCACGTGGGATGCATTGGAATCTTTGATGGCTTACATTCTGAGAGGTCAAATTTCTTCAGAAGATCTCTGATGTATTTGCTCTGATGAATGTAAGTTCCTTCTGGAGTTTGATTGATCTGAATTCCTAGAAAGAATTTCAGTTCCCCCATGAGGCTCATCTCAAATTCTGCCTGCATACACTTAGCAAATTTTCATCCAAGAGAAGGATTAGTAGAACCAAAAATTATATCATCAACATAAATTTGACAGACTAAAATGTCACTCTTAACTGTTTTACAGAATAGAGTAGTGTCCACTTTCCCTCTGGTGAATTCATTTTCAAGCAGAAAGTTACTTAGCCTTTCATACCAAGCTCTGGGAGCTTGTTTCAGACCATACAGTGACTTCTTTAGTTTGAAAACATGTTCTGGATGTTTTGTATTTTCAAAACCTGGGGGTTGGTGAACATAAACTTCTTCTTCTATATAACCATTTAAGAATGCACTTTTGACATCCATTTGATACAGAGTGATGCCTCTATTAACAGCAAATGAGATTAAAAGTCTGATAGATTCTAACCTGGCGACTGGGGCAAAGGTTTCTGTATAGTCTATCCCCTCTTGCTGACTATAACCTTGTGCAACCAGTCGTGCCTTGTTTCTGATGACTTCACCTTGTTCGTTTAACTTGTTTCTGAACACCCATCTTGTTCCAATGACGTTGAATCCTTTTGGTCTGGGGACGAGATCCCATACGTCGTTTCTGGTGAATTGATTCAGCTCTTCTTGCATTGCCAGAATCCAGTCATTATCCAGAAGTGCTTCATCAATAGAAGAAGGTTCAATCAGAGACACAAGTCCCATAAGAGTTTCTTCAGAGTTTCTGAAGCTTGCTCTTGTTCTGATTGGATCTTCCTTTCTTCCTAGGATAGTCTCTTCTGGGTGATCCAAACTGCTTCTGGGCAATCTCTTCTGAGGTTGATCAGCAGCTGTTGGAGGATTTCTAGCAGTGCTCCTTTCAGACGTTGAAGGAATGTCTGTGTTGAGAGCTTCTGATGACTTGTCTTCAGAACCTACAAATTCAATTTCTATACCTGCAAGATTTTCATTCTGCTTTGACTTTTCAGAGTCAAGCTTGTCATCAAAACGAACACTGATTGATTCTTCCACAATCTGTGTTTCTGTATTGTATACTCTGTACCCTCTTGAGCGTTCAGAGTATCCTAACATAATACACTTCTGTGCCTTAGAATCAAACTTGTTCAAATAATTCTTTGTATTTAATATAAAGCAAGTGCATCCAAATGGATGAAAATATGAAATGTTGGGCTTTCTGTTCTTCCACAATTCATATGGAGTCTTTTCCAAAATAGGTCTTATTGAGATTCTATTCTGAATGTAGCACGCTGTGTTTATTGCCTCTGCCCAGAAAGTCTTAGCAACGTTTGTCTCATTGATCATGGTTCTGGCCATTTCTTGCAATGTTCTGTTCTTTCGTTCTACAACTCCATTTTGTTGGGGAGTTCTAGGACAAGAGAAATCATGCAGAATGCCTTTGTCATTGAAGAATGACTCAAAATCTTTATTTTCAAATTCTCCACCATGATCACTTCTGACTTTAACGATTCTAAGATCTTTTTCATTCTGAACTTGGTTACAGAAGGTAACAAACACAGAGTGTGACTCGTCCTTGTGTCTTAAGAACTTTACCCATGTCCATCTGCTATAGTCATCTACGATTACTAACCCATACTTCTTACCACTGACTGAAGCAGTTTTAACTGGTCCAAATAGGTCAATGTGCAGAAGTTCTAATGGCTTAGAGGTGGAAACAACATTTTTGGATTTAAAAGAAGGTTTTGCAAATTTGCCTTTCTGACATGCTTCACACAGAGCATCTGAATTGAACTTCAAATTTGGAAGTCCTCTGACCAGATTGAGTTTGTTAATCTGAGATATTCTTCTCATACTAACATGCCCCAATCTTCTGTGCCAGATCCACTGCTCATTGTTAACAGACAGAAGACATTTTACGTTCTGACTCTTTAGTTCAGAAAGTTTGATTTTGTAAATGTTGTTTTTCCTCTTACCATTAAACAGGATAGTCCCATCTTTCTGACTAACAGCTTTACATGATTTTTGATTAAAGATTATATCATAACCGTTATCACTTAATTGACTTATGGATAACAGATTATGCATCAATCCATCTACTAGCAGAATGTTATTAATAGAGGGAAGATTTCCATTACCTACAGTTCCAAAGCCAATAATCTTTCCCCTCTGATTGCCTCCAAAGCCAACGTGGCCTCCAGGCTTAAGTTCCAGGCTTTGGAACATATGCCTTCTTCCCGTCATGTGTCGTGAGCAGCCAGAGTCCAGGTACCATGACTGGTGTTTCTGACTTGCTGCTAAAGATATCTGCAACATGTATTATTTTATCCTTAGGTACCCAGATTTTCTTGGGTCCTGACTTGTTAGTTTTACCAAAACTCTGGTTGAATTTTGGTTTCACAGAGTGCTTACTGCTAGTATATTTGATGTCGTGTGTGTGACCATACACAAAGTGTGAATTTAGATGAGTGTGTTTAATGGTTAAATCCATGACATTTTTAGGTGTAGGAACCTTACCTTGGTATCCTATTCCTTTCCTGCCGTTTCTGCTAACTCCATAGATCATTGAAGCCATTCTGCTTCTATCTATGCTTTTAGCTAAGAACTTCTGGAAACTATGATCATACTCCTTGATGATCTCATCAGCGTTGCTGGGAGTTTCAGAAATTGGTTCCTTCTGAGAGTTTTGTAAAGAGTTTTCTAATTTTGAAATTTTATCTCTCAGCTCATAGTTTTCCAATTTGAGACTCTCAGACTTATTAGAGTCAGATTCAAGATTCCTTTTCAGGTCTCTGAATTTAGCTCTAATCTGCTGATAACGTTCCAGAATTTCATTGAGGCTTTCAGCAAGTTCAGCCTTTGTAAAATTAACAGCGAAGTTAGGGAATACCTCTTCTGTGTCTGATTCTGAGTCTGATTCAGAAGCTTCACTATCATCTGGAATGTTAGCCATGAGCGCTATGTTTGCCCTTTCATCATCTGATTCTGAGTCAGCTTCAGACGAGTCAGAGTCATCCCATGTGGCCATGAGACTTTTCTTCTTCTCTCTTCCAAACTTCTTTTTGGGCTTTTCCCTCTGAAGCTTTGGGCAGTCACTCTTGTAGTGTCCTTGCTCATTGCACTCGTAGCAGATGATGTCTTTTGTGTTTGGCTTCTTGCTACTGGAGGGGCCTTCAGATCTTCTGTATCCAGAGGAAGAATCTGTCCTTCTGTATCTGGAAGAAGACTCGTTCTGATCAGATCTTCTGGGATTCCTGAACTTCCTTTGTCTTTGCTTCCACAATTGATTTACTCTTCTGGAGAGAAGGGAAAGTTCGTCTTCTTCTGATGAGGATCCATCAGATGTTTCTTCAACTGCCTGCAAAACTTTAGACTCAGATTTTCTGTTAGATTTTAAAGCTAAAGGCTTACCTTGCTTCTGAGGCTCGTCAGCTTCTAGCTCTATCTCATGACTTCTGAGGGAGCTTATAAGTTCCTCCAGAGTGATCTTGTTGAGATCTTTAGCTAGCTTCAGAGCAGTAACCATAGGCCTCCACTGCTTGGGTAAACTTCTGATTATTTTCTTGACATGGTCAGCAGTAGAGTATCCTTTGTCCAGAACTTTGAGACCAGCTACCAGAATCTGGAATCTAGAGAACATAGCTTCAATGGATTCAGATTCTTCCATTTTGAACGCCTCATACTTCTGAATGAGCGCCAGAGCTTTTGTTTCTTTGACTTGAACGTTGCCCTCATGCGTCATTCTGAGAGAATCAAAGATGTTCTTAGCTGTGTCTCTGTTGGAGATCTTTTCATACTCAGTATAGGAGATGGCACTGAGGAGTATGGTTCTGGCCTTATGGTGATTCTTGAAGTCACGCTTTTGTTGATCAGTCATTGATTTTCTTTCAATCTTCTGACCAGTTGCATTCACAGGGTGCGTGTATCCATCTGTCACCATATCCCACAGATCAGCATCATGTGCTAGAAAGAAGCTTTCAATTCTGTCTTTCCAGTAATCAAAGTTTTCTCCATCAAAGACTGGAGGTTTGCCGCTGAATCTGTCTCTGTCCTCATTATTGTCATTGCTGAAGTGAGAGTTGTTTCCTGCCATTGTGTTTTTCTGACGCTGGATCTTGTACTGACACGGTTAAGTGTTTTAGCTCAGAACCAGGCGCTCTGGTACCAATTGAAGGGGTGAAAAACACAAGAAGGGGGGGTTGAATTGTAAAACTGAAATCTTAAAGCAATTGACAAGATATTTTTATCCTGGTTCGTTTGATCTCAAACTACTCCAGTCCACCCGTCAAGGTGATTTCGCCTCTCTCCAACGAGGTCTTAATTCACTATATTCAACTGAATATTACAGACTGCTTTAACAACTGCTAAAGCCTTCTTGATTCAAACCACAATCCGGTTTGTCAAGGCAACACTTTCTTACAAAGGTATAAAACAATGTGCGTGAATGTTTTCTACAAAACTTTATCACAACTATGATGTATACACAAAATGAAGCTTAGAAACTAGAGTGCTAAACACTAATGGAGTATCAGAGTTTGTGGTTTAGCAAAACTGGTAGATGAAGATTATTGTTCAGCTTTGTGCGTGTAGAGATTTGGAGAGCATTAGCCATTATAATCTTCGAAGCCTTGTTTATATAGCACTTGAGAAGATGAACGTTGAATGCAATATTCTTGATTCAATGCTAATAACAAGCTTTCCTTTTTGAGCAGATATTGTCTAGAATGAGGCCGTTGGGATTAATTAGCTTTCAATGCACAGTACCGTTGCTTCTTCAATGCACGTTCTGGCTTGGCTCATTCTGATTCTGCTTCGCTGCTGATGAACTATTGTGTTTCTGTATCAGAGTGTTTACGCGCAGTTCTGTTCATCAAGCTTCAGCATGTACGTGAGTTGATCATCTGATCTTGACATTCTGATTCAGCAACTTCTGATGCTGGTGTATGAAATCAAATTCTGATGCTGAAGAAGTGATCTTGCTTATTTTAATCAGCGTATCTGCAAGTCAGAGCATAGTAATTTTAGGCAGCATATAGTTCAAACATGAAACATATAAATACTATATCTTTTCACTTTGTTATCATCAAAACTTAAATATAGGGTAGTAGATTCAAACATTGTTCTAACATAATGCGCTTTATCACCAAGTCACCATCCTGATATACCCGATGCTTGACTTTCTTATTGAAGGCTTTGATCATGCGCTTCTGATACATATGACTATGACAAACAGCCGCAAGCCTTTTCTTGCCGATCAAATTTATCTGGTCTAGCCTAGTCTAAATCCACTAGTCTTCGTCTAAACCTATGTCTTTCATGATCCTTAAGGAAAGAATATGGACTTTGACAGGTAAGGTATCCTCCATATCATAGACTAGAGAGAATATGGTTTCCCCAGTTAATGTCCATACTGAAGTGCGATAGCCATGAAGAGAAAATGGTAACATCTCATCCCAATCTTTGTATGTCACCGTCATCTTCTACAAGATCTTCTTAATGTTCTTGATGGTGACTTCCACTGTGCCATTCATCTTTGGCCGATACGGAGAGGAATTATGATGTTTAATGTTGAACTGTGTATAGAGTTTTGTGATTATAGTGTTGTTGAGATTGGTACCATTATCGGTGATGATCTTCTCGGGTATGCCATATTAACATATGAGGTTATTCTTAATGGATTGGGAAAACGAGGCTGATTCAATGGTAGCCAATGCGTCTGCCAACTGATTCTCTTCTCGTGGGATATGTTCGAAAGTGATTTCATCGAAATACGGAACTAATATCAATGCATGCTCTCGATAAGGAATGAGATTTGGGTGCTTCATATCCCCTTCTCCCTTAATCTAACTGATCACTAGGGCTGAGTCCCCGTACACATTCAAGAATTTGATTCTCATATCAATAGCAGCCTTATTACCCATGATGCATGCTTCGTTCTCGGGTTAGAAGCTCCATCGAAAACCAAAGTCCATCGGGATCCATTGCCCAGCGGGTTAGAAACTCCATCGAAAACCAAAGTCCATCGAGATCCTGGCTCAGGTCCTTCATATGGTCCAGGTATTTCACAGTCTGCAACTAGCATAATATTCTCATCTGGGAACTCGAAATTCATAGATTGATAGTCGTCTACGGCTTGATGAGCCTAATGACCTTCCAATACACTTCCTTTGATTTCCTTCTAAGTGGTGTACTGAATGTCTTATTCTGTTAAGACCATTTTCCATATGGCTATCCTTCCAGAGAGAGCGGGCTTCTCGAAATGGATTTTATAGGATCCATCTTAGAGATTAACAAAGTAGTATGAGTCAACATATACTGTCTTAGTCGATGAGCAGCCCATGCCAAAGTGTAACAAGTCTTCTCGAGCAGTGAATATCTTGTTTCACAGTCAGTAAACTTTTTTCTAAGGTAGTATATTGCATGTTCTTTTCGACCAGACTCGTCATGTTTCCCCAGTACACAAACCATTGAGTTCTTTAACACTTCTAGTTACATGATCAGAGGTCTTCCTTCAACTGGTGGCATCAGAATTGGAGGTTCCTCGAGGTACTCCTTAATTTTTTCGAAGCTATCTGACAATCGTCATTCCACTTTACTACTTGATCTTTCTTTAGCAACTTGAAGATCGGCTCACAAGTAGCGGCCAAATGAGAAATAAATCTAGCAATGTAGTTCAGTCATCCCAGGAAACCTCCGACTTCCTTCTTAGTACGGGGAGCCGACATTTCTTGAATGACTTTAACCTTGGAGGGATCAACCTAGATACCTTTACCACTAACGAAGAAACCTAGGAGTTTACCGTATCTTACCCCAAAGGTACACTTGTTTGAATTCAATATCAGCTTGTACTTATTCAATCTCTCGAACAGTTTGTGTAGGTGGTCGAGATGTTCTTCTTTAGTCTGAGATCTGGCTATCATGTCGGCGATGTAAACCTCTATCTTGTGATGTATCATGTCATGGAACAAAGCTACCATAGCACGCTGATATGTCTCGCAAACATTCTTCAAATCGAAAGGCATAACCTTGTAACAGAAAGTACCCCACTGTGTGACAAAGGTAGTCTTCTCCATGTCTTCAGGTGCCATCTTGATCTGATTATAACCTGAGAAACCATCCATGAAATAAAATACTTTATGTTGAGCAGTATGGTCAACTAGAACATCAATATGTGGCAGCGGAAAGTCATCTTTGGGGCTTTCCCTGTTCAGATCCCTGTAGTTTACACACATATGCACTTTTCCATCCTTCTTAGGTACGAGCACCACATTTGCAACCCACTGAGGATAGGACGTAACATCTAAGAAACCTGCATTGAATTGCTTCATAACCTCAGCCTTGATCTTTTCGTACATCTCGGGACACATACGACGGACCTTTTATTTTATTGGAGAACAACCTTCTTTCATCCGTAGACACTGAACCACAATATCAGTATCAAGTGCTGGCATGTCTTCGTATGACCAAGCAAAGATCTCAACATAGTCGCGCAACATCTGGATTAATCTTTTCTTGACATTGTTTTCTAGGTTAGTACCTATCTTGACTTCTTTCTTGTCTTCTTCAGTACCCAAGTTCACAACCTCAACTGGCTCTTCATGTGGTTGTATATCCTTTTCCTCTTGCATTAATAGTCTGTCAAGCTCTCCAGGTATTTCACAATCTTCCTCACCTTCGTCCTCGACTTGGTAGATCGGATCTTCAAAGTCATAATTGGCAATAGCAGAATTGTTATCAATGGGACCCATAGTGGATATGGATCTTCAATTTGTTTTGTGGGTGTGTGTAAGAACACATAGCTATTTTGAAAGTAATAAAGTAAAATAAATACATAGAGTGAAAAATTTGAATGCAAACGTCCAATGTTTTATTGAATGAAAATATGCGAATGAAAATATGCGAATGAAATGGCAATCCTAACAAATGGACCGCTGTGCCCCGGGTAAGGCGCAAGGTTTAAAGTTATTGTTTTAAAAAATTACATAGCCAAAACTCGAAATCAAAAAGAAACAGAAAATAGCATTTACTCCTGACTAAAGGAGATCGTTATAACGTTTTTAGTCTTCCAATTACTGATCCACTTATGGTGCTGGGAAAGATCCAACTGTCTAGGTCATAGTCACTATCAGCATCTTCTATCGTGTTGACTCCATTGTTGCTGACGCAGAATGGTGGTCTCCCAGCACGAGCACGATGAACATCCCTTTAAGCCTCTACAGTGAAACCCAAACCAAATTTGTCATATTTGTAAGGAATGTTAGGAAGCTGACCCCAGGTGGCGCACCCACCTTCTTCTACCACATCTCTAGCGTGTTTCAAAGAAACCATTATGGGAAGAACCTTGGTAACCTTAGGAATAGAAGAAACGCTTTCATTAACGGTATTTATCCGAGGAATAACTTCAAAGGTCTGGCAGGGAGTTTCAATGAATTTGCTGTCTATCTCAACATACTTGAAGGAGTTCAAGTGACTCACCATGTACTCTTCTTCACCATAAACTGTGACAACATTTCCTTTCACGAGATATTTCAGCTTTTAGTGTAACGTAGAAGTAACAGTGCCTACCACATGAGTAGTATACTTTCCCTGGCCCATGCAAGTGTCCTCAGTTATTTTACCCATTTTTACTTTGTTGTTGGAGTGTGAGTTAGAGTCGGTGTATAACCTTTCTTACTTATTAATTATTTGAGTATCCATACTTGGTGTGTGGTAATTCAGATGATTGCCACTCTTGGATAATTACACCTCACCTGTGGCCTGAGGGATATTGTAGTTCTTTTTCCTCGCGCATGTACCTTATCTTTTTCACTTACCGTATGTAAGTTGGTCCCCTTACTGCATTTTGCATAAGGGATGTTCTTGCCCCTACAAGTCTTCAGTAATTTTACCAGTGTTTCCCTTTCCTTAGAGTGCGAGTAAGAGTCGGTGTATAACATTTCTTACTTCTCAACTATTTGGGTATCCATACTTAGTGTGTGATAATTTAGATAATTTCCACTATTGAAGAACTACACCCCGCCTTTGGCCTAAGGGACACCATAGTTCTTGCGTATTTACAGCCTCTTAAAGGTCCAATATGTTTTAGCAGTCCTTGTTGAGTCCTCTCGGTTGGTCTCTTTCCCCCCGTAAAGTTTACCTTTGATTGGATTTCTCCTTGAGTCTGTGTTGGAAAGAATCCACTTCATTATCCTCAGTAAGTCCATCTTGGATTGGATTTCCTTATTTAGGAGCCTATCTTCAGTTGGTTCCCCTTTTGTTATTGAGTTCATCTTTGATCGGTGCTCTCTGTAGGTTCTGCTTTGTCGGTTCCTTTGCTCTGGTTTATCCGTGTTGATCAAATTCTCCTTTTGTTGGCTTAACTAACATTCTTTGTTAGAGTCCTTTTGTGTCTCTTTCAAGGTCTAGTTGTCTGGCATCCTCGGTTGGGATGGTGCGTCCTTCCTTGTTAGATTCCTTTAGTGTCTTTCAAAGTCCAGCTGTCTAGCATCCTCGGTTGGGCAGGTGCATCCATCCTCGTTAGAGTCCTTTAGTGTCTCTTTCAAAGTCCAGTTGTCTGGCATCCTCTATTAGCAGGTGCTTCCTTCCTCGTTAGAGTCCTTTAGTGTCTCTTTCAAAGTCCATTTGTCTGGAATCCTCGATTGGGCAGGTGCGTCCTTCCTTGTTAGTTTCCTTTAGTGTCTCTTTCAAAGTCCAGTTGTCTGGCATCCTCGGTTGGGAATGTGTGTCCTTCCTTGCTAGAGTCTTTTAGTGTCTCTTTCAAAGTCCATTTGTCTGGAAGGTGTGTGCTTCCTTGTTGGAATCCTTTAGTGTCTCCTCAAAGTCCAGTTGTCTGGAATACTTGGTTAGGAAAGTACGTCTTTCCTTGTCGAAGTCTGTTATGGTCAACCTCTTCCTGATATGTCTCCAATATCTTTACCGGACGCATTTATTCGATCTCTCTTTTTAGTGTCTAATCTTTCCTTGACATACACATACCCTTGATAACAACTTTAACCCAAAATAAATAAAAAATAGAATATATAGAAAACCAAAAATAAATAATACCCGACTGGCTTCAGAGTGCAAATTTTACGGTTCTATTAAGTATTCATTCCTCTTTCACCTTGTTTGTTCGAAAGGCTACCACTAATCTCACCCTCTAGTTAAAGAAGATTTAATAGAGGCAGTTGTTGTACTCCAAAATCCGCCCTCTTCATTTTGAACTTAATTGGGTTATACTTCATTACCATATGCATATGTCATTGGCTCTATGCTCATGGAGTCGAGGAATTTCTTTGCAAGAGAGTTGCGAAATTGACTATTCTGTTAAGCAGCACTACGAAGCAGATTTCAGTGTTATCAGAATTTTAATTCCCTCTGCGTGATTTTTGAGCTATCCAATAGACAACCAAGCAAGTCATCAACATGTCAAGCTCTTAGGTTTTTTAACACGATCTGAATTGTGCAGAAAGTCAACTGTTTCAGTCCATTTGAGATGGTGTAGACAGAAATTCAGTATGATGCATTTCAAAATCAGAATTTCATAACTCGAGTTCAGAAATGGTTTAGCATTGAATCCTGGGTCATGAGAACCATCTTGAGGTCTTCTTCATTTCATCTGTTCATGGCGAAGGTTGATTTTGTAAGGAATATTTTCTAAAGCACAAATACTTGAATTGCGGTATACAATAGATTTACCATTTATCTGGTTTTCAGACGCTTAAAAATTCATAACTTCTGACTGGAGTACCATCTTTGAGTTACTCCTAGAGAATTTTAATCATCTTGTTATTTCTTCCAACTTTAATGTTCTTCTCGAAAGCTAATTCTTTGAGGCGGAGGTTCTTCGAATGCGCGAGTATTTTGAAGCTAAACAGTGAAAAAATAGTGAAAATACTCTGATGAACCGTTATTTTGCGGACGTTCAAAAATTCATAACTTTCTCCCGAATCGATGTTTTTGAGCCGCTCTTTGGGAGAAAAATTACATTGATTTTATATTTTATTTGTATGTTCAGGCCGAGAGCTGATTCTTAGCAGAAGATCTCTGAAAGTGTGAATTAACAAAGATTTTTATAGTGAAAAATGTTCGACATATACTATCTTCTGTGGCATTCAAAAAATCACAACTCTCTCAGTTTTAATTGTATCGGGTTGTTTCTTGAAGTGTTGGATCAAAAAAATTTCTACTACAACTTTGCTTCAGACCTCGAGTTCAAACGTTATTCTGAAGACTTCCGTTTATGGTCCGTTTCACAAGTGGTCTAGTGAAATACGTTGCTGAACCGAAAGAGACAACGTCTGTGAATCTTCGAAAATTCATAACTTCCTCGTTGTTTATCCGATTGAGTCCGTTCTTTCGGCATCACGTCCCAAATTTTGCAATCTTCAATTTGATGTTGAGCTCGAGACGATATTTTTCACCAATGAGGACGTGGCATTTTGTACTCACATTGTACATTAAATTTGCTGACACTGACATAATAAAGCCCAACCCAAATTCAAATCCAAGGCCCAATTAGATAATGTTTATATTCAAAAAATCATATTTTCTCTCATAACTTTTCTCACTCCCAAAAACACGTTACAAATATCTCTCTATTCTCTCAAAGATCAAATACACTCTTCTCTCAATTTTGCTCAAGAACATCGGCAATCTTCATCAATCTTCAAAATTTCATCAAGAACAAAAAAGTCAAAAATCACAAATCGCGTTCCCTCTTTCTTCTCCAATTGTGATTTCGGTAATGCATCATCTTCTTCAACCTCCTCTTCACTTCAATTTGGTAATTCTTCATTACTTTTGCTTGAATTCTCGAATTAAATCGCAATTGTGATTATGTTCATGAGTTGAAGATTGATATAGTTATTGAATTAAAATGTTGAATATTGATTGAGAATTGAGAATTAGACATAAACTTGAGTTGGGATTTTGAAGTTTGGTTGACATATATTATTGTAGTTTAGGTGTTCGATAAAATGCCTAAGAGGTAAATTTGGTTGAATTTGAATTTTGGAGTTTGTACTTGATTTTATGATAATGTCAAAGTGTAGAATAGGATATATTTTTTTTCATGTTGGTGGAGAATGTTATTTCTTGGATTAAAGAGTAGGAGTTTTTATTTTTAAAGAAACTTGAATTTTTTTGGTTAACCTTAGAGGTGTTCATGAGTTGAACTTTGAAGTATAGAATTAAGCATAAACATGTTGGATAGGATTTGGTTCATGAATGTGCAATAAGGTTGATGTGGAGTTTAATTTTGATAAAACTTTACAATGCTTATTTTTGTCAAATTGTGTTGAATATGATTCTTGAAAATTCATGTGATATTTGAGTTATTGCATATACATAAACCTTGATGTGATTCTTGAGTGATGTGAAATGTTGAAAAGAGGCATTGTTTGATTGATTACATAATTGATGTAAACTTAATTTTTGATTTGGTAGCATTTGTTAGAATCTTAAAATATCAAATTTTAGGTTCACTTATCAATTATGGAATTTGTTGAGATGTTGTTGGATAATCATGTATTGATGTAATTTCCAATTCATTTTTATGGATAAACTTTCATTTTTAATATAAAAGAGTTGAATTCGGAAAATAAATCAACACTTGATTTTTGGTTAATTTCCCTCTTTTGGACATGATTGTGAGCAGAAGGTTACATTTTGTCAACGGTTAATGCTCGATGCACTTGGACTTGATGTTTGGACGACATTTATGCCAAGTTTTACCGCTTCAGATCGAAATTCCGCATGTTTCTCACGTTTACGGAGATGCTTCCCGGGATTTGGAATTAGAACCTCCACTTGGAATTAATTCATGGGAAGCACTTTCTTGAGTCCGTTGGTGCGTTTGTAGCTAACCATGCGATTTTCATGAGATTCCGTTTCGATGTTTTGCACGCCTAATTTTTGAATTTAGTGTTTTTTGGCACTTTTTGACATGTACTTTGAATTTAATCTTTAGTTAATGCATATTTATACTTTTTTGTTCATTTATAAACCTTTGCGATCGAGTTTTCTTGATTCCGATACTTTTTTGCGTTAATTCTTCAAATAAGCACAGTGTTGCCCCGTTTTGTAAAACTCGCCGGGATTTGTTTTTAATTGTTGGTTTATGCTTCATTGAATTTGTTTTGGTCATTATAAGACATGTGTATCGAGTTGTGTCGGTTTCGAATCAACATTTTATGTGTTTCTTTGTGTGACGTACATGCTTCCTGGAATATACTTTTATGCTTCCATTACTTGTTGCATTTCACTTTATGCATGATAATACACCATTTTAACTTGTGATGTCGATTATTGAGTTACATTTGATATTCCTTGGTTTTTGCTAACTTTTCTTGTGATATTGTGCATGTTTTGGAAGGCGATGCGTCACGACACATGTGTTCGGATTTTACCATTTGCTTGTGTAGCATGGCCTGGTGCAGAACATTGGCTTGATGTGCATTGCTTGCAATTTATTTTTTGCATTGTACACTACATGATTGTATTGGATATTTTATCTGACTTGGTTTTATTTGTTGATGCTAGCTCGCTCGAAGATCATAAGGTCTCTTTGTTGTCTTATATCTCCTACCTTGATTCCTGATATCTTGGTTAAGTGCTTAGTCTCCTTGGACATTCACTTCCCTCTCTTTATACTTCTTGCCTCGGTGATATGATACCTTGGTTAAGAGTATTTTTAGAGACCCCTTCTTTCCTAGATGAGATATTTATGGTCAGGAACTTCCCCCTTGTTACCTACCTCGATGATTCGATATCTTGGTTAGATCTTTTTGACTTGAGCTAGTGTGTACTACTCTTGACATGTATGTGCTCTCTTGAGCTTGTTGATTGCTTGCTTGCATTCCATCCTTATGTGCATGTTTTCTTAGGTTGTAAACCTTTTCCATGCTCCCTTAGGATCTCTTGGTTCATCCTTTTGTGGTTATTTCAGATAAACATTATGTTGTAAACCTATGCCATGTTCCTTTAAGATTTCTTGATTCCCCCCTTGGCTGCAATTCGAGATAGACATTAGGTTGTGAACCATGTATGCTAACTTAGTTAGAGGTTCCAATTTTATCCTTGACCTTAGGGACATCATTATATTAAAACATTAGGGATAAAGCTAGTTTTTTTCCCTTAGTTTTTTTCTTTTCTTTTGCATCATTAAAATTAAAACTATGTTCTTGGCAAATGCATAAAACATCTGATAATTGCCAAATCCTTTTTCAAGGTAAAAACCAATCAATTCAAACTTCATTTTTTTCACATGGATTTTTCTTTTAAAACCCTTTTTAAAGGTAAAAAACATACAACAAATATAATTTATTGAGCCGAACTACAATGCTCTGATTCCTTAAAAGGGATACGTAGGCATCTGGTCATGAGGCTCAGTCGAGTGAAACTTTGTAAATATTTCCTTCTTTTTAGATAGTAAGATTTAGATTTAAAACACACCCTTTTATTAGAACAACAAGAGTGGAAAACGTAGAGTACTACAGGCGTGTGGGGTGCTAATACCTTCCCCTCACATAATAGACTCCCTTATCCGATCTGTCAGTCGTTTGATCGTGATTTCATCCTTCTCAGGTTTACTTGATATTTACCTTTCCCTTCCTGTTGGATAAAAAAGTTTGATGGCAACTTCATTGATATCATCTTAATGATTTGTTCAGCCAGTTGTTTCAATGGTGAACCAAACAAGTACAAAGAGATCAACAAATGCTGAGAACTAATGTCAAACTCCAAACTGAGCTTTAAGCATTTCCAATTCTTCAGTCATTTTAGCCAACTGGGTACTTCTCCCCTTCAAGTAGGCTTCGACTGCTAGCTTCTGATCATCTTTCTTCTTGAGGTGAATCTTGAGCTGATCAATTTGATTAGTCAACTGGTCAATCTGCACCTTCTAACTTTGGACCTTCTTTTCCAAACTCTCTCGTTGTTTGCAAACTTCCTGAGATTTGGATTCCTCTCCTTGAAGCCATTTCTTTAAAGCTTTGACTTCTTCTCTGTGATTTACTTGCATTTTGTCTTTGGACAGCCAAAGAATTTCAAGCTTTTGTTGACTTTTCGTGAGATCCGCCTAAACTTTTCCCACAACTTCTGTCTGAAATGAAGTGCGGGAACTTTCAACTTTTGGCCTCTTCAGTCTTTCAAGAAAACAATGTTCTTCCAACACTTTGTCTTTCAGCTTAGCTTCATGAAGAATCTTCTTCTTCTCTTGCATAATAAAAGAAAGCTCTATACTCATGTTGACTAGATGAATCAGGAGGAATTGATTGGTTTACTACAGCATCAGTGCTATCTGACCATCGGCTGACGAATCAAAAATAGGTTGCGAATATAATGACGCTTCTTTCTTGAAAGACATCAACATCATCTTTGCTCGATTCTTGACCCACTGCACATATGGATCGAGAGCTAGACATCCTTTTTGACCAAAGAAAGATGTTCCTTTTCTATGAACATGATTCCAGGCCATTCTTATCCTTCCTAACAAGATAGGATCTTCACCTTTGCCGAAATAAATGGTTTCTTCCACTTCATGATCGATGGGTTTATCCGTCATAATGTACCCTAGTTGACGTCGTATTAAGATAAGATTACAATTGATACAACCCTTCGTCCCTATGAGAGGAATGATGGAAAATCCTCCACAGCTTGTGATGATTTCTCTTACGCCTCTTATGTTGTTCCAGACAACATCATAAGAAGTGAGAGCCATAATCCTTCGAGACCATAATAGAGTATCTGCAGAGTCGACAAATGGTCCCCTCGTGGGCATATACAGCATAAACCACTTGTACAAAAGAGGAATGCAATAGACAACACTTACCTTCTTACTGTTCCAGGAATGAATGGCATAGTAAGTGTTGGCGAGAATTGTCGGCATTGGGTTTCCATTCATGAAAACAAAAATTGCTGAGAAGTATACAAAATTCTCCACATTGGGAAAGATGATAGTACCATAAATCATGGCGGCCAATAGTGCGTTGAATGTGACCAAATCTTTAATCTCTATAAACTCTTTAGCTTTGGTTATCATAAATTTTAGATGAAAATCATATGTATTGCTCTTTTCTGTCCAATTGCCTTTGACATCGTTAAGGTTCAAATAAATTGCCTTAGCGATAGCCACATAATCGAGGACCTCAGACACACAGATGAAGGGAACACGATTCATGACCTCAACATCAAGAAGATAAATATATTCCTCAAATGTTGGTGCTAGCTGATAGTCCTGGAAAGTGAAACTACACAGTTCCAGATCATAGAATTGCAACAACGATACCATAGCCCACTTCTCATACTCATCATTCAACAATGGCAACAGATTCCCGTAACAATCTCTAAAAATCTTCTCATTAGGACCGGTCACAAGAACCCCAACTTCTCTAAGAGGAGCTAGAACAAAGCCATGAAAATGGTAACAAGATGTCTTCCTAAGCACCTATTTTCCTATCTTTGTGTTACTATTCACCCCTGATGAAAATGACAATCTCAGATTAACCTGGAAATGGTATGCATATGCAGATTAGCTCTTTTTTCATACACATTTTTTTATACATTTCTTTTGTTAAAATAAATATGTTATGATGCAAGTTCAATAATCATGGAATCAAGGTTTCTGCAATACTATTTGTTGTCCTATCTCTGAATATATCGAGAATATCAGAATCAAAGGTCTGGAACATAACCAGAGAACCATAGTCACCAACAGAAATCTAGAATAGAACCATAAGAACCACATAGAGTCGCCAATTGTACTTGTAAAGATTATTCCCACCCCACTCATGAGTAAATACTAGGTCAGGGTAACTCAGAATGGTAACTCAGAATCCCGAGTCCGCCTGAAAATACTATCATCGTACACCTACGTGATAATGATAGTACCTCATTAAAACCTCATATGAGCATGGAAGAAATGACCGCACTAGAAATATCTACATCCCATAGCCATCATGTTCTTCTCTATTCCTATGTGTTCCTATGAGTTTACAACTCTGGTCTGGGTATTGGGCCTTTTATCTTTATAGTAAAACCCACCCATCAAGGAAACTTAGAAGCCAACACAACACCAGTAAATGGAAAGCAATAAAGATGGAATTCAAACTTATGCTCAAATAAACATGTACAAATGAATAAATTGTAAAGCATAAAAATAAACACTCAATGAAAAGAGAACAAGAGCTAGGAGCGACTCTGGGATGGATAACCATTTGGTCAATCAGTCCCCAATGAAGTCGCCAGCTGAAACAACCTGTTGAACAAATCATCAAGAGAAAATCAATGAAGTCGCCATCGAACATTTTTTATCCCATAGGAAGGGAAAGGTGGTCATCGAGTAAACCTGAGAAGGGTTAAATCAAGGTCTTACGACCAAGAGATACGGGTAAGGGAGTCGACTATGCAAGGGGAAGGTATTAGCACCCCTCACATCTGTGGTAATCCACAGGATCCACTATTGTTGTTCTAATCAAAGGGTGTGTTCAAATCTAAAGCTTAAGAGCTAAAAGAAAAAAATGCAAAGATGGAATGCATGCAAAAGAAAACAAGTGGAAAAGAAGGAATGTTTACAAAGTTTTGCTTTCCTACACCCCGCGACCAAATGCCTATGTATCCCTCTTAAAGAATCAGGGCGTCGTAGTTCAACTTAAAAGTTTTTGTTTATTGTGTGTTTTTCATGGATAATGCTGCATTTGCATCTTTATGGTTAGATTGAAATTCGTGCTTGGCTTTATAGCTCGTAAAGAGATTCATGCTCGGCCCCTCGCACACTTAGCATTTCCAAGTTGTTCGAATTTGAAACAACATATCCTTATTGAAAAGGTTTTAAAAGGAAAAAAGGTCAGATGACAAAAAAAAGGTTTGCATTGGTTTGTACTTTTTATTGCAAAGAGAATTTGCAATTTGAACCGTAATAAAGTTCGAAAGTGAAAATAAAGTGGGGCTCAGTCTAAACCAATTCTCTCTACTCTACAAGACTCAACTACATACGATTCACATCTTCCTTTATTAAGTGTTTTAGAATTTTCCAAGAAAATGTTTTAGTTTTAAGGATACAAAAGGAAAAGAAAAACATATAAGGGAAACTATCTAGCTCTATCCCTAAGGTTATCATACAATGGTGGCCCTAAGGTTGAGTTTGAAAGGGAAATATCTACATATGTTAGCATGCATGGCTTACAATCGTAATGTCTAACTTGCATTGAAAATGAAACAAGTGAATCCTAAGGGAGCATGCAAAGGTTATAACCTAATGAAAATTGTAAACACAAGCGCAATCAAACAATGACAAGCAAAAGCCAAAACAAACATCGGGTGCGAGCTAGGAACAAATAAATGAGTCCAATGGATCTCAAAATGGGATTAAGGAACTCTTTCCACTTGATTTACTCGAGCACCGACATCGAGTAACAACTTGGAGTATCAATGTTGAGCGACTGGAGCTAACATCATCAAAACGAATGACAAAGTGTGGGGGGTTGGTTATGAACCTATGTATTCCACTTGACCGACTCAATAACAAGAGTAAACATAGTTCAAAGTATCAACATACAATGCGATCTAGGAACGACCCGAACTAGAATGTGTGGGGGTCGATTGTGGACCCTCTGTTCCACTTATTGACTCGATAGCAAGTACAAAGTAAAAGGGAAGGGGAATTGCCTTCTTTGAATATTTTAGAAAAAATGCCTCTTTTGAGGTCTTTAAACAAACTACAAGAAATCGCCCATTTTGGAGTCTTTTGAAAACAAAAACATCGCCTCATTTCGAGGTCTTTAACAGAAAAAACATTGCCTCACTTGTGGACTTTAAACAAATTTCCCACCTAAAGTAGAAACTCCTAGTCATGCATCTCTATTCCTACTTATCATGGCAAGGAAAGCGCTAAAGGATGCAGAAAAATAAACTAGAATCAGTATAATACCAAACAAATAAGAGTTCATAGAAAAGCATGCAAAGCAGAAAAAATCCTGAAGAATTCTTGCATGCTAGCATCAACAAACCAAACAGTCAGAAATCGCGCATACGACGTAAGCATTAAAGTATCGTTAATGTGAAAATAAATCACATGTGACATGTGCAACAGACACGTCTACAAAACAAACAGTACACCTGCACAAGATACACATCCAGACAAAAACACAAACAATTCATATATCTTATAACACGAGAATCAACAAACAAACGTGTCGGAAGCATAATCGATCCACAAATAAAGTGGCATAGCATGCTTTAGTCGAATAACCAAAAAATTGGTAATCAATTAAAAGCTCTCTTAAAGGTCCCTTGCACAAGTCAACACACATGTTAGAAATAAAAAGGAAACAAAATTGGAGTTATGCATTCTCATCACAATTCAAATTGAGATCAAATCATGAAGAAATAGCATTAAAATACGCATTGGAACCACAAATGTAAACTTCGAGAAGCAACTTATCACATATGCAAGTGTGCAGAAAGTAGGAATAAAATCAATCTGAAATGGTATTGGTTACCACCAAACATATTAACAAGCTCAAATAAGCATCAACCGTGAATTAAATCACCATGCAAGGACCACTTACCATTCCCGGGCAGCATTGCCGTTAACACATGAACCGCAGAAAATATCAATCTGAAATTGGAAAAACTTGCCATAAATACCATCCAAATACCAAAACAAGTTTCCTTGAGCATTAACCATCAATGAAATGTCACCTTATGCTCAACTTACCATAAGCGGGCAGCATTGCACCATAGCATGAAAATGCTCGGAAAATCGTATCGAAATCGTATCAGAAAATCGTTCTAATTGATTAGTTTTTTTCCTAACAAATTAGAAAAGTGGTAACTTATTACAAAATAAAAAAAGGATAGCACATTTAAGACCTACAATGATTTTATATCTAAACCTTCCTATTTGGGTCTTAAAAGCAGTTATATTTGAGTTTTCTAATGGATTAAATAATCAATTCGGCCCATGGATTGTTTCCTTTTTTGATGATTCCAACTACTATAAAAAGGAGGTCTCCCTCATTTGAAATCACGCCACTTTACAACTTTTTCATATTTGTTTTGAATTCATGTCTCTATTTTTTCTCCTTCTCTTACTAGAAACGTATTTCTTCACTTGTGGTTGCTTTAGTGCCTTGGTGTAAAGTTTTATTTGTAAGGAGAATACTTTTGTAAATGTTTGTGCCATTCGTTTATATTCTTAAGAGTGTGATACCTTTAAGAGATCAAGTCTTAGTTCTTAAGATAAACCATAAATCTATATTATTGGTTTTTAAGCTTTGCTAGAAAAAGTTTTGTTTTGGTTAAAGAGATAAGCCATAAATATCTAATTGTCTCGATAAAATAAGTTGGGGTAAAATTCATATATAGGTTGAGGATAAATATTGTATTAAGGTTCTAGAGAATAACCTTTAAAATCTCACAAGTCTATAGTGAAAAATCTCAAGAAGACCTCTAGGGGACATGACTAGGCCAACGTTTGATCAAACCTGGATAAGTCTCTGGTGTAATCTTTCTAACTTTACTCTCTTTATTTTTCCGCAATTTATTTTCATTACTTTACTTCTGCTACAATTACTCAACAAAACTTTACTAACACAATCTTAATCAAGAAAGGTAAAATTAATCACATTTTTAAATACCACAATCCACCCCCTCTTGTGGTCACTTGTTCAACAAAGGACACACACTCCCCATACTCCTATTCATCCGATTAGTACTACCTAATATTAAATAAAGTACTAAAAATAACAAACAAATCACAAATAATCAAAATAAAATAATTAAATAAAATTGGGGTGTTACTATATGAAGGACCGCGAGGTCAGATTTCTTTTTGCACATCCTTCTTATTGGTATTACATCCCTTAGCTACAAATTTCATTTCTCAATCTATTGATTAGCAATTAAATAATCCAAATGGGCTAGGAAATTAAATGAACACTTGTTAGAGAAATATCTTGAGTTTTCCGAGTTTAATTTTCTACCAAATGTTTTACCTTAAAACCTTAGAAGCTTTTGAGGAGAAGGTTCTATAACCTAGTTATCTCATTAAAGTCATTGATAATCGCCATCCCCGTAAAAGAAAGAAAATGTAAGTAAAAATAAGAAGTTCAATACTTGACAAATAAGGTTGATTATGGTGGAGAGTGAAATAACAAAACTTGGAGAAGATATATTTATAGAAGAATAATTGATAAGAAATTATGATGAGTGTGTACACAAGAGTAAGGAAAGCGGTTGATATATCCCCTAAATAGCACATGGCTTAAATGGTTATTCCATAGATAGAAGTCTTCACTCCAGGTGACAAGACATTTTGGGATGCTCTTTGAAACAAATTCTAGACCAAGCATATAAATGTTATTAACTCTAGAACCCTTAATCACTAACTTCTTATCAGCTTTATGCTCAATTAAGCAACTCAAGGTATAAAAAATGATCGAATACCATTTGTCACTTAATTTCGTAACACTTAAGAGTTTATTATCATACCCCAAATTTACCCATCCTTTTACTTCTATAGTCAAAAATATTTTAAACATTATTTTTATAATATTATTTGATTTTTATAGATATTCATTCTCAAGTCTAGTCAAAAATATTTTAAATATTGTTTTTATAATACTATTTGATTTTTATAGATATTCGTTCTCAAGTCCAGTTAAAAATATAATAATTTATTTTAAATTATTTGTATTTTTAAAGTAACAAATATTAGCACACCTTTCATATACTTTCAATTGAGTTTATTTGCAAATGAGTAATATAGCACAATTGGTAAAGAATGAAGCTTGCTAATTTTCTTTCCTTTTGTGGAGATCAAACTTTGGGCTTCTCATTGGGATTTTGGATAACTTACTCTCTAAGCTTGTTTAACCTAATTCAAGTCTATAAATAGGACCTTAGTTTGTCCTAGTGATTCATCAAGAATTTCTCACACATCCACAAAATCCACAATCATCCACAAATTCCACATATTTTTCTTTTCAATTTTTTTTTCAATAAAGATTTTGGTGTTATGGAAAACTTTGGTGTTATTATATTTTTTCGGTCGATGATTTCATATGAGGCCAACCACTATTTCAATTTCTATTTTATAGTTGTTTTTCTTTTTGCAGTTGTCTACGTATGATAATAATATATGAGGGTCCTATTCTTTTTTTCCAAATTTTTATTTTCATTTTATGAACTAATATTATTTTATTCATATACTAATTATATATATATAGCTAAACTTATTTATTTCTATCAATTGAAAAATCTTTAAAAAATAATTTGTAGCGTACATATTGCATGATTTCTAATCTTTTCTATTTTATTATTGTTTACTTCTTCTGTTTTTCGTAAACTTAAACAAAACTCTCATATGTACATACACTCCAAAGCTTGCATCACCATATTGAATCAATATTGAATCAACATTATAAAATTCCTTCTCTATTTCAGATTTAAATTGATGTGGTAAATTTGTGTTGTTATTTTTATGGTTGAACAAATATCATAATGAGAAGAAGAGAGGAAGAGTCGTTTTTCTTTTGGAAGAAAAAGGATAAGGATCGTGTGAATAAGGAAAAATCTAATTTTCTTTTACTTATTTCCAGATTCTATTTTTTATATTCTATTTATTTGTCTTTATTAATATGCCACATGTTTATATTTCATTGATGATTCCTTAAGTTAAAAAGTCAAAATGTTGGCGGCTTTTGGTTTTAATAAAAGAAAAATATCATGATGCAGCCTGAGGTAGTGTTTCTCATAAGCTTTTGTTTTCATGAATTTGCAATTTAATTTCAAAGTTTGTCTGGTAGACATTAGGATTTATATTTTCGTTTAGTTTACATTATTTTTTTTTAATGAAGGACTGACTCAAGAGTTTTAGCTATTATCTCTACTCTTTCTACTAGATCTAAAAGCTCATGTTTTTTTCCATACCCTTTGATTTATTTCACATTGTGATTTAATTTAGTTGGTTTTTTATTATTATATTAATTTAGATTATTATATTATCAATACCAAAAATATAAAAATACAAAAAACATATTTCTATTTAGATTAGGCTATTTAATGAGTTTTAATAAATCAATTGTGTTTTACTTAGATAATCAAAAATATAAAATACATAAAAATGCTCTTTTATTTTTAATTAGGTTTTATTTAAGTAGACTAATTAAATCACTAACATTGTATATAATTAAACATTTTCTAAAATTACACTAATTTAATATTTTACATCAAAATATTAAAACCCGCGCAATTCACCAAACTTACCATCCGCGAGCGACGCGTGGCCAATATCTAGTCACGTGATGAGGAGACTATATCAGAATCTCCGCTCTATGTCTTAAGATAGCTAACCAACATCAAAACATTTTTTAACTAACATTATCAAAAACTCAAGATTATTTTTGAAAAAAGGATTAAGGAGAATTTCTTTTGAAATTAACTGCAAACTGCGTCTACGATCACTCAACTTACAATCCAGACAAGGTTCAAGGATAATTCGAAATCAATTCTATGTAATACTATAAAAACACCAACTAACACTACCAACTATAAATTGGGACTCTAATTCCTCCTAAGAGGATACAAACGCATACGACTAAAATCGTAGAGAGTTCCCCTTATAAAACATTAAAACCCTATTTCTTAAAGATCGTACTTCTAACCCTAGTATCCTTGTGAACAAGGTAGATGAGGGATGCCTAACACATTTCCTTCGTCTAGAACTGAGTCCAAAAACTTAGAATCTCTAATTTTTAGGATTATTCCTTTATACTCCCTTCCTTAGGATACAAATTAAGGGTGACGACATTGATTTAAAAAACCAGTTACAACAGTTGACGACTCTTCTGGGGACTCAATCCTAGGTTTAGAAGCATCATCTTTAGGTTTTAGGGTTTTTCTTGTTTATTGGGTTTTTTATTTCTCGCTCATTTAATTATTTATTTATTTTCTTCTTATTTTTATTATTCATTATATTATTATATATGTGGCGGGATTTAAATTTTGCAAAAATATTTTCAAAAATCCTTAGAAAGAAGGTTCGTCTATTAGCCAAGGGGTTACATCAACCCCATGAGTTTATGTGCCGGCTTCACCTAGAGTCGGTGGAATTCTGCAAAAGGAATACCTCTCGAGAGACATCCTCTTGGGAAGTAGGACTTTTGGATGATACCTATGACTTTTCGTATGACCTTTAAATCAAAAAACTCATAATGAAACCTTTCATGACCTAGAGACGAAAGTTTCGGTCTGCAAAAAGGATCCACTTGAGGGAGACCCTTGTGCCTTTCTCTCTAGTGTTATTCATGATACCCTTAAGGAAACCACCTTATAGGGAGGGTAGAATATCCGTAGGCCAATACTAGGAACCTACCAACTAAGGATACCTCTCACAAATCCCACTATAATCCCTAAACCCACAAGGGTTATCTTTTCTTCCACTATTATCTTTAACTCGTAGGGCTTCCGTCTATGTCATAATACCTAGCTTGTAGGGATTTCTCTCGTCTTTCATTAGGCCATAATCCTAAAGAAATTCATGCCTATCTCAATCTTTAAGACAATGTAGGATATCATCATATCCATGTCTATCTTTATCTATGTCCTTAAGGAGTTCCTTCCTGTCTATATCTCTGAGTTAGTGTGGGACATCATCATTTCCATATCTACCATTAAACCTGTATAGGGTATCCATACACCTACCCTCATACTACGCCTATGTCGCATTGCATATCCATGAAACTTTTTTTGCATACCCAAAAGCCAAAAAACAAAAAAATCATACCCATGCATTTCCGCACATTCATACATTTGCATGTTATACATTTCCACCTTCGCCTTTGGTCCCTACCAATCCGGCTAAAAAGTTTCCCGATGCTCAAGAACAAAGTCCAAGCATTTTAATAAAATCTTAGATTGGTGAAGGAAAGGTCAAACGTTGGAGATTCAAAGGAGCTTGGTCCTAAAAATATTATTTTGGAGAGAAGGCAGCCCTTCACTATACAAGCCTATGCAACGCCTCAGTTTCAACTTTCATTGGTGATTCCCCCATTTCCCTATCAATAAAATTGGTATGCCCGAAGAGAAGTCAAGGGTCACCCCCATAATTTGACAAGTCCAAAAACTACGAAGCATCTCCTGAAGTCACATGGATAACAAAAGAACTCTTACATAGTGTCATTAGGCTTTATTAGTTACAAATTCCTAGTTACTAAGTTTCGTTTAGTGTAAATTTGTATCTTTGGACCAGTAATTCTAATAAAGTAATCATGCATGTTTTGAAATCAGTTCATTCGTATTCACTCTTTCATCACTTTTCATTTCACTTTTCACTCTTCGATTCTCAATTAAAAAACTTCGAGGGAGAATGACAAAAACTAAATAATCGAATTTTGCTGATGTATGCTTTTTAATAGTAAGACTTAGCTGGTGATGTAAGGCATTGTTTTACTTCTTAAACAATATAGAAATAAGGAGATATTCTATAGTTGACCCCCTTGAGCTAGAAGGTGGACTTATTTCTATTTTCAAAAAAACCTTAAACTTAACTAGGGGCAGGGTAGTCTTTCAATTAATTCAATGGCACGTTTATTTTCAAGAGAAGTGATTTATCTAAACAAAAGGTTCAAGCATATCTCTTTCCTCGATACATCATTGAGGAAATGATCTAAGAAAAGGTTCAAGCGCATCCTTTTCCTCGCATTATCATCCAAGATTGAGGAATCAACAAAGACAAAGTCTAGGACACCTTCTTCCTCTATACATCAATAAAGATCGAGGAAACAATGAAGATGAAGCTTACAACAATCAGCGTGGCAGTCACAAATTTTCAAAATTAAAAGCAAAAAAAATAAGAAATTCAAAAGTAAAAAAATTATAAAGCCCGCTAAGTCAAGTAAAAATCGAAGAAAAAAAACTAGACTTAGGCAAAAGGTAGGGCATCCCGATGGACCGAAAAATTCAAAAGAACCGGTCCATGCAAAAATAAGGGATTGAAAATAAAATTGGAGAACAATCTTATGACTACCACCTCAAAAATCATCAAGGGATCTTATCAATGCTCGGATATTATCAATGTTCTTCATCGGTGTTTGGATATTTATCTATGCTTCTCATCATCTGCGCGACTACAAAATTTCTCTTGGAGATTAAATGCATTTGTTGCATTAATTGAAATTAGGACTGGAGAACATCAAGGAGAATAGGGTGGGCTAAACAAATTTTGAGCCATATATCTTTTGTTTCTTAAACCATGAACGATTTCCTCGTTACAACCTTCAAAAGTCCTAATTGAAGAAAGGTTAACTATGAAAGTATACTTTGCAAAATTTGCATTAAACTGACTCTCGTGTTTGTTAAAATTATTACTAACCATCTCTTCGAATCTCCATCTCTAATTATCCATTTCTATTCAAACTTCGACTTCAAAACTTGCATGTGCATCAAACGTAATTACTTTTTCAAAATGTATCATTTTATCTATGAATCAATACTTTGAATCAAGGAGATCTCAAAAAAAATTGGTTTAATCAAAAGCGATCCATTTCAGGGGGAAAAGCATCTAAGGAAGAACCCTATAATCATAGGCAATACTAATGATCGTAGGGTATACCACATGAAGATAATATTGACAAGGGGTGATCATTCAAAGATTCAATCAACTTGGATCAAGTTTCAAAGCACTGTTCAATCAGGGGCATACCTTTCGAAGGAGCATTCCTTAATCAAGTCATATCATAACAGGGTATGACTCGATTTCCTCGTTTTAACAAACCTCTCAAGGTCTTGATAATCCGGGGCAACCTTCCAAGATTCAAATGTTGGGGAAGTACGTACGAAGTTCATCTTACTGAACGTAGGGTCCAAATTCCCCTTCAAGCAAATTCAAGTACAAGCTTTTCAAGTTTTGAATACTTGGGGAAATCTATGTCAAGTTCATGGTGAGGTCTAAGTTCTTTCTGAGGGTACTTCCTCCAGATCTTGGAGATTGAGGGGCACATCTTTCAAAATTTTAATGTTGGGGTAAACCATTGCGAGGCATGAAACGCCCGTTATTTAATTAATTATTTTCGAATTATTCGTTAAAGTTGTGAGATGTTGTGAATTGTTGGCATAAGTTTCTATATTATTATTAGTTAATTAGTTGATTAATAATAGTAATAATTCTAGAATTAGTGGAATAATAGAATAATTGTGTTGGGCCTATTTTATTGGTTGGAAGTAGTAAAGTGGGGGTGTGTAAGTTAAGCCCAATAGGATTAATGGTATAAGGTTAAGCTGACATAAGAAATTTGGTTAGTTGGAGAATAGAAAGTCTTGGTATGCTGACCGTGAAAAGTTGCGCAGAAGAGGAGCAAGGTTGCACGATTGTCAAGCAAGGCAAGACAAGGATTACGCCTGAAGACTTATAGAGAGAACTTCAATCCAGGTACGGGTGGGGTTCTGACTCTATAATGGGAATTATGATGAATGTTATGTGGGGATTGGCCGCATGTATGTCTGTCGTGCGTATGATTCTGGATCTATTTCTTGAACTTGGTCGTTTTTCATGTTGTGGGCATTTATGAATTGTCTACATACTTCTCGGTGTAATTGATGAATAGGTTAGTGAAATTCTAGTATCAGATATGTGATGTCAAAGGAGATGTCACGACACAAATATCTGAGGACAGTGTAAAGTGCAACAATTATAAAAGCAGTAAAAACACAAAGGATTGTTAACCCAGATCAGTGTACAACAACACCTACTCTGGGAGCTACCAAGCCAAGGACAAGTCCACTAAATAGTATCAATTCGTAGACCCTTAGTAAACAACCAGTTTATGATCTAATCACTTAATCACTACCCGTGCTATACTTCTACCTAACACAAACCTAGGTATGAGGCCCCCCTCAAATCCCTTCAATCACTTACAGTGAAGAACAACTGAAATAACAAGTTTTAAAGACTTCAATCATTCAATGCTTAAAAGCTTATGAATGATCCACAATTAAAAACTCAAATAACATCTCAAGTATTAAATCAATACTAGAGTGTACGACAATTAAAAGGCTTAGACTTCTAAAACAGAAAGAAAGTATTCTTATTCAAAAGTTGCAGTTAAATGAATAAGGAAGCAAGTCCTTATAAAGGCACAGAAGTGGGATTGGGCTGAAAAACAAATTTTCCAATCTTTTGAATAATTCCATGAAAACAAGTCAAGATGTAATCCATAAGGATAATTAAAATAGAAAAATATTCCTCCATATTTTTCGTAGCCTATGAGTCACAAATCCTGAATTATGGCACGCATAAAAATAGGAAACAAAAAACTTAAACTGATGTGAGTTGCGTTCAGCTCAAGAGGCAGATGTCAAGACATCTGCTTTGACATCATTCAAAATAGTTTGCTCTAAATGTCAAGACATTTAGCAAAACATTATCAAAGCATTGTTTTACCAAAATTGCTTCAAACAAACACTTACAAACTCCCCTTTGGAAAATTTTGGCTAAAATATTATTTGAGCACATTATAAGAACATTATCAGAGTAGCAACATAAGCAACATAAGCAAAGCAAGCAAAGCAATCAAAAACTCGGTTAGCAGTTAGTTGTTAGTAGAGGAAGATGTCAGAACATATTTTGAGACATGAGGCTCCCCCTCAAGTATTAAGCTCTCCCTCAATCAGTGGTCAGTCAGTGGTCAGTCATTCAGTTTCTCTAACCCTTTTTATTCATAATATGCCAAATAGAAGGATGCATTCAAGAGTGTATCAATAATATAGGTGCAGACCATAGAATTCAAAAGTCAAGCACATACAAGTGCCAAAAAGAAACAAAAGGGTCAAATAAATAAACAACAAATAGTCTAACTGTCTTAAGGACCATTAGACTTTGTAGAGCCTGAACTTCTTTCCTCACTAGAATCTTCTTCTTCATAGCTCACTTTATCATCAGAGTTATTGTCCTTCTGCATCTCCTTGATCATCTTTTCAAAAGTTAGCTTTCTTATTGAGCTAACTCTAATCACATCATCTAATTCTTTGCAGGCTTCCCTTAATTTAGTGATCATGTCATCCATGGTGGAGGTCTTGTTTTCAGCAGATGCAGATGTCAAAACAATGTCTGGGACATGTTTTCTTGAAAAAAGCTTGAAGTGAAGAGTCAAAGCAGACTACCTCTTGCACACTACATCATTACCACTTAGAATTCCAGGATGTTGATTAAGAATAATTCCACCCAAAAGGGAAGGAAAGGCAATAGGCATCTTAATGGAACATGTTCCTGCATGCTTAATAGTTTTATCAAAGATGTAAGTACCATAATCAAACAGTTTCTTGTTTCCAACAACGTAAATAAACTTTTCTAAGCCAATAGTGATGGTTGAAGTATGATTAGTAGGAACCCAGTTAGCAGCTCCAATTCTATGCAAAGTAGCATATTTCACACTTAGCTTGCTAACAGGAATTTTATTCTTCATGGGCCACTCACTCACTTTGTTAGCAGTGATGGCTCTGCACACTTGATTATCTGTTACTTCCAGCTCACAATAGTCATCTTCAGACCTATCCATAAATCTATTTATGATAGCAGGGAAAAATTCTACACACCTACCTCTAACATACACCTTTCTTTACTCCTTACTTTTATGATCAGCACAGTCAACAGGAATATTAACAATAAATTACTTAACAAGAGTCTCATAGCATTTGGAAAACCTGGTAATAGTTTTCATCAATCCAGCATAAGATATCATTTCTATGAATTCTTTGCATTCCAGAGCACCATCTCCCAATTATCTTTCAAGGGATATTCTTCTTTGAAACACACATTTCCACTTTTCAGCATTCCCAACAGAATGGAAGGAAATGTTGTCAAGAGGGGCATCGGGTATCCTAACAGAAAGTTTCTTGCTTGCAGACTTTTTGATAGGAGAGATGTCCTGGACATATTGCTCGACATCATACTCAGAGTCAACTTCTTCGACTAATACAACTTTCTTCTTGCTTTTAGATCTCTTTACAACATCATCATCATCATCATCATCTGTGGAGCTATCAGGTCTAGTTTTTCTATTGCTAGAGGGAGGAACCACTTTACTTCCAGGATTTGGGGGACCATACATGGTTTTATTCTTGATTATCTTGGCAGGGGGTGTGATATTAACCTCCTTAACTTTCCTGGATTTGAGCCTTTTAGAAATTATAGGCACCACATTAGAGATGAGCTCATTGTCAGACAGCTCATCAACATTAACCACATTCACAACATTTTGATTTTATGCAGCTTTGGAGCCAACAACATCTTCCTTAGTAGGAGAGTTCTTCTCAGAATTTGGTTTAACATCATCTTCCACTTCCTTTAGAGCAGAAGTAGCAAGCTTATCAAGTTTTCTTTCAATAGTATCTTTCTTGGAGATGGATGATTCAGTAGCACTTTTAGGGTCATTTCTTTTGTCATCCGGATCAGGTATACGAGCAAGAGGGGTAGAAATTCCAGGCACAGAAAAACCTTCATTTACCACTCTACCTACTAGTCTTCTAATGCTTCTATCAACATTAACAATCTCTTCTTCTATCGTATCATCAATACCAGTAGAAGTATTACCTTTATCTTCTTTGCAGGTGATGATTTGGGTTTCTTGACCTTCTTCTCAAGTGGTGGGATAGTTGTTAGAGGAGTAACATTAAGTACTCTGTCAAGAGAGAGTTTCTCAGGGAGGTTGACAGATTTTGAGGAAGACGATGTGTGGTGTTGAGACATCTTTGAAGATTTTTGAGCAAAGGAATAAAGAATGACAAGGGTTCTTTTTCTGTAGAGGAGAATGAAGAGTTTGTGAAAGTAGAACGATTTGATTTCGTAGCGTGTGGAAAACAGTTTGAGACAATCTTGTAATGATTTCTTTTGAAATTTGATTTGTTGGAAACATAAATAATATAGTATCACTTTAATGATATTCCCACGCGCCTTTAATTGCTACAAACCCTCATATAGGCAAATCCCTAATTTTCCTCTTAAGTTCTCAAACTGATTAACATCTAAAGCCTTAGTGAAAATGTCATCCAGTTGCAATTTAGTGGCTACATGTTCTAAGGCAACGATCTTTTCTTCAACAAGCTCTCTTATGAAGTGATGACGGATATTGATATGTTTGGTCATGTTATGTTGAATAAGATTTTTTGATATGTTTATGGCACTTAGATTGTCACAGAATAATGTCATGACATCTTGTTTGACATTAATTTCTATTAACATTTGTTTCATCTAAACCAATTGAGAACAACTGCTTCCTGTAGCAATATACTCAGCCTCAGCAGTGGACAGAGACACATAATTTTGATTCTTACTGAACCAAGATATGAGATTATTTCCCAGAAAGAAGCATCCTCCTGATTTACTTTTTCTATCATCAGCACTTCCTACCCAATCAACATCATAATAACCAATTAAGCCAGAACTAGATCCATGAGAGTATAGCATACCATAGTCACTTGTCCCATTCACATGTTTAAGAGTTATCTTCACATGGTTGGCATGACTAACTTTAGGATCAACTTGATATCTAGCATACACCCCTACAGCAAAGGAAATGTCAGGTCCGCTAGATGTGAGATATAGAAGACTTCCTATCATACTTTTGTAAAGACTTTGATCCACACTTACTCCTTTTTCATCTTTAGACAACTTCCGATGTATCGGGGAATGAGTTCTTTCGTGACTGGCATTTTCCATCCCAAATTTATTTACTATGTTCTTAGCATACTTGCTCTGAGATAAGAATATGGAATTTTCCATTTGTTTAACTTGCAGACCAAGAAAATAGGTTAATTCACCAACAAGGCTCATCTCAAATTCTGACTGCATTTGCTTGACAGAATGTTGAACCATCTCATTTGACATCCCACCAAACACAATATCATCAATATAAATCTGTGCAATCATGATCTTCCCTTCTTCTTCCTTAACAAAAAGGGTTTTGTCTATGCCACCTTTCCTATATCCATTCTCACCAAGAAATCATGTCAATCTCTCATACCAAGCTCTTGGAGCCTGCTTTAATCCATACAGGGCTTTCTTTAGTTTGTACACATGTTTAGGAAAACTTGGATCAAAATATCCCTTAGGTTGTTCTACATAGACTTCTTCATTCAGATAGTCATTTAAGAATGCACTCTTTACATCCATTTGAAACAATTTAAATTTCAGTACGCATGCAATTCCCAAGAGTAGTCTGATTGATTCAAGTCTGGCTACAGGAGAAAAGGTTTCAGCAAAGTCAACTCCTTCAATTTGAGTGTATCCTTGTGAAACTAACCTTGCCTTATTTCTAGTGACCACCCCTTTTCATCATATTTATTCTTGTATACCCATTTAGTGCCAATCACATTTGTCCCTTCAGGTCTTGGAACTAGATCCCAAACTTCATTTCTACTGAATTGTTCTAGCTCTTCCTACATAGCATTAATCCATAACTCATCAGTTAGGGCCTCTTTGACATTCTTAGACTCAATTTTTGACACAAAGCAAGAGTTTGATATCCCTTATCTTAATCTGGTAGTAACTCCTTTATTTAGATCTCCTATGATAAGTTCCTTAGGATGATCTCTCTGGGTTCTAATTGAAGGCCCTTTAATGAGATGACTAGGCTCAGGATCTTCTTGAGGTGGATTAGAATTAATACTTATGTCACTTGATTCTGTTGGAATATCAGACAAAGATGTTCCAACATCTTCTAAGACATCTTCATTATTCCATCCTCTATCATCAATAATAACATTCATGGATTCCATTATAACCTTGGTTCTGGAGTTGAAGACTTTGTAAGCTCTGCTATTTGTAGAGTAAACTAGGAATATTCCTTCAACAATCTTGGGATCCATCTTCTTTCTCTGTTCATGGTCTTCTAAGATATAACATTTACTTCCAAAAACAGGAAAGTATTTGACAGTAGGTTTTATTCCCTTCCATATTTCATACAATGTGGCTGAGGTGCCTTTCCTTAGAGTGACTGTTATGGATATAGCACACAGTATTCATAGCTTCAGCCCAAAAGTGGTAGGGTAACTTCTTAGCATGAATCATAGCTCTGGCTGATTCTTGAAGGGTTTTGTTTTTGCGTTCCACATTCCCATTTTGCTGAGGAGTAATGGGAGAGGAAAAATCACGACTGATTCCTTTAGAAGAGCAAAAATCAGCAAACTTGTTGTTCTCAAATTCCTTTCCATGATCACTTCTGATTTTGATGACATGACTATCTTTTTCCCTTTGAAGTTTTTGACAGAGATCTTTAGACACTTCAAAAGTTTCTGATTTTTATCTGATAAAACTTATCCATGTGTACCTAGAGAAGTCATCTACAACCATATAGGTATACTTCTTTCCACCAAGACTTTCAACCTGCATAGGTCCCATCAAGTCCATGTGAAGAAGTTCCAAAACTTTTGATGTAGTAAGATGTTGAATCTTCTGATGTGACATATTAGTTTGCTTTCCAATCTGGCAATCACCATATACTCTTCCTTGTTTTATATTGGGCTTAGGAATCCCTCTCACAGCTTCTTCAGATATAATTCTTTTCATTCCTTTCAAATGCAAGTGTCCCAATTTTTGATGCCATAGTGTAACTTCATTTTCTTTGGCTAAAACACATGTTGAGGAGAAGTTCAACTCTTGAGGAACCCATAAGTAAAATTTGTCTTTAGATATGATTCCTTTCATAATAACTTCATTCTTTTCATTACAAACAAGACATTCTTCCTTGGTGAAGTTAACTTTGAATCCTTGATCACACAATTGGCTTATACTTATCAGGTTAGTTGTTAACCCTTTAACAAGTAACACATCATCAAGCTTAGGGACTCCTGAACATTCCGGCTTGCCAACTCCTTTGATTTCACCTTTGGCTCCATCACCAAAAGTCACATAATTGGTGGAATGAGATTTGACATCTGTCATCAGATTCTTGACACCTGTCATGTGTCTAGAACAACCACTGTCAAAGTACCAGTCATCTCTGGTTGATACTCTAAGAGAGGTATGAGCTATAAAACTAGCAACATTAGTCTTGGGAACCCACTATTTCTTCTTTTGGCTATTTTGGGGAATTTTATCATTTTTGGGAAGAGGAGTAGTTTTAGGATATCCATACAACTTGAAACAGAAAGGCCTTATATGACCAAGCCTTCCACAGTGATGACATCTCCAGGGTTGGGAGTGCCCTTTGGTGTGATTAAACTTTTTCTTGCCATGATGTCCTTTCTTACCATGATGTTTAGACATTTGATTTGACAACCTTGGTTTAGACTCTAATGAAGGTTCTTCTGAATTTGGTTCCTTTTTCTCATTAAACCCTAGACCACCCTTGTCTCCTGTCACTCTTCCTTCTTGAAGAATTTCATCTAATGTGTCAAACCCATTATTCAACATCTTGACAGATTTGACCATTCTATCAAGGTTTTATTTCAAATAAGTCACTTCACTTTCCAGATTTGAAATAGTTTTTATAAGCTCTTCCCTTTCTGCCTTCAACTGAGTTATGAGGGTTTTCTGTTTCTCCCCTTCTAGGAACACTTCTGCACTTCTGAGACATAATTCTTTGTATGAGGCAGCTAACTCATCAAAGGTTAGTTCCCCGTCACTAAACTCTTCATCAGATACATATTTGCCTATCAATGCTTTTACATGCTTGGCAGATTCTTCAAGATTACTTTTTGAGTCCTCTTCAGACCAAGTAACAAATAGATTCTTCTTCTGTTTCTTAAGATATTTAGGGCATTCAGCTCTAATGTGACCAAATCCTTCACATTCATGACATTGTATTCCCTTCCCTTGAGTGGATATATCTTCATCCCTTTTTCTTCGAAACTCATTTGACTTATGGATGTCATATGAGATTTTCTAGACATTTGATCTTTGGTTCCTATACATTCTTTTTATCACTTTGTTAAACTGTCTTCCAAGCATAGCTAAGGCATTTGATATTCCTCCATCTGTATCCATATCACAATCCTCCTCTTCATCTTCAGTATTTGATACAAAGGCTACGCTTTTGTTCTTCTTTTCAAATCTTTCATTGATGCTTAATTCAAATGTCAGAATATATCCAACAAGTTCATCCACTTTCATTTTGTCAATGTATTGAGCTTCTTCTATAGCAGTCGCTCTCATATCAAATCTCTTGGGAAGAGACCTGAGCATCTTTCTCACCAATTTGTCTTCAGGTATTTTTTCTCCTAAAGCATTTGAGGAATTATCAATTTCAAGAATGTTCATATAGAAGTCATTAATACTTTCATCATCCTTCGTTCTTAAATTCTAAAACTTTGTGGTGAGTGTTGTACCATAAAATTTTCCCTATCATTTTATTCAAGACATACTCATAGAGGTCCCCGAATGCTTAAGGTTGACTAAGAATTGACCAGACAAATTCTCCTCCTAAGCAATGGACTTCCAACTAGGGTTTCACTTTTCACAAAGAAGTTTGGGTTTCAAATGTCTCAAGTGATTTCCATGGTTCCTAATATGTCCTCAAGAATATCCATGCCAAGTTTCATGCCTTGCATCACAAGTTTGCTCAGTCAATGGCTCAAATGTTTGAAAATTAACTTTATTGGTCAAAAAGTCAATTATGGTCAATATATAGTCAAACTTCAAGATTTTTGGTCAACCTCAATATTTTTAAGTTATATTCATCATTTTATCAAGGGTTGATCATGATTCCTCAAGGAAAGTCCTCAAACCATCAAAAGTCAAGAATTGTCAAATTAGGGTTTCCTTAGGAGAAGTCAACTGAACTTTGACTAGGCATAACTTTCACATGCTTCATCAAATTTTCCCAAACCAAAGCCCCTTTTGAATAAAATTCAATTCCCTACAACTTTTCTGTTATTCTCAAGTCCAAAAGATGCATCATTTGAAAGATATGATCTCATACGTTACAGGTCATTTTCAGAAAGTCAACAAAAGATACTTTTTGTCAAGGAAAATTACTTTAAGATAATATGTCCAAATGCAAAAATGATTTAAAGATAAAGTGTAGAGGACATCTTGGGACTTCCAAAAATTCCAAGGTCATCTTCAAATGGTGGAATTTGAGCAAGTTATGAAGTGCACAAGTTGGGCAATTTTCAAGAAAATGCATGAAATCTCAATTGAGCAAATTTGTGATTTTAAGTTATTGGGCCTAACGTTTTGGAGTTCAAACATACTCATGATATGTCCAAGGACCTCTAAATTTATCCATGCATTATTTTTATTTTTATTTTTATTTATTTGAATTTTTATTCATTTAAATATGAATTAAATCAAATAAAATATGAAAACTAATGGGCTAGTGTTTGTGGGCTTGGCTTGATCCATCATAAAGCCCAATAATTCGTGCAAGATACATAGAAAGTGTCTAGGTTCATGCAAATTTTGAAAAGGGCAAGAATCAAACAAAAATGGCAAGGGATCATGAAGTTTGGAAACTTTTCAAATTTTGATTTTATGTTTTAAGGCCATGGTTAACAGCTCGATTCTTTCAGTGATGGTTTACACTCCTATCTTCCATCTATAAATACATGACATTGCAAGTAAGAAAGGACACACACCAAACTGCCTAGAGAAGCTCTCAAAATTTTCACAAAATTCTCAAGAATTGCAAAATTCGAAACTCAAACTTCTCGCCCATATTCATCAAAACCAAGCCTTGCATCGTGTTTCTGAAGCTCCATGGATCTCATTCATATCCTTCTTGTAGATTGAAGAACGCTAGAATATGCCTACAAGGTTGCTCTGGTTGGGTAAATTTCTCAATCTCAAAATTTTTAATTCTCACGTTATAAATTGTTTTTAAACACTCATACATGTTCACAATGACGCTTGGATTATTTTAGAACCATTGCCTTTGAGTTTTGACCCAGGAATCCAGTTCTGCCATTGTTAGGGCTCATGAACTTCTGAGTTTCGGATCCAACACTACGAGCCATTTCAGACCAAACCAGTACCATGGTTGGATTCGTAGCATATGTCCCATTTATTTATTTTTTTTGTTTTATTTCATTTTCATTTGTCTCTTTTATTTCAACAATTTCTTTTCCTATTAAAAAGTCATAAAAGACATCATAAAATCAAACAAACCAAAAATAATTAGACTTATATTTTCACTAATTAAATTAATTTTAATTATTTATTTTAATCACTTTTCTTTTTTTAACTAATTAATCAATTAGAATTAGGATTAATTTAATTTCAAATATTTTTCGTAATAATAATAAAAAAACAAAATGATATTAGATTTTCTTCTATAGTTAATTTTTAATCAATGTTCATTTTCTTCTATTAATTTAAATTAGATATAGCTTTTTAATTTTCAATTTAAATATTTTCTTAAAAAAATAAATAAAACAAAAACAACAAAAATTGTCTTAATTTGCTTGGAACTTTTTTTGGGTTTTTAGACGTTCCTTCTTAATCTTTACGCGTTCTTTATTTTCCGCATTATTACTTTTGAAATATTGTATTTGCCCATGGTTTGTAATAGTTTAAAATTAGGATTTCTTTAATGTTTTTACCCCCAGTTTTGGACTTGTAATTTCCCCCCTCCCCGAAGCCATGTAATAGTTAGTTTAAGTTCCACACTTTAAATTCTCTGCACATGTATATATATTGAATTGTTAGATGTATGCCTAATAGGATTGCATGACAAGAATTAAAAGTAAAGGTTAGCAAACTTAAACATCAAAGACAAATAACTGAAACGCAACACACCCGCACATGTGCACCTCTAGGGTACTCCCACTTGGGTTGCCTTCGGAATAAAATAGTCACAACTCTCGAACGTGAGGGATTTTAGTGGAAACCTTTTGGTTCAAAGATCATAAAATGACCCTTTCGATGTTGCCTCAGTACGTGATCTTAAAACCTTAGGGGTGTTACTAAAGTATCTTACCAAGTTGCCTTTGTGATTGTACGATGACCCTTGATTGTCCCTCAAACATCCAACGATGGGGCTACCTACTCACTAATAGTAGGATAGCACTGTCTAAAAGAAAAGAGGAAAAGGACAATCCTTTTTGAGTAGGTAGATAGTTCTTAGATGCTTGCTCAAAACAAAACATTTTTCACACCTACACTCCTTTCCGAAAATATTTTCAAAAACACTTTGTATACATTCTCAACAATACAAGAAACATTACAAAGTTCGCCACACTAAGGCGTCTTTTCAAAATACTTTTTTTCAAATACACAAACATAAGGTATTTTCAAATGAGCTAGAAACAAAGAGCCCTTAGATAACTACAGATGGGAAGGGTGCTAACACCTTCCCTTTCTATAATCTACCCCCTTACTCAGAAATAATCTCGAAAGGTCTTTTTCTATTCTTTTCACCCTTTCCTTTGTTGGATAAAATAAAATTCGGTGGTGACTCTTGCTTACTGCAACATTTGCGAATAAAAAATGCAAAACCAGTATAACAGTCGGTTCTGCCACCGTATCACAGTGAGCAACTGAAGTCTTGACATCTTAACTTTGGATGTGCCTTCATGGGTAGATTGAATAATTCCTCGTGCATCTTTAGCTACTTCACATGTGTTCACTAATCTGAAAATGTTCATGTCAATTCCATTGAATATAGCATTCAAGGCTTTATAATTTTGAAGAGCAATTTCATCTTCTTCTTTAGACCAATCTTCTTCTGGTTTTAACTCAAGTAGGTTCTCCATTTTCTCCCCATTTGACAAGGTGTTTCGATCATTTTAAAACAGCTTTCCAAGCTCTACTATCCATAGACTTTAAGAAGGCCACCATACGTGGTTTCCAACAGTCATAATTACTTCCATCCAGAATGGATGGTCTGTTCACAAATCCTCCTTCCTTGTCCATAGTATCAGAAAGTATCTTCCCTAAATCTCACCCAAATATAGAGCATGATACCTGTTATGATACCAATTGAAATTCTGGTATCAGATATGTGATTTCGAAGGAGATGTCACGATACAAATGTCTGAGGATAATGTAAAGTGCAACAATTATAAAAGTAGTAAACACACAAAGGATTGTTAACCCAATTCAGTGTACAACAACACCTACTCTGGGGGCTACCAAGCTAGGGAGAAGTCCACTAAATAGTACCAATTTATAGACCCTCCGTAAACAACCAGTTTATGATCTAATCACTTAATCACTACCCCTTCAATCACTTACAGTGAAGAACAACTGAAATAATAAGTTTTAAAGACTTCAATCGTTCAATGCTTAAAAGCTTATGAATGATCCATAGTTAACAACTCAAATAATATCTCAAGTATTAAATCAATACTAAAGTGTATGACAATTAAAAGGTTTATACTTCTAAAACAGAAAGAAAGTATTATTCTTCAAAAGTTGCAGTTGAATGAATAAGGAAGCAAGTCCTTATAAAGGCGCAACAATGGGCTTGGGCTGAAAAACAAATATTCAAATATTTTGAATATTTCCATGAAAACAGGCGAAGATATAATCCATAAGGATAATTAAAATAGAAAAACATTCCTCCATATTTTTCGCAGCCTATGAGTCACAAATCCTGAATTATGACACGCATGAAAATAGGAAACAGAAAACTTAAACTAATGTGAGTTTCGTTCAGCTCAGGAGGCAGATGTTAAGACATCTGCTTTAACATCATTCAAAACAGTTTGCTCTAAATTTCAAGACATTTAGCAAAACATTATAAAAGCATTCTTTTACCAAAATTATTGCCAATAAACACTTACAGTTAATGTAGATTTTAATCTACTGATGTGGTCATTAAGTCGATGTGTTGTTCCAAGCGGTTGGCCGAAAACTAAGGATTATGTTTATATGGTTGTTAAGTTCATATGTTACTCCATGTCGTTGTCCAGAAATTAGTGGTCAAGGAGGATACTGAAGGGATGGGTTAATTTTCGTCACAGAACTGATGACGTTTGTGCGACAGTTTTGAAGACATGCGGTGTTAGGGCACACAGGTGCTATGCGCCGAGCGGCATTAGGCTGCAAGGTGTGTTGGGGAATATAGGTGTTGGGTGTCGAGCGACATTAGGCTGCAAGGTGTGTCAGAGAATACATGTATTGGTTTTTGAGTGGCATTAGGCTGCAAGGCGTGCCAAGGAGCACAGTATTTGTGTCGAGCTGCACGAAGCGGCATGTGGTGTCAAGGGGCACATGTTATTTGTTAATTCTTTCTTGGTTCCTGTGCATGTCGAGGGGCACATAGTTCTCCCTTATTCCTTAACACCTGTGCATGCTGAGTTGGTTAATTACTTTAGTTTAGAAGTCCCAGTAATTTAGTAGAGTTTTTAGTATCTGCAAAAGAGAAAATTAGTATTTTTGTAGAAAACTACTTAGCTAGATATAGTCGAATTACTCGTATAATTACGCAGGACGTTGTAGTATATTTTGGTTGATACATTGTATTGTATGCTTGTTGTAAATTGAGAATTGGCAGGTGTTGATGAATCTTATTGAGATGCCTCTAATTACTGGCAAGTATTAAGTTGTAGGCGTATGGCCAATGTTGAATTATGTTGAGTTGTTGCTGAATTATTGTTGTTGTTGTTGTTACTACATTCATACTATTGTCGCATACATAGCATATCAAGTTGGAGCTCATGCTCGGTAAGTTGGCCTGGATTGGCAAAAATATAAAGTTAAAGGCTTATGCCTTGTTGATGCCTCTATTAATTGGAAGATTATTAAGTTGGGAGTTTTGCTCCATTGATACCACATGCACGTGCATAAAAACAAGTCTCATTTCATGTTGCATTCTGAGTTGTTGTGTGGATGGATTGTTGAGGTTAATATTGTTAAAGAACTGTAAAGTGGTGATTTTGTATGAACTGTTTCTAATATATTAGTTATCATACATTCTATTATATTGTTCGATATCTCACCCATTATGTTTAATTGTTACCCATATGTAAGTAATGTGTAGGTAATCCTGAGTGAAGGCGGTTTACCTTCAGTAGTTTGAGTCGGTGTCGTCGCTCTGATACGTAATACTCGGGGAGATAAACTCTTATTGCTTTGTTGTTGATTTTACTTCTGTTGCTGAATTTTAAGTTGTTTTTGTTAAAAACTTGTTATTTGAAGTTGTTTTAGTTGGATAAAGATGTTACATCCTTTTATGTCAAAAATTATGATTCTGCTACGTAGTTATGAAATTTGTTGGTTTTAAAAGACTAATTTATGTTGTTGTTGGTTCATCCGAGTTTAAAGTGTTATGAAACTATGTTAAATGTCGTTATTTTAAGTTGAAAATGTAGCATTCCATTTGTTTGTTGGAATTTTTGTAACTTTGATTTTATATAATCCATTGGGTAGAAATGGGGTGTTACATTAGTGGTATCAGAGCAAGTCGGTTTGTCCGAACAAGTTGTCGAGTCGTAGTTTTGTCTAACAATTGAGTATTGTTAACTTAGTTATAATTGATGTTTATGTTGTAGTGATAAGTTGAGATGGCTGGAAGGAATGACATTGCACTTGCTGCTGCTTTGGAAGCGATGGCGCATGCTATGGAGAATCAGTTGAATGCTGACGGGAATGCTAGATCTTGTAGCTTGGCGACTTTTCAGAGGGAGAATATTCCTACCTTCAAGGGTAAGTATGATCTTGACGGAGCGTTGGATTGGTTGAAAGATATTGAGAGAATCTTCCATGTGATGGACTGCACTCCAGCGCAGAAGGTTTGATATGATACTCATATGCTAGCAATCGAGGTTGGTAACTAGTGGCTAGATACTTGTCAGAAATTGGAAGTTGTAGGTGAAAATGTCACTTGGGCTGTATTTCATAGGGAGTTTATGAGGAAGTAATTCCCTGAAGACGTTCGTGGTAAGAAGGAAATTGAGTTTCTTGAGATGAAGCAAGGGAGTAAGTCGATTGTTAAATATGCTGCAAAGTTTGTTGAGTTGGCTAAGTTTTATACGCACTATAGCGAGGAAAATACTGAGTTTTCAAAGTGCATCAAGTTTGAGAATTGGTTGCACCCAGAGATCAAGAAGGCAGTTGGATACCAGAAGATTCATGTCTTTTACGATTTGATTGATATTGCAATGAAGAAGATAATAATGCTCATTATAAGATTATCAATGAGAAGAGGGGTAAGCATCAACAGAATTGTGGTAAGCCTTACGATGCCCCAGCTGGTAAAGGTAAACAAAAAGTTTCTCAGGGTCAGAGTACTAGTGGGGGAGATGCTCCTGCTGGTGTGGTTTGTTTCAAATGTGGAAAACCTAGTCATAAGAGCAACGTGTGTACTATTGAGGTGAAGAGGTGTTTTCGTTGTGGTAAGACTGAACATGCTATATCCGAGTGAAAGCATAAAGAGATTATTTATTTCAACTATGGTGAAGAAGGACATATTGGTAGTCAGTTTCAGAAACCAAAGAAGGTGCAAACCAGTGGAAAATTGTTCGTTTTGGTTGAGAATCAGACACCTAATGAGGATAGACTCATTAGAGGTACATGTTTCATTAATAGTACTCCTTTAATTACTATTATTGATACCGGTGTTTTGTACCCCAAAATTTTCCCTCTCTTTTCTCAAGACATTTCTCACAAAGATCTTCAATGGCTCAAGTTTGCACAAGTGTTGACTAGGTCAAACCACCTCCTAAACACTAATGCCCCAAATTAGGATTTTGATTTTCACAAGGAAAATTGGACTTATAATTCCTAAAATGACTTTCATGGATCAATATAGACCTCCAAGAATACTCATATCAAGTTTCAAGTCTTGGATCACAATTTTGCCCAATCAACTGACCAGGTGATTGAAAATCAACTGTATTGGGTAAAAAGTCAACTATGGTCAGCCTACAGTCAAACTTCAAGATTTATTGACCAATATCAACATTTTGAAGTCATATTCATCAATTGATCAAATTTGGATCATAATTCCTCAAGAAAAGTGTTCAATTCAACAAAAGGGTAAAATGGTCAAAATTAGGGGTTTTGATTATAATGACTGATTCTTGATTTTTGACCTAATACATGAATTATTGGTTTGAAACATGATCTCAAGGATTCAAATACATCATTTTGACCTGATTGCATGACTCAATTCATCTCTCAAGATCAAATGATTGATAGATGAAATTCAGTCAACTGATGAAAACTCAACTGATACACCAAAAGTCAAACTTTGACTTTTTTATCAAAATTGAGTTTCAAAAGTCAATATTCATCAAGCCATTCAAAAATATGAAGCTTGATCATCAAGAAATCAAGAAATTCAAAAGTCAATTTAAAAGTCAAACTTTTCAAGACTTAGAAATTTTTCTAAGTGTTTTTGTACATGATAATTTCACTACTTCATGCCAATTTTTCACAAAGATGCAAGATGATTCAAAGAAAACTTTCAACATGAAAGTTGTATATATTGATGAAATATACAACTTTTTTTGGAGGGCTCATGTTCAAAAAATGCAAAGATGTTAAGTTATAGGCCCATGAAATCATGCACTTTTTCTTAAACACTTAGTGAAATTTTGACCTAGTTTAGGCAGATTTTTTGTCTAAACTTCTTGGCCATTTTTCGCATAGCTCCAATTTGATTTAGAAAAAGTGGAAAACATGAAAGTTAAAGAGTATGTTTCAAGATTTCAAAAATGTCAAATAAGTTGAAGAGATCATTTTTGAGCTAAGAGATCAAAGAGAAGAAGTTGAGAATCCATTCTTGAATTACAAGCCATTTTTGTGATGAACACTTGATCAAAACCCTAGCCTATGCTGCATAACTTCACTTTGTAGGCTTATAACTTGCGTTTCACTTCATAATTAATTAATTACACAACTGATAGAGCTATTGTCCAAGCATTTGAGTCCTTATCCAAGTTGCATTTCCATTAATGGCACAGAGTAACATTGTCATTCTAGTAAAGTGGCTTTAATCACAAAGTCAACTTGTCTTGAGCTTTGCATTTGTTCTTTCTGCACAAGCATCCTCTACACAATCATATAAGCATGTTTAAAGTGCATAACCACTTTATATAGCCTTGTACCTTGCCTTGGAACAATGCTTGTCAAGCTTTCTTCAAAAACAAGTCAAATGGCCATAACATGTGAACTCTTGCTTCTGACCCCTCCAAGCTTCCAAACCTTTGTCTATAAATTAAAGCTTCATTCACAAGCCTAGGACCCAAAATTACAAGCCAGGAAACTCCCTCAAACTCACTCAAACTCAGAATTTCTCTTAAGCCTCACTTTTGTACCATTTCTGATTTTTGGTAGCCATCTCACAAACCACTCGTGTGTTTTCCATTCTTTTCATTCACCAAGCTTCTATAACACATATAGAAGCCATCGAAATACCTGTTACACTTTTGTAACTCCATCTTCACCATCTTCCATTTTCAAAAAAAGAAGTTTTCACCTTGACTTCTTGAGAACATTTCAGACACTCTCAGCTCAAAGTAACTATTGGAATAGTTTCTTAGAAGTTCAAGGAAGCTAGCCAGATCATTGCAACACCTTAAAGTGAACTCTAACTCAAAACATGATCTTCGTCTGCAAGGTAAGTTTTCTGAAATTCTAACTCTTCATACAAGCATCATTTGGCTTCCATTTTAAAAGATAAAATGTAGACATCATAGCCCTGAAACTAGCCATGTCCTTAGAATTCATTTATGTTGCCTGAGAAGTGAGAATTTTGAGCCTGAACTTTATGAAAAAATTAGGTTAAATTTGGTACCATTTAAAATTCGTGCTCATCTTTGATCCATTTCTTAAGTTATTTACATATTTGAAATCATGGTGAAAATTTTAACAAGTTTGATGTTTATAATTTCTGAAATGGTTGAGAGTTGAGAAAGTTATAGAGTTATGGATGGCGCGAGGAAGAACATGAAGTACAATCATGGACTTGTTTATCTTATATTTATTGCAAGTTGTCTTTATACCGGATGAAACAGCCACACTAGTGGCATGAAGCGCGCACGTAAGGCATTGGTATAGAAGGTCCTGGGTTCGAGCCCCAGCGAGACCTTTTGCTTATTTTTCTAACATTTTCCTTGTTTCATTTTTTGTTTGATAGAGTGTTGGGCCTCTTTCACCATGGGCCTGGTCATTTTTCTCACCCTTACCCCCTTTTTTTCTCCATGCCATGCAGCACATTATACTTTATTTTTACTTTCTGATTATAAAAATTGTTTGGGCCTTAAACACAAAAAACGGTTTTTAGTTATTAACCACCTAATTCATTATCAAACCCCCTGAATTCTTATTTATATTTTTATCTTATTTTTCTTTCCTTTTCTTTTAATATTATTATTATTATCATTTTTTATTTTAATTAAAAAATACAAAATATATTTTATTAAATATTTAGACTAAATTTTTAATTTTTATCTCTATTTTATTTTATTTCATTTAAACATAAAACCCTAAAAAACATTTTCTTTAGTTAAATTATTAAAATAGATTTAGACTTAGGTTTAATTTTAATTTTCTCTTTTTAATTAAATTAACTTTGATTTTAGGAATTAATTAATTAACTTCTTTTCCAATTAATTAGTTTATTCAAAACTTTTCCATACAAAAAACCATAAAAATAAATTTCTTTCCAATTTCTTTTCTCTATGTTTCTTTGCACATTTTACATTATAAATATAATTGTCAAAGCCTTGTAATAGTTAGGATTTATTTTCATTTGTCATCCACATTTTTAATTTGTATCCTCGTCCCCTAAAGTATTGTAATAGCGTAGGACTTTAAATTTCCGCAATTTATCGCTTTTAATATTATTGCTAGTAATTAGGGTTTGTATGGCAAGACATAAAATCAACAAGTAGACAACCCCAACTCAAGACAAAATGCATGAAAACAATACACTTCGCACGCGTGCACCTCTACGGTTAACCCACACTAGTTGTCTTAAAAACAGTCATGTTCCTCGAACGTGGGATACTTTAGCAAAGACCCTTGATTACAAGATTGTAGTTCCTCGATGACCATTCGATATTTCCTTCGCTAAACGATCTTAGACCCTTACAACAAATTGCTAAGGTATCCTACTATATTGCCTTCTATGACTGCGCGATGACCCACGCTTGTCCCTTCACATCCAACGATAAGGTTTCTTACTAACTAATGGTAAGATAACATTGTCTAAAGGAGGAGGAAAAGAATAAAGACTTCCTTTTGAGTAGGTAGAATGCTCATAGTTTCTTGCTCACAAGCATTTCAAAACAAAAAATCTTTTCAAGCACACCAAATGAAATATTTTCAAAGGTCAACACTTTGTATACATTCTTATAGAGACGAGAATCATTATAAAGTTTGCCTAAACAAAGGCACTTTTCAAAAATACTTTCAAACAATCACAAACACATTTTACAAAGCATTTCAAAGTGATCTAGCAACTAAGAGTCCATAGATAACTAAAGATGAAAAGGGTTCTAACACCTTCCCTTTTCATAACCTACCCCCCGAACTCAAGAAAAATTCTCAAAAGGTCTTTCTTGTTCTTTTCACCCTTTCCTTTATCGGATAAAAGAAAAGTCGATGGCGACTCTTGCTATCCACAACAATTGCGATAAAATGCAAAACACTCAAGTCACTTCTGCCACCATAGTCAATACTCCAGCTAAGGGATTGGTGACTACTTCTTTTGTGTGTTTAAAGATCCCATTGTCGATCTTCGACAGAGACTTAGCCATTGATTTAGTTTGTTTTCCTTTAAGTGGGTTAGATGTGATCTTAGGTATGAACTGGTTAGAGCATAACTATGTTCATATTAACTGTTATAACAAGGTTATGAGGTTTTCTACTTCTGAAGAGGAGGAAGTTGGTCTGTTTTCTACTAGAAAGTTGTGGTATTTGATGCAAGAAGGGGCTCAGATCTTCTCGTTGATGGCGTCGCTATCTGTTGAGAATTAAGCTATAACTGAAGAATTGTAAGTGGTGCGTGAATTTCCTGAAGTTTTCCCTGATGAAATTCCTGATGTACCGCCAGAGAGAGAAGTCGAAATTTCTTTTGATCTTGTACCTGAACCATACCTCTTTCTATTGAACCATACAGGATGTATGCATCTGGAGTGTCAGAATTAAAGAAGAAATTGGAAGAGTTACTTGAAAATAAATTTGTAAGACCAAGTGTATCACCGTGGGGAGCTCCAGGGTTGCTAGTAAAGAAGAAATATGGAAGTATGAGGCTTTGTGTTAATTATAGGCAATTGAATAAAGTGATGATTAAGAACAAGTATCTGCTTCCAAGAATAGATGACTTGATGGATCAATTGGTAGGTGCTCGAGTGTTTAGTAAGATTGATTTGAGGTCGGGTTATCATCAGATTAAAGTGAAGGATGAAGATATCCAGAAGATGGCTTTTAGAAAGCGATATGGACATTATGAGTATTCGGTGATGCCTTCCGGTGTTACTAATGCGCCGTGAGTATTCATGGAGTACATGAAGCGTATCTTTCGTACTTATTTGGATCGGTTTGTAGTAGTGTTCATTGATGACATTTTGATTTACTCTAAATCGAAAGAATAACATGCGGAACACTTAAGAATAGTATTTCAAGTCTTGAAAGAGAATAAGTTTTATGCAAAGCTATCTAAGTGTGAATTTTGGTTAAAGGAGATAAGTTTTCTTGGTCATGTTATCTCAGGTAGTGGCATTATTATAGATCCATCTAAAGTAGATGTTGTGTTGCAGTGGGAAACTCCAAAGTCGGCTACCGAGATTAGAAGCTTTTTGGGATTAGCTGGTTATTATAGAAGGTTTATCGAAGGTTTTTCTAAGTTGGCACTTCCGTTGACTATGTTGACTTGTAAAGGTAGAGCTTATCTGTGGGATGTTCAGTGTGAAGAAAGTTTTACTAAATTGAAGAAAAGATTGACATCGGCTCCGATTTTGACATTACCTAATCCAGGAGAACCTTTTGTGGTATATTGTGATGCTTCTAAGATGGGTTTAGGAGGTGTGCTTATGCATAATGAAAAGGTAGTTGCTTATGTGTCAAGGCAGTTGAGGACTCATGAAAAGAACTATCCTACACATGATTTAATGCTTGCTGCAGTTGTTTTTGTGTTGAAGATTTGGAGGCATTATCTTTATGGTTCTAGATTTGAAGTATTTAGTGACCATAAGAGTTTAAAGTTTTTATTTGATCAGAAAGAATTGAATGTGAGACAATGAAGATGGTTGGAGTTGTTAAAGGATTACGATTTCGGTTTGAATTATCATCCAAGAATGGTGAATGTGGTGGCTGATGTGTTAAGTCGAAAGACTTTACATATGTCGGAAATGATGGTTACAGAGTTGGAATTAATTGAACGGTTCTGAGATATGATCTTAGTTTGTGAGGTGACATCATAGAGTGTTATGTTGGGAATGTTGAAGATTAACAATGATTTTCTAGATAATATCAGAGAAGCTCAGAAGTTAGACGTGAAACTGGTAGATTTGATGGTTGGAATCGATCAATCTGAGAATAGTGATTTCAAGTTAGATGCGCAAGGTGTGTTGAGATTCCGTAATCGAATTTGTATTCCTGATGATGCAGAGATGAAGAAAGTAATTATCGAGGAAAGTCACATAAGCAAGTTAAGTATTCATCAAGGAGCTACAAAAATGTATCAAGATTTGAAGAATTTATTTTGGTGTCCTGGAATGAAGAGTAATGTGGCTCGGTTAATGTATGCATGTTTAACTTGTCAGAAGTCGAAAATTGAACATCAGAAGCCCGCAGAGTTGATGCAACCGTTAGAAGTTCCAGAATAGAAATGGGATAGCATTTCAATGGACTTTGTGACAGGATTATCTAATACTCCAAGAGGACATGATTCGATTTGGGTGATTTTTGATAGGCTTACAAAGTCGGCTCATTTTATTCCTATTAACATCAGTTTCCAGGTATCGAAGTTAGCGGAGATTTATACTAGTGCAATTGTAAAGCTTCATGGTGTTCCTTTGTGCATTGTGTCGTATAGAGATCTGAGGTTTACTTCAAATTTTTGGAAGATTTTGCAAGAGGCGTTGGGTTCTAAGTTGAGATTGAGTTCGACTTATCATCCTCATATGGATGGTCAGACTGAAAGGACTACTCAGTCGTTAGAATATTTGTTGAGGGCATGTGTTCTTGAGCAGGGAGGTTCGTGGGATACTTATCACCCGTTAATAGAGTTCACTTATAATAACAGTTACCATTCTAGTATTGGAATGACACCTTTTGAAGCATTGTATGGTCAAAGATGTAAGACTCTTTTATGTTTGCATGAATCTGGAGAAAGTGTAGTGCTTGGACCTGAAATTGTTCGAGAGACTACCGAGAAGGTGAAGTTAATTCGAGAAAAGATGAAAGCTTCCCAAAGTAGACAGAAGAGTTATCATGACAAGCGAAGGAAAAATTTAGAATTTCAAGAAGGTGACCATGTGTTTCTGAGAGTTACACCCGTGACTAGTGTTGGGAAAGCATTGAAGTCTAAAAATCTCACTCCTCGTTTTATTGGTGCGTACCAGATTTCGAACATAGTTGGGAATATTGCTTATAGAGAGGCTTTACAGCCTAATTTTTCGAATTTGTATGATGTGTTTCACGTGTCACAACCCGGAAGTATATTTCAGATCCATCTCATTTGATTCATATGGATGATGTGCAAGTAAGGGATAACCTCACTGTGGAGACGATGCCTGTACGAATTGCAGATCGTGAAATGAAGACTCTAAGAGGCAAAGACATTTCTTTTGTGAAAGTAGTCTGGTTAGGATCTATCGGAGAAAGCATGACGTGGGAGTTGGGAAGCAAGATGCGGGACTCCTATCCTGAGTTGTTTGAACAAGGTAAATTTTCGAGGACGAAAATATTCTAAGTGGGGGGAGAGTTGTAACGCCTGTTTTTTAATTAATTATTTTCGAATTATTCGTTGAAGTTATAACATGTTGTGAATTGTTGGAATAAGTTGCTAGATTATTATTAGTTAATTAGTTGATTAATAACAGTAACAATGCTATAATTAGTGGAATGATAGAATAATTATGTTGGGACTATTTTATTGGTTGGAAGTAGTAAAGTTGAGGTGTGTAAGTTAAGCCCGATAGGATTAATGGTATAAAGTTAAGATGACATAAGAAATTTGGTTATTGGAGAATAGAAAGTCTTGGTGTGCGGACCGTGAAAAGCTGCACAAAAAACATGAAAGTTTTAGACGATGTTTCAAGCATTCCAAAAAGTCTAAGAACTTGAAGAGATCATTTTTGAACTAAGAGAATCTAAGAAAAGAAGTTGGGAATCCATTCTTGAATTACAAGTCATTTTTATGATGAACACTTGATCAAAAACCTAGCCTATGTTGCATAACTTCACTTTGCAGGCTTCTAACTTGTGTTTCACTCCATAATTAATTAATTACACAACTGATAGAGCCATTATCCAAGCATTTGAGTCCTTATCCATGTTGCATTTCCATTAATGGCACAAAGTAACATTTTCATTCTAGTAAAGTGGCTTTAATCACAAAATCAACTTGTCTTAAGCTTTGCATATGTTCTTTCTGCACAAGCATCCTCTACACAATCAGATAAGCATGTTTAAAGTGCCTAACCACTTTAGATAGCCTTGTACCTTGCCTTGGAACAATGCTTGTCAAGCTTGCTTCAAAAACAAGTCAAATGGCCATAACATGTGAACTCTTACTTCTGACCCCTCCAAGCTTCCAAACCTTTGTCTATAAATTAAACCTTCATTCAAAAGCCTAGGACACGAAATTACTAGCTAGAAAACTCCCTCAAACTCCCTCAAACTCATAATTTCTATCAAGCCTCACTTTTGTACGATTTCTGATTTTTGGTAGCAATATCATAAACCACTCGTGCGTTTTCCATTCCTTTCATTCACCAAGCTTCTATAACACATATAGAAGCCATCCCAATAGCTGTTACACTTTTGTAACTCCATCTTCACCATCCTCCATTTTCAAAAAAAGAAGCTTTCACCTTGACTTCTAGAGAACATTTCAGACACTCTCAACTCAAAGTAACTATTGGAATAGCTTCCTGGAAGTTCAAGGAAGCTAACCAGATCATTGCAGCATCTTAAAGTGAACTCTAACTCAAAACATGATCTCTGTCTGCAAAGTAAGTTTTCTGAAATTCTAAATCTTCATACAACCATCATTTGGCCTCCATTTTAAAAGATAAAATATAGACATCATAGCCCTGAAACTAGTCATGTCCTTAGAATTCATTTATGTTGCCTGAGTAGTGAGAATTTTGAGCCTAAACTTTCTGAAAAAGTTAGGTTAAATTTGGTACCATTTAAAATTCGTGCTCATCTTTGATCCATTGCTTAAGTTATTTACATATTTGAAACCATGGTGAAATTTCTAACAAGTTTGATGTTTATAATTTGTGAAATGGTTGAGAGTTGAGAAAGTTACAGAGTTATGGATGGCACGAGGAAGAAGATGAAGTATAGTTATGGACTTGTTTATCTTATATTTATTGCAAGTTGTCTTTATACCGGATGAAACAACCACCCAAGTGGTATGAAGCGCCCGCGTAAGGCTTTGGTATATAAGGTCCTGGGTTCGAGCCCCAACGAAACCTTTTGCTTATTTTTCTAACATTTTCCTTGTTTTATTTTTTGTTTGCTAGCGTGCTGGGCCTCTTTCACCATGGGCCTGGTCATTTTGCTGACCCTTACCCCCTTTTTTTCTCCATGCCATGCAGCCCATTATACTTTATTTTTACTTTCTGATTATAAAAATTGTTTGGGCCTTAAACACAAAAAACTGTTTTTAGTTATTAACCTCCTAATCCATTTTCAAACCCCCTGACTTCTTATTTATATTTTTATCTTATTTTTCTTTCCTTTTCTTTTAATATTATTATTATTATTATCATTTTTTATTTTAATTACAAAATACAAAAATATATTTTATTAAATACTTAGACTAAATTTTTATTTTTTATCTATATTTTATTTTATTTCCTTTAAACATAAAACCCTAAAACACATTTTCTTTTCTTAAATTAATTAAATTAGATTTAGACTTAGGTTTAGTTTTAATTTTCTCTTTTTAATTAAATTAACTTAGATTTTAGGAATTAATTAATTAACTTCTTTTCCAATTAATTAGTTTATTCAAAACTTTTCCATACAAAAAACCATAAAAGTAACTTTCTTTCCAATTTCTTTTCTCTATATTTCTTTGCACATTTTACATTATAAATGTAATTGTCAAAGCCTTTTAATAGTTAGGATTTATTTTCATTTGTCATCCCCATTTGTAATTTGTAATCCCCGTCCCCTAAAGTATTGTAATAGCGTAGGACTTTAAATTTCCGCAATTTATCGCTTTTAATATTATTGCTAGTAATTAGGGTTTGTATGGCAAGACATAAAATAAACAAGTAGACAACCCCAACTCAAGACAAAATGCATGAAAACAATACACTTCACACATATGCACCTCTACGGTTAACCCACACTAGTTGCCTTAAAAATAATCATGTCCCTCGAACGTGGGATACTTTAGCAAAGACCCTCGATTAAACGATCGTAATCCCTCGGTGACCCTTCGATATTGCCTTCGGTGAATGATCTTAGACCCTTACAATAAATTGCTAAGGTATCCTACAATATTGCCTTCTATGACTGTGCGATGACCCATGCTTGTCCCTTCACATCCAACGATAAGGTTTCTTACTAACTAATGGTAAGATAATATTGTCTAAAGGAGGAGGAAAAGAATAAAGACTTCCTTTTGAGTAGGTAGAATTATCATAGTTTCTTGCTCAAAAGCATTTCAAAACAAAACATCTTTTCAAGCATATCAAATGAAATATTTTCAAAGGTCAACACTTTGTATACATTCTTATAGAGACGAGAATCATTACAAAGTTCGCCTAAACAAAGACACTTTTCAAAAATACTTTCAAACAATCACAAACACATTTTACAAAGCATTTCAAAGTGAGCTAGCAACTAAAAGCCCATAGATAACTACAGATGAAAAGGGTGTTAAAACCTTCCCTTTTCATAACCTACCCCCCAAACTCAAGAAAAATTCTCAAAAGGTCTTTCCTGTTCTTTTCACCCTTTCCTTTATTGGATAAAAGAAAAGTCGATGGCGACTCTTTCTATCCACAACAATTGTGATAAAATGCAAAACACTCAAGTCACTTCTGCCACCATAGTCCATACTCCAGCTAAGGGATTGGTGACTACTTCTTTTGTGTGTTTAAAGATCCCATTGTCGATCTTCGACAGAGACGTATCTGTTGATTTAGTTTGTTTTCCTTTAAGTGGGTTAGATGTGATCTTAGGTATGAACTGGTTAGAGCATAACTATGTTCATATTAACTGTTATAACAAGGTTATGAGGTTTTCTACTTCTGAAGAGGAGGAAGTTGATCTATTGTCTACTAGACATTTGCGATATTTGATGCAAGAAGAGGCTCAGATGTTCTCGTTGATGGTATCGCTATATGTCAAGAATCAAGCTATAACTAAAGAATTGTAAGTGGTGCGTGAATTTCCTGAAGTTTTCCCTGATGAAATTCCTGATGTACCGCCAGAGAGAGAAGTCGAATTTGCTTTTGATCTTGTACCTGGCACGAGACCTGTTTCTATGGAACCATACAGGATGTCTGCATCTGGATTGTCAGAATTAAAAAAGCAATTGGAAGAGTTACTTGAAAATAAATTTGTAAGACAAAGTGTATCACCGTGGGGAGCTCCAGTGTTACTAGTAAAGAAGAAAGATGGAAGTATGAGGCTTTGTGTTGATTATAGGCAATTGAATAAAGTGACGATTAAGAACAAGTATCCGCTTCCAAGAATAGATGACTTGATGGATCAATTGGTAGGTGCTCGAGTGTTTAGTAAGATTGATTTGAGGTCGGGTTATCATCAGATTAAAGTGAAGAATGAAGATATCCAGGAGATGGATTTTAGAACGTGATATGGACATTATGAGTATTCGGTGATACCTTTCGGTGTTACTAATGCACCTTGAGTATTTATGGAGTACATGAACCATATCTTTCATACTTATTTGGATCAGTTTGTAGTAGTTTTCATTGATGACATTTTGATTTACTCTAAATCGAAAGAAGATCATGCAGAACACTTAAGAATAGTATTGCAAGTCTTGAAAGAGAAGAAGTTTTATGCAAAGCTATCTAAGTGTGAATTTTGGTTAAAGGAGATAAGTTTTCTTGGTCATGTTATCTCAGGTAGTGGCATTATTGTAGATCCATCTAAAGTAGATGTTGTGTTGCAGTGGGAAACTCCAAAGTCGGCTACCGAGATTAGAAGCTTTTTGGGATTAGCTGGTTATTATAGAAGGTTTATCAAAGTTTTTTCTAAGTTGGCACTTCCATTGACTAGGTTGACTTGTAAAGGTAGAGCTTATGTGTGGGATGTTCAGTGTGAAGAAAGTTTTATGGAATTGAAGAAAAGATTGACATCGGCTCCGATTTTGACATTACCTAATCCAGGAGAACCTTTTGTGGTATATTGTGATGCTTCTAAGATGGGTTTAGGAGGTGTGCTTATGCAGAATGAAAATGTAGTTGATCATGTGTCAAGGCAGTTGAGGACTCCTGAAAATAACTATCCTACGCATGATTTAGAGCTTGTTGCAGTTGTTTTTGTGTTGAAGATTTGGAAGCATTATCTTTATGGTTCATGATTTGAAGTATTTGGTGACCATTAGAGTTTAAAGATTTATTTGATCAGAAAGAATTGAATATGAGACAAAGAAGATGGTTGGAGTTGTTAAAGGATTACAATTTCGGTTTGAATTATCATCCAAGAAAGGTGAATGTGGTGGCTGATGCGTTAAGTCGAAAGACTTTACATATGTCGGAAATAATGGTTATAGAGTTTGAATTAATTGAACAGTTCCAAGATATGAGCTTAGTTTGCGAGGTGACATTATAGAGTGTTATGTTGGGAATGTTGAAGATTAATAATGATTTTCTAGATAATATCAGAGAAGCTCAGAAGTTAGACGTGAAACTGGTAGATTCGATGGTTGGAATCGATCAATTTGATAATAATGATTTCAACTTAGATGCGCAAGCTGTGTTGAGATTCCGTAATTGAATTTGTATTCCTGATGATGCAGAGATGAAGAAAGTAATTATCGAGGAAAGTCACATAAGCAAGTTAAGTATTCATCAAGGAGCTACAAAAATGTATCAAGATTTGAAGAATTTATTTTGGTGGCCTGGAATGAAGAGTGATGTGGCTCTGTTTGTGTATGCATGTTTAACTTGTCAGAAGTCAAAAGTTGAACATCAGAAGCCCGCAGGGGTGATGCAACCGTTAGAAGTTCCATAATGGAAATGGGATACCATTTTAATGGATTTTGTGACAGGATTATATAATACTGCAAGAGGACATGATTTGATTTGGGTGATTGTTGATAGGCTTATAAAGTCGGTTCATTTTATTCCTATTAACATCAGTTTCCTGGTATCGAAGTTAGCGGAGATTTATACTAGTGTAATTGTAAAGCTTCATGGTGTTCCTTTATGCATTGTGTCTGATAGAGATCTGAGGTTTACTTTAAATTTTTGGAAAATTTTTCAAGAGGCGTTGGGTTCTAAGTTGAGATTGAGTTCGACTTATCATCCTCATACGGATGGTCAGACTGAAAGGACTATTCAGTCGTTAGAATATTTGTTGAGAGCATGTGTTCTTGAGCAGGGAGGTTCGCGGGATACTTATCACCCGTTAATAGAGTTCATTTATAATAACAGTTACCATTATAGTATTGGAATGACACCTTTTGAAGCATTATATGGTCGAAGATGTAAAACTCCTTTATGTTGGCATGAATCTAGAGAAAGTGTAGTGCTTGAACCTGAAATTGTTCAAGAGACTACCGAGAAGGTGAAGTTAATTCGAGAAAAGATGAAAGCTTCCCAAAGTAGACAGGAGAGTTATCATGACAAGCTAAGGAAAGAGGGATTCACACTCACGATCATTTTACAAATCACCAGAAAATTTCTCAGAAAGCCTTCTCTCTCTCTCTCTCTCTCTCTCTCTAAAATTGAATCTACATCTTCATCCCTTCATTCATCATCTTCATCTTCAACAATCAACCTTCATCCTCTGTAACCGTTCTTCAACCCCTAAATTACTCTCTCTGAAATCCCTCTGCACTCTCTTCTCTCAGCTCTCTCCAATCGCCGTAACCATTCTGCATTTTCAACCTTGAATCTTCGCACTATTCAAGTAACTGAATCTACAACAACAACGCAAAGGCAACAACACCTCAACATCAAAATAAAATCCATCAAGAATTCAGCGACGCAACAAGGGTATCTGAAAACGCAAAAAGAATGCGGACACAAAGAAAAGAAGAATGTTGAATCTAATTGCAATCATACCTAGAGCGAGATTTCTTGGCTTTCTATCATGGATCGACACCATTGAAGCACCAGACGATTCTTCCGGTAGGTAATTTGTACTAAACTTCAATGCTTTTCTATTTTCCTCGATTCGATGCGAATCCGCAAATGATAACGGGTAGAAACGAAGTCCGTTCGTTTAATTCTGATAAAGGAGATGTCAGAGTGACAAACGGAAACGATTGCGGTTCGTCGAAGGAAAACGATGAACAGATACGTGGTCATGGTGTTTGGACTTACAGAGGTTGAATAATTTGAAGAGAAATCAGAGAGGTAGTGAAACCAAATCAATCGGAGACGATGGACGGATGACCTGAACGGAAGTGAGATGTAGAGAGCATAGAGGTGCGACACGAACATGGTGGAAAATGGAGATTGAAGGAAGAGCTGCATCGTCTCAGAGGATGCGAGTTCTCTACTAACAAGGGTTCAACAGCCTTCCCTTCTCTTTACCCTAACTTCACAAACTGATGCATCATATCCTCTTTTCTTCTCATTTCATTTTTCTTATTTTAATATATTATTAATAACAATAAATGGATAATAGCTAAAATGGTTTGGGTTGTGATATATTGGACTGAACCGGTGGTTTTTAGGCCCAATGGTTGTTTTTTTATAGTTTTTTGGTTTATTTTAATGGGCCTAGTGCCATTTTGATTTTTGCTTGCAGCACATATCAAATCCAGCTTGCACCTCCTGAGGCCTTAGTTCCAATACTTGTTTCAATTACGTTTGCGATTAATTTCCTTGATTGGATTTCTTTGGTGATATTGGTAAATAAAAGAGATTTAGGTGAGGATTTCACGAAGTTCTAAAGCTAACCAAGAGCATAATTTTTATCAAGTAAATTTGAGGAGATTTTAGTAGAGTTTTCTTATTTCTTGCGTGGTTATGAAGAGGCAATGGACCTGCTCCATTTGGTATCATTGTAACCTTATTTTATTCCTCATTTCTGCACTTTACCTCTTTTCTAGATACCATGAGAGTAGTAAATAAATAGTGTTCACTCGAAGTTGTTGTTTAAAGACCTGTAGCAGGCATTCCGCACTTCATTTTCTATATGTGTTGTGATTATGTTTATTTCTTTGGTTGTTGATCGATGAGTCACTCAATTTAGGAATTGAGATCACGACTTTTCTCTCAGTGCATTCTCCCTATAGGATTTTATCGCTTTCCTTTATTTCTTGTTGATCGATGAGTCACTCAATTTAGAAATTGAGATCACAACTTCGCTCTCATTGCATGTTCCCTATAGGATAGTTTTGTTAGACTTTCTTTGGCATGCTAACTTAGATAGGATCTCTCTAGGTGTGCTCTCTTTAGCTTATTAGCTTGTTTTCTTTATCCTTGTACATACCATGTTCCCTTAGGATGTGCTTGCTCCGTCCGAATGCAAGTTAGACCTTAGGTTGCAAACAATGCATGCTGACTTTATATAGAAATTTCCCCTTTCATCCTCGATGTAGGGCTACCGTTGTATGATAACATTAGGTTAGAAATAGGCTAGTCCCTCGTAGACTCTTTTCTTCCCTTTTTGCATCCTTGCATTTAAAACTAAAACTTCTTTTCTTAGCAAATTAAAAACATGCTAATCTCACTTATACCTTTTTTCAAGGTAACAAAACACAAACAAATCAAATGTGGCATCTTGCCTAGAGGGCGTAACTCTAAACCTTTTCAAGAAAGGATATGATTAATTTACTTCTATGCCAATGTATAAGTCTTCAAAGATCGAGCTACAGCAGAAGGCAAAATTAACACCGTCCATAAAAAACACAAAATAAACAAAAACATGTAAGTCGAACTACGGTAGCTCTGATTCCTCAAAAAGGATACGTAGGCATTGGGGTAGGGCCCAAGAGAGTATAACTTTATTTTGCCTACATTATTTTATCCTTTCTTTTGCATGCATTCTCCCTTAGTAATAAACAGTAATCATAGTTTAAACACACCCATAAGTTAGAACAACAAGAGGGGATACCGTAGAGTACTACGGGCGTGTGGGGTGCTAATACCTTCCCCTTGCATAACAGACTCCCTTACCCGATCTCTCGGTCGCAAGACCGTGACTTCTCCCTTCTTAGGTTTTCTCGATGTTTACCTTTCCCTTCATGTGGGATAAAAGATGTTCGATGGCGACTTCATTGTTTGATGATTTTCAGTCGGTTGTTTTAAGTACAAAAACTGCCAATGACTAAAACTGAATAAACATATGCATATAAACATGATTAATTGTTGACAAATGTACGCACAAGAATAGTAATAAGCATTTACTTAAGGATTTGGGGTATCCACACAGAGTCACTTCAATGATATTTTCCCCATAGAGTGAAGTCATACATTCTCCATACAGAGTTCCAATCAACATATCTCCAGGAAATTCTCTTCCCCAGCCAAGTTTGGTCTTCCAAAGCTGAGAAAGAAACCATGCAAAAGTTCTTCCCTAGACGAATTCATTTCCCCAGTAAGATCTTCATAATACCTTCCTCAACAAGGTTTATTTCCCCAATGGACTACAATCTCCTCGGCTTGAGTTTATTCATCAGACTACTACAAATCAACAGACAAAACTCCTATTCTCCAGCGGAGTTGATACTATCCTCAGAAAATTATTGCAAAGAAGTCGACCAGATACTAGTTAACTTTATCCTCCCTAGACAAATTGGAAGTTTAATCATCTTTATCCCCAATAAGGTATATAAGAATAAAATTCCCCATGAGAGTAATGGTCAACTAAAGTTCCTGAATTCTACTCCTCGAGCAGAAGCCAACATTCCCTGCAGAGTTTCCTCAAACAACAAACAGGAATTCCTAACGGAAGCATTCTAAACAAGGTTGTGTGAGGGAAAAGTCCCTCTATAAGTATTTTAATTATGTCAAAATGAATATTAATCTCTCTCTATTTGGGTTGGTTCTATGAAAAATCTTGCAATGGAATGATTGGAATGAAGATCTCCAGAAACACTTATTTTTGAGAAAATTCAATCTGTGCGTCGACTCAAAGATATGTGTGATCGACTCATCACCTTCACTCAAGCCCTGGATGTGTCAGGTCAACCCTTCCGGTCGACTCAAACTGGAAATTAAAATATTAACCTATTGCATCGTTGCAAGCCCTGTAGCGGTCGACACACTGCACTTCATTATGGATTTCCCCTCTGATTGTTGAATGTGTCACGTCGATCCTTCCAGTCGACTCAACCAGGGAATCAAAATATTCAAAGTTTGCATCGACACAACTCCTGAAGAGATCGACGCATTTCACTTCAAAACATTTTTTCTTTGTCTGTGGGTTGTGTCGCACCGACCCCTATTTCTGGTTGAGTCGACCGCTCGCTGGCTTCATCTTATTTCTGCTATGTTGTGGGTCTTGGCTATTAGGTAACATATATATATTCATTATGCATCATCATTTGAAGTCAACAAGAACTAGTGAAAGATACACATAGTGCTCATCATCTTCATCCTCTCTTCTCAAAAATCAACATCTACACATAATCATGGTTGTTGATTCAAGAAAATTGTAGTGGTGATAACATTCAAATCAAGGATTCAATTCAGACTTAGGTTAAGAAATTTTGGGTTGTTCTTGAATAAAATCATTTGGATTTTCTCCTCCAAGATTCCTAATGGTGCGGGGGTTTTTGCACAAGTCTTTGCTTCATTGAATTCATCCAAGTGAAAAGATTAAGACACAATGGGTTTGCTTAATAAAGTAGTGGTAACTGGAGGATTGTGAAGATTGATTTGGGGTTAAATTGTTTGCGATTGAAATCAGTTGAGTGAAAGGATTAAGAAACAGTGGGTTTGCTTAATCAAGTAGAGGTAACCAGAGGTTTGTTCGAAGAATTTGGCACTTGGTTTTGCTCAAACCAAAGAAAGGGAAGAAGACTATTACATCAGCAACATTGGTTTGTTTGTATTGTTAACTATCTCTTCTCTTGTAACATTTGCAACTTAATATTAAGTATCTCAATTTTAGATTCTAGAATTGGGGGCGGATGTACCCTACGCGAGGACGACAAGGAGAACTGCCTTAACAAGTCGTGTGTTCTTCTGCTTTTTCTTTATCTCTATACTTAATTATTATATAGTGTGAAAATTAATTTGTCAAATTTGCATATATTGAAATTATGGTGTGTTGAGATCATTTCAAAACATTGGTAACAATCCTTTTGATTGATACCTAAGAAAAATCACCACTACAATTTAGTATAATCAAACCTAAGGTGCTTTTCCCATAAGGTGTTTGATAAATTGACTAATCCACAAATTATTCATTGTGTTTAGCCTTATCTCATTCAACTCATTGGAAGTAATTAATATTCATTGAGGGTGTATAGGTGATTGATCAATTGAGTAAAATATATTGATTCTTACTTTGTCATTATATCCCATACGGTTACGCATATCCGATCTTTTCAATAGAGGATCGTTTAGACTATTGGAGCCAGGAAGCTTTCGTATATTTTTCTGAAAAACAATTTTAAAAAGCACAAATTATTTTAAACGGTCTATTCAACCCCCCTTCTAGGTCGATAACATCGTCTAATAAGTGGTATCAAAGTACCAGTTCATCTGGTGCTTCACATATTACTTTGTAGAATATGGAGAACGATCCAAAAGGGGATTATACGAGAGATCTTGTTTTCATTGGTGAAAACTATAGCTATTGGAAAGATTGTATGTGTGTGCATATTAACTCCGTTAATAGAAAGATATTGAAAGTTATCGAGGATGGTCCTATGCAAATAACCATGACCAATGAGGATAACATTACCATACCCAAATCAGGAGCACTATGGGATGAGGAAGACGAGAAAAAGTATAGCTGTGATTGGAAAGGTAGAAATATGCTTATTTCTTCTATAGGTGTTGATGAATATTTTAGAGTATCACATTGTGCAACTACTAAAGTAATGTGGGATGCTCTACAAATTTCCCATGAGGGGACTAATGATGTTAAACTTGCTAGAATCGATAAATTGACTCAAGAGTTTAATATCTTTCACATGAAGCATGGTGAAACCATTGCTGATATGAAAAAGAGATTTTCTCATATAATCAATCGCTTACACACTCTTGGTAATGTTACTCCAAATGTTGTTGCTACTAACAAAATTTTAAGACGTCTTAATAGGGAATGGCAGCCTAAAGTTACAGCGATCAAGGAAGCAAATAATCTAGCTACACTCGACATAACAACACTGTTTGGGAAGCTTCAAGAGTAAGAGCAAGAGCTCATAATCTCAATAAGCATGAGAAAAAGGAAAAGAAGGAAAGACCAAAAGACACAGAAAAGAAGTCTATTGCATTAAAGGCTTCAAGCTCAAAGTCCTCCACCAATAACTCTTGTGTGAGTGATTCTAGTGATGATGATGAAAGCTCAAGTGAAGACATGGGGTTGTTTGTGAGAAAATATCACAGGTATCTCTGAAAGAATGAAGTCCAACACTCGGAAAAAAATATCATCAATTATAAAATATAATCAAAACCTTCAAGACAAGATGAAGATAAGAAATCTAAATCAAGAGGATCATGTTTTAACTGCAGAAAACCCGGCCACTACAAGTCGGACTTCTCGTTGCTCAAGAAAGACAAAGAAAAAGACAAATTCCAAAAGAGACAGAACAAAGCTAGAAGAGCATAAATTGCTTGGGATAGTGATAGTGAAGCCTTAAGAAAAAGTGACTCTAGTGACGAAGAAGAAACGATCAACCTTTGCCTCATGGCTCATCAAAAGAAGAAAAGCAATGTAAGTCACTCTAAATATGATCACATTGATAAAATGTCTCGTATAGAATTGAAAAGAGCTTTTGATACTCTATAAAACGAGGCTAAGGAATCTTTTAAACGATTAGCCTCAAATAAGAAAAAAAATTCATACGTTGAGCATAAAGTGTCCAAATCCCAAAAAGAATTGGAAGCTCTCAAGGCATCCATGGTAGAGAAAATCAAAACTGATAGCAAAGATGATAAGCTTTCTTGGCATGATTGGGCTGGATGTGAAACTTGCTACATTTGGCAAAGAGAGGTAAAAACTCTTAAAGCCAAACTTGACAAGGCTTTACAACCCCAAATTACTTTTAGCATTGATAGATCAAATTTTAGAAGTAGTATAATAAATCCATATCAAAAATACACTTATGAAATAAGAGATCCTCCAAGCAAAAGTAACTTACCCAAAACTCTAACATGTTTTTATTGTTGCAAAACGGGGCACACCATTAGCAAATGTCAATTTAGGAGGTTTTTGGTCCCTCAAGGCATTTTCAAATGGTTGCCAAAATGCAACTCAAGCATCATTCACACACAAGGACCCAATAAAAATTGGGTACCTATTTCCCTTGTTTAAATTTGTAGGTGGAATGTCTTGAGACTACAGAGAAAAGATGGTTTCTCGGTAGTGGGTGCTCAAGACATATGACGGGCGACACCTCCCTATTTTTTGACTTTGTGGCGAAAAATAAAGGATTTGTCACCTATGGCGACAATAACAAGGGAGAAATACTTGATAAAGGTAGTGTAGGTAATCCCTCTTCTACTACTATCTCAGATGTCCTATTAGTTGATGGTCTTAAACACAATCTTATTAGCATTAGTCAATTATGCAACAAAGGATACAATGTATCGTTTTCAAAAGATTGTTTCATAATTGAGCACAATGATAAGAAAGATGATGTGTTCAAAGGCCTGAGGGTAAACAATGTATACATGCTTGACTTTAATAATGTGTCCCTAACCGAATCTAAATGTCTAGTCACGTTAAATGAGGATTCATGGTTATGGCATAGACGTCTAGCTCACTTAAATTTTGATTTGTTAAATAAAGTTGTCTCAAAAGATTTAATAGTTGGTTTAACAAAACTAAAATTTTCCAAGGATCACTTATGTGAGGCTTGCCAAATGGGGAAGCAAACTAGAATCTCGTTTAAATCTAAAAACATTGTTTCTACAACGAGACCTCTTGAACTTCTTCATATGGATATTTTTGGACCATCTAGAATTAAAAGTCTAGGTGGTAACTGCCATGGATTCGTTATTATAGATGACTACTCAAGATTTTGTTGGACAATTTTCTTGGTAAATAAAAGTGACACCTTTCCGGAATTTGAAAATTTGTCAAGTTTTCTAAAAACAAATTGAACACTGGCATAGTTATTATTCGAAGCGATCACGGTGGTGAATTTGAGAATGATCTTTTTGATAAATTTTGTGAAAAATATGGTATTGATCATAATTTTTCCGCTCCATGTACTCCTCAACAAAATGGAGTGGTGGAACGTAAAAATGGTGTTTTAGAAGAACTCGGAAGAACTATGATCAATGAACACCGTCTTCCAAAATACTTTTGGGCTTATGCCATTAACACGGCATGTTATGTATTGAATAGGTTTCTAATACGTCCTATTCTAAATAAAACTCCCTATGAACTTTTGAAAGGAAGAAAACCAAATATTTCTCATCTTCACGTCTTCGGATGTAAATGCTTTATGTTAAATAATGGTAAAGAAAATTTAGGTAAATTTGATTCAAAAGCTGACGAATGTATCTTTCTCGGATACTCTCAATCAAGTAAAGCCTATAGAGTATTTAATAAAAGATTACATATAGTTGAAGAGTATGTACATGTTTCCTTTGATGAATTTGATTCGAAATTAGTCGGAAAGGGTAGTGTTTATGATGGTGCAGGTGTATCTTCGGAAAGCATACTACAAGATCCCAAAGAAAAGGACTCGGAATCTACTAAAATTGAAGAAGAGTTGGATCAAGTATCTGAAGAAATAGAGGAAGATCATTCAAGCAATAAAAATGATCTTCCTTTGGAATGGAAAACCTCTAAGGATCATCCCATCTACAAAATCCTAGAAGATATATCAAAGGGAGTCAAACCTCGCTCTAAGGAGAATTTGAGATGAGCATGATGGGTGAGTTAAACTACCTCCTTGGACTTCAAATCAAGAAATTAAATGAAGGAACTCCGTGAGTCAAACTACATATTGTCTTGGCCTAATCAAGCGATTTGACATGGCAAACTCAAAATCAATCGATACTTCTATGCCTACGGCCGTGAACTTAGACCGAGATGATAACGGTAAGCCCGTCGATTTAAAAAGGCATAGAGGTATGATTGGTTTCCTTCTTTATCTTATGGCCTTCCGTCCATATATTATGTTTAGTGTTTGCATGTGTGCTAGGTTTCAATCATGTTCTAAGGAGTCACATTTAAAATCTGTAAAGCGCAAACTTAGGTACCTTAGTGGTACAACTAAGTATGGACTTTGGTACTCCAAGGATAGTGATTGTTCTTTGGTTGGCTATTCTGATTCTGACTTTGCCGGTTATAAATCGGATAAGAAAAGCACTAGTGGTACTTGTCATTTATTTTCAAATTCTTTGGTAAGTTGGCATAGCAAAAAGCAAGTTTCAGTTGCCTTGTCAACCGCCAAAGCGGAATACGTTGCAGCCGGTAATTGTTGTGCCCAAACCTTGTGGCTCAAACCATAATTACTCGACTTCAATGTCCAACTTGATCATATTCCTATTTTTTGTGACAATACAAGTGCCATCAACCTAACCAAAAATCTAATTTTGCACTCTCACACAAAACATGTTGAGATAAGGAATCATTTCCTAAGGGATTGTATGGAAAAGGGTGATGTCATTTTCGAGCACGTTGATAGCAAAAATCAACTTTCGGACATTTTTACTAAACAACTCGCTACGGAACCCTTCTTTCACATCCGTGGGGAACTTGGTGTTCTCGATATCTCGGATAGGTTGTAACTTAAGCAAGTTGCATACCTTTTATTTTATTTAACATATTCTCTTAATTCTTGATGCACTTATGGATAGCCTTAGTGAAAGCTCTTATCAACTCTCATGAAGGTAATATCATTCTCATCTATTCTCTATTCTTAACTATGTGTAAATGCTAAACTTGTTCTTCTTTATCTTTATTGTTAAGTACATAGGGATTCTAAGTGTTATATAAATTGCATGAAATCAATTGAAAAAGCTGCATAAAATCAAAATTCTTTACTTTTGAGTCGACTCATAGCATACTTGCATCAACGCGTACCTTATAAATCATTCAGTATCAATTAGAATAATCCTTGCATCAACTCAATGCTCTATAAGCGGTCGATGCATCGCGTAAATATCTGATTTCTTTGTTTTTGTATCATTTTGTTCTTTTGTTTTCTAAATACATCATTTCTCTCAAAACCCTAAAAACTCTCAAAACCCATTTCTCTCAAAATCTTCCTCACATGACCATTGCTCTCAAGAAATTTCTCTAATGGATTCAAGGGTAGCTAAGAAGAGAACTTTCAGAGGAAGCTCCTACAATGTTCCTTCGAATATTCCGGTAACTGCTCTCTCACTTCTCTCTGATGATATTGTTGGTACTTTTGCAGACACTTTTGGTAAGAGAAACATAGTTAGACAATCAACTTTATATCTGAAAACTTTGGGTCACATGCATCTTCCTGAAATTATTGAATTGTTAAGATTTCAAAATTTCCACTTTTTTCTTGAATGTGATACACCTTATAATGAGGATTTAGTCAAAATGTTCTATGCTGGCATGTAAGGAAAGTTTGAAGGATTTGAATTTAAATATAGAATCAACAGCAAATATTATATGGTTAGCTCGCATGTATGGAAAGACCTATTTGGTATGTGGCCAGTTGACTCTGATGCTATTAAAATTTCTGATATTGTTCTTGCTCCTAACTATGAATTCAAGTCGGCTTTAAAATCCATGCTCAAGAAGCCTTACAGTGACAGAATTGTAAACAATGATTTATTTCCAAGATCTGTAATGACTGGTGCCCTAGCCCCATTTGACAGAATTCTCTTTTGGATCATTTGCCACATTATTCGACCCAAAAAGGGAGGTCTTTATTGTGTGGATAAAGTTGAGGTTCAACTGCTTTATGTTTTGAAACATAAAATAAAGGTTCGTTGGCCATATTATTTTGCTAGCTGAATGTTTGATATGCACAACTTTGGAAGAGGCATCGCACTATGCTATCCCTCTTTCATTCAAAGAGTTTTGAATCGAGAAAAGATTAAATTTCTAGGAATCCCTTATGTTGGTATGACTTTTGATCTTGAATCCACAAATATATCACTTACTTTGATGGGATTCCAATGGGATCACAAGGAACAAAGATATTGTTATGTTGTGAGAAGTACGTATGTTTCGTTCCAAAATAGTGATGGTGAAGAGGATGATAATGAAGAAGAAGAAGAGACAGAAGAAGAAGAGAAGAAAATGAAGCAAATACGGATGAGGATGCCCCAGTTCCTCAAGAAAACAATGCAAATGTGGTAGCTCTTTTAGAGAAAATGCAGATCCAACAAAAGGAAGACGCGTTCCTTCAAAATTAGAGGATTTCGAACCTCTACAACCTTGTTAAAGTCCAAAACAAAATTTTCTCAACCTATTAAAATATTCAAGATCAGCGGTACTCCATATTGGAAGGCATGCTTCAATACAAGCTGAAAACCTTGCCTCCTTTCATTCCACCTTCCTTCATCATTTTCCAAACCTTCCACCAGGTGCTCCAAAAAACAATGATAACGAAAACTTAGAAAATTGATTCATGTTTATATAGGTAATTATGTTTAATTCCCTATGTTACCTTTCTTTTTTTAAACGCATGCACTTATCCTTATTAACTGGTTTGTAATATTCTACATACATTTGTCTAATTATTGAATTTTATGATCCGTACTAATTTCATTTTATGTGAATGATTGTTAGTGTCTTTAGTTGCAAATAGAAGATGATTTTGCATTTGATATATTTTGTTTACTCTTGACCTTGTGCTTTTTCTCTTTTTGATGTTGTCAAAGGGGGAGAAGTCAACATAGAAGATTACATATAGCTTACAAGCGGTGCTTTACGGAACACACAAACTCAGGGGGAGCATATTTGAGCATTGTTTTGCCATCATCAAAAAGGGGGAGTATGTGAGGGAAAAGTCCCTCTATAAGTATTTTAATGATGTAAAAACGACTATTAATCTCTCTCTATTTGGGTTGGTCCTATCAACAATATTGCAATGGAATGATTGGAATGAAGATCTCCAGAAACACTTATTTTTGAGAAAATTGAATTGGTGCGTCGACTCAAAGATATGTGTGATCGACTCATCACCTTCAATCAAGCCCTGGATGTGTCAGGTAGACCCTTTCGGTCGACTCAAACTGGAAATCAAAATATTAAACTATTGCATCAATGCAAGCCCTGTAGTGGTCGATGCACTGCACTTCATAATGGATTTCCCTCTGACTGCTGGATGTGTCACGTCGACCCTTCCGGTCGACTCAAGCTGGGAATCAAAATATTCAAAGTTTGCATTAACGCAAGTCCTGGAGAAGTCTACGCATTTTACTTCAAAACAGTTTTTCTTTGTCTGCGAGTTGTGTCGCGCCGATCCCTATTTTTGGTTGAGTCGGCCGCTCGCTGGCTTCATCTGATTTTATGCTATGTTGTGGGTCTTGGATATTAGGTAATATATATATATATATATATATATATATATATATATATATATATATATATATATATATATATATATATATATATATATATATATATATATATTCATTATGCATCATTATTTGAAGTCAACAAGAACTAGTGAAAGATACACATAGTGCTTATCATCTTCATCCTCTCTTCTCAAAAATTAACATCTACACATAATCATGGTTGTTGATTCAAGAAAATTACAATGGTGATAACATTCAAATCAAGAATTCAATTTAGATTTGGGTTGAGCAATTGTTGGCTGTTCTTGAATAAAAACATTTGGATTTTCTCCTCCAAGATTCCTAATGGTGCGGGGGTTTTTGCACAACTCTTTGCTTCATTGAATTCAGCTGAGTGAAAGGATAAAGAAACAGTGGGTTTGCTTAATCAAGTAGCGGTAACTGGAGGATTGTGAAGAATTATTTGGGGTCAAATTGCTTGCGGTCGAAATCAGCCGAGTGAAAGGATTAAGAAACGGTGGGTTTGCTTAATTAAGTAGCGGTAACCAGAGGTTTATTCAAAGAATTTGGCACTTGGTTTTGCTTAAACCAATAAAAGGGAAGAAGATTGTTACATCAGCAACACTGGTTTGTTTGCATTGTGAACTATCTCTTCTCTTGTAACATTTGCAACTTAATATAAATTATCTCAATTCTAGATTCTAGAATTGGGGGCAGACGTACCCTATGTGAGGAAGACAAGGGAACTGCCTTAACAAGTCGTGTGTTCTTCTGCTTTTTCTTTATCTCTATACTTGATTACTATACAGTGTGAAAATTAATTTATCAAATCTGCATATATTTAAATTGTGGTGTGTTGAGATCATTTCAAAATATTGGTAACAATCCTTTTGATTGATACCTAAGAAAACTCACCACTACAATTTAGTATAATCAAACCTAAGGTGCTTTGCCCATAAGGTGTTTGACAAGTTGACTAATCCACAAATTATTCATTGTGTTTAGCCTTATCTCATTCAACTTACTGGAAGTAATTAATATTCATTGAGGATGTATAAGTGATTGATCAATTGAGTAAAACGCATTGATTCTTACTTTGTCATTATATCCCATTTGGTTACGCATATCCGATCTTTTCAATAGAGGATCGTTTAAACGATTGGAGATTCCAGGAAGCTTTCACATATTTTTCTGAAAAACAATTTTAAAAAGAACAAAATATTTTAAACGATCTATTCAACCCCGCTTCTAGATAAATCACATCGTCTAACAAGTTGAAGATGCATATACTCTTCGTCTCTAGCGGTAGTCCGAGATTTAGCTTCCCAAAACTCCCCAACAGTAGTCAGGGATTTATTTTCCAGACTAAGATACATTTCAACAACATTCATACAATATGCATATAAAACATATGGCATAATCTCATTTATTTTAAGAACATCATTATGCATTACATGCATCATGACACTGCATACAACTAACCCTTTTCTTTTTTAGGAAAAAAATCAATCAACGAACAAAATACCTCTTCTAGTTTAGATTTACTTCTTCCAGTTAAAGATAGGCGAACAAAATACCTCTTCTGGTTTAGATTTACTTCTTTCAGTTAAAGACAGGTGAACAAAAGACCTCTTCTGGTTTAGATTTACTTCTTCCAGTTAAAGACTGGTGAACAAAAGACCTCTTCTGGTTTATATTTATTTCTTCTAGTTAAAGACAGGCGAACAAAAGACCTCTTCTAGTTTAGATTTACTCCTTCCAGTTAAAGATAGACGAACAAAAGACCTCTTCTGGTCTAGATTTATTTCTTCAAGTTAAAGACATACGAACAAAAGACCTCTTCTGGTTTTGATTTACTTCTTCAAGTTAAATACAGGCGAACGGAATACCTCTTTTAGTTTAGATTTATTTCTTCCAGCTAAAAACAGGCGAAGGACATATATTGTTTCAGTATAAATCGACCAAAGATTTATTCTAGTACTTCTTCCAATTTCTACAAATAGTCACTCTAGATGGCCTCTATAAGCCCATCTCTGAAAATTCTTTGTTACCTTTTGATGACATATATAAGTCCATTCTCGACACATTCAAGTAACACATTATTTCGTGCGAGTGCAAATTTTTGGGCACTCTAGTGTTCAATCATCTTCCACCTTCAAGTCACGAATGGAAGACCTTCCAATCTAACTCTTCAGGTTTATGAAGTTTGAACAGGGGCAGCTGTTGTACCCCAAAATTTTCCCTCTCTTTTCTCAAGAAATTTCTCACAAAGATCTTCAATGGCTCAAGTTTGCACAAGTGTTGACTAGGTCAAACCACCTCCTAAACACTAATGCCCCAAATTAGGGTTTTGATTTTCACAAGGAAAACTGGACTTCTAATGCCTCAAATCACTTTAATGGATCATTATAGATCTCAAAGAATACTCATGTCAAGTTTTAATTCTTGGATTACAATTTTGCTCAATCAACTGACCAGATGACTGAAAATCAGTTGTATTGAGTAAAAAGTCAATTGCGGTTAACCTACAGTCAAACTTCAAGATCTATTGACCAATATCAACATTTTGAAGTCATATTCATCAATTGATCAAATTTGGCTCACAATTCCTCAAGAAAACTGTTCAATTCATCAAAAGGGTAAAATGGTCAAAATTAGGGTTTTTGATTAGAATGACTGATTCTTGATTTTTGAACTAATACATAACTTATTGGTTTGAAACATGATCTCAAGGATTCAACTACATCATTTTGACCTGATTCCATGACTCAATTCATCTCTCAAGATCAAATGATTGATAGATGAAATTTGGTCAACTGATGAAAAGTCAACTAATACACCAAAAAGTCAAACTTTGACTTTTTGATCAAAATTGAGTTTCAAAAGTCAAGATTCATCAAGACATTCAAAAATATGAAGCTTGATCATCAAGAAATCAAGAAACTCAAAATCCAATTTAAAAAGTCAAACTTTTCAAGACTTAGAATATTTCTAAGTGTTTTTGTACATGATAATTTCACTACTTCATGCCAATTTTTCACCAAGATGCAAGATGATTCAAAGAAAACTTTCAACATGAAAGTTTTATATCTTAATGAAATCTACAACTTTTTTTTTGAGGGCTCATGTTCAAAAAACGCGAAGATTTTGAGTTATAGGCCCATGAAGTCATGCACTTTTTCTTATACACTTAGTGAAATTTTGACCTAGTTTAGGCATATTTTTTGTCCCAACTTCTTGGCCATTTTTCACATAGCTCCAATTTTATTTAGCAAAAGTGGAAAACGTGAAAGTTGTATAGCATGTTTCAAGCTTTCCAAAATGTCCAAAAACTTGAAGAGATCATTTTTGAGCTAAGAGAATCAAAGAGAAGAAGTTGGGAATCCATTCTTGAATTACAAGTCATTTTTGTGATGAACACTTGATCAAAACCCTAGCCTATGCTGCATAACTTCACTTTGCAGGCTTCTAACTTGTGTTTCACTCTATAATTAATTAATTACACAACGTATATAGCCATTGTCCAAGCATTTGAGTCCTTATCCAAGTTGCATTTCCATTAATGGCACAAAGTAACATTGTCATTCTAGTAAAGTGGCTTTAATCACAAAGTCAACTTGTCTTGAGATTTGCATTTATTATTTCTGCACAAGCATCCTCTACATAATCAAATAAGCATGGTTAAAGTGCCTAACCACTTTATATAGCCTTGTACCTTGCCTTGGAACAATGCTTGTCAAGCTTGCTTCAAAAATAAGTCAAATGGCCATAACATGTGAACTCTTGCTTCTGACCCCTACAAGCTTCCAAACCTTTTTCTATAAATTAAACCTTCATTCACAAGCCTAGGACACGAAATTACAAGCCTGAAAACTCCCTCAAACTCCCTCAAACTCATAATTGCTCTCAAGCCTCACTTTTGTGCGATTTCTTGTTTTTGGTAGCCATCTCACAAACCACTCGTGCATTTTCCATTATTTTCATTCACTAAGCTTTTATAACACATATAGAAGCTATCCCAATACCTGTTACACTTCTATAAATCCATCTTCACCATCCTCCATTTTTAAAAATAGAATCTTACACATTTACTTCTCTATAACATTTCAGACACTCTCAGCTCAAAGTAACTATTAGAATAGCTTCCTGGAAGTTCAAGGAAGCTAACCAGATCATTGCAGCACCTTGAAGTGAGCTCTAACTCAAAACACGATCTCCATCTGCAATGTGAGTTTTCTGAAATTCTAACTCTTCATACAAGCATCATTTGGCTTCCATTTTAAAAGATAAAATGTAGACATCATAGCCCTGAAACTAACCATGTTCTTAGAATTTATTTATGTTGCTTGAGTAGTGAGAATTTTGAGCCTGAACTTTCTGGAAAAAATTAAGTTCAATTTGGTACCATTTAAAATCCGTGCTCATCTTCGATCCATTGCTTAAGTTATTTACATATTTGAAATCATGGTAAAATTTCTAACAAGTTTGATGTTTATAATTTCTGAAATGGTTGAGAGTTGAGAAATTTACAGAGTTATGGTTGGCGCGAGGAACAAGATGAAGTACAGTCATGGACTGGTTTTATCTTATATTTATTGCAAGTTGTCTTTATACCGGAAGAAATAGCCATCTCATTGGCAGGAAGCGCGTGCGTGGCATTGGTATAGAAGGTCCTGAGTTTCACCATGGGCCTAGTCATTTTTCTCACCCTCACCCCTTTTTTCTTCATGCCACGCAGCCCATTATACTTTATTTTTATTTTCTGATTATAAAAATTGTTTGGGCCTTAAACACAAAAAACTATTTTTACTTATTAACCTCCTAATTCATTTTTAGATCCCCTGACTTCTAATTTATATTTTTATCTTATTTTATTTCCTTTTCTTTTAATATAATTATTATTATTATCATTTTTTATTTTAATTAAAAAATACAAAAATATATTTTATTAAATACTTATACTAAGTTTTATTTTTAATCTCTATTTTTTTTTATTTCCTTCAAACATAAAACCCTAAAAAACATTTTCTTTTCTTAAATTAATTAAAATAGATTTAGACTTAGTTTAATTTTAATTTGCTTTTTTTAATTAAATTGACTTAGATTTTAGGAATTAATTAATTAACTTCTTTTCCAATTAATTAGTTTAATCAAAACTTTTCCATACAAAAAACCATAAAAATAACTTTCTTTCCAATTTCTTTTCTCTATATTTCTTTGCACATTTTATATTATAAATGTAATTGTTAAAACCTTGTAATAGTTAGGGTTTATTTTAATTTGTCATCCCCATTTGTAATTTGTAATCCCCATTCCCTAAAGTATTGTAATAGTGTAAGACTTTAAATTTCCGCAATTTATCGCTTTCAATATTATTGCTAGTGATTAGGGTTTGTATGGTAAGACATAAAATCAACAAGTAGACAACCCCAACTCAAGATAAAATGCAAGAAAACAATACACTTCACACACATGCACCTCTACGGTTAACCCACACTAGTTGCCTTAAAAACAGTCATGTCCCTCGAACGTGGGATACTTTAGCAAAGACCCTCGATTACAAGATCGTAGTCCCTCCATGACCCTTCGATATTGCCTTTGATAAACGATCTTATACCCTTACAACAAATTGCTAAGGTATCCTACAATATTGCCTTCTATGACTGTGCAATGACCCACGTTTGTCCCTTCACATCCAACGATAAGGTTTCTTACTAACTAATGGTAAGATAACATTGTCTAAAGGAGGAGGTAAAAAACAAAGACTTCCTTTTGAGTAGGTAGAACACTCATAGTTTCTTGCTCACAAACATTTCAAAATAAAACAACTTTTCAAGCACACCAAATGAAATATTTTCAAAGGTAAACACTTTGTATACATTCTTATAGACACGAGAATCATTACAAAGTTCGCCTAAACAAAGGCACTTTTTAAAAATACTTTCAAACAATCGCAAACACATTTTACAAAGCATTTCAAAGTGAACTAGCAACTAAGAGCACATAGATAACTACGGATGAAAACGGTGCTAACACCTTCCCTTTTCATAACCTACCCCCTGAACTCAAGAAAAATTCACAAAAGGTCTTTCCTGTTCATTTCACCTTTTCCTTTATCGAATAAAAGAAAAGTCGGTGGCGACTCTTGCTATCTACAACAATTATGATAAAACGCAAAACACTCAAGTCAGTTCTCCCACTGTATTATACGGTGCTACTCATTGATTTATTGTTGCTAATTATGTTGAAAGATTGGGTCTTATATTGTCTTCTATGAATGGAGAGATGGTAGTTGATACTCCAGCTAAGGGAACAGTGACTACTTAGTTTCTTTGTTTAAAGTGCATGTTGTCGATCTTCGACAGAGACTAAGCCGTTGATTTAGTTTATTTTCCTTTAAGTGGGTTAGATGTGATCTTAGGTATGAACTGCTTAGAGCATAACTATATTCATATTAACTGTTATAACAAGGTTGTGAGGTTTTCTACTTCTGAAGAGGAGGAAGTTGGTTTGTTGTCTGCTAGATAGTTACGGTATTTGATGCAAGAAGAGGCTCAGATTCTCTCGTGGATGGCGTCGCTATCTGTCGAGAATCAAGCTATAACTGAAGAATTACAACTGGTGCATGAATTTACTGTAGTTTTCCTTGATGAAATTCCTGATTTACCACCAGAGAGAGAAGTTGAATTTGCTTTTGATCTTGTACCTGGTACTAGACTTGTTTCTATGGCACCATACAGGATGTTTGCATCTGAATTGTCAGAATTAAAGAAGCAATTGCAAGAGTTACATGAAAATAAATTTATAAGACCAAGTGTATCACCATGGGGAGCTCCAGTGTTGCTAGTAAAGAAGAAAGATGGAAGTATGAGGCTTTGTGTTGATTATAAGCAATTGAATAAAGTGACAATTAAGAACAAGTATCTGCTTCCAAGAATAGATGACTTGATGGGTCAATTGGTGGGTGCTCGAGTGTCTAGTAAGATTGATTTGAGATCGGGTTATCATCGGATTAAAGTGAAGGATGAAGATATCCAGAAGATGGCTTTTTGAACGCGATATGGACATTATGAGTATTCGGTGATGCCTTTCGGTGTTACTAATGCGCCAGGAGTATTCATGGAGTACATGAACCATATCTTTCATACTTATTTGGATCGGTTTGTAGTAGGGTTCATTGATGACATTTTGATTTACTCTAAATCGGAAGAAGATCATGCAGAACACTTAAGAATAGTATTGCAAGTCTTGAAAGAGAAGAAGTTGAATACAAAGCTATCTAAGTATGAATTTTTGTTAAAGGAGATAAGTTTTCTTGGTCATGTTATCTCAAGTAGTGGCATTGTTGTAGATCCATCTAAATTAGATGTTGTGTTGCAGTGGGAAACTCCAAAGTAAGCTACCGATATTAGAAGCTTTTTGGGATTAGCTGGTTATTATAGAAGGTTTATCAAAGGTTTTTCTAAGTTGGCACTTCTGTTGACTAAGTTGAGTTGTAATGGTAGAGCTTATGTGTGGCATGTTCAGTGTGAAGAATGTTTTACGGAATTGAAGAAAAGATTGGCGTCGGCTTTGATTTTGACATTACCTAATCCAGGAGAACCTTTTGTGGTATATTGTGATGCTTCTAAGATGGGTTTAGGATGTGTGCTTATGAATAATGAAAAGGTAGTTGCTTATGCGTCAAGGCAGTTGAGGACTCGTTAAAAGAACTATCATACGCATGATTTAGAGCTTGTTGCAGTTGTTTTTGTGTTGAAGATTTGGAGGCGTTATCTTTATGGTTCTAGATTTGATGTATTTAGCGACCATAAGAGTTTAAATTATTTATTTAATCAGAAAGAATTGAATATGAGACAACGAAGATGGTTGGAGTTTTTAAAGGATTACAATTTTGGTTTGAATTATCATCCATGAAAGGCGAATGTGGTGGCTGATGCGTTAAGTCGAAAGACTTTACATATGTTGGCAATGATGGTTACAGAGTTGGAATTAATTGAACAATTCAGAGATATCAGATTAGTTTGCAAGGTGACATCGCAGAGTCTTATGTTGGGAATGTTGAATATTAATAATGATTTTCTAGATAATATCAGAGAAGCTCAGAAGTTAGACGCGAAACTGGTAGATTTGATGGTTGGAATCGATCAATCTGAGAATAGTGATTTCAAGTTAGATGCGTAAGGTGTGTTGATATTTTGTAATCAAATTTGTATTCCTGATGGTGCATAGATGAAGAAAGTGATTCTCGGGGAAAGTCACAGAAGAAAGTTAAGTATTCATCCAAGAGCTACAAAAATGTATCAAGATTTGAAGAATTTGTTTTGGTGTGATGTCACTTGGTTTGTGTATGCATGTTTTACTTGTCAAAAGTCAAAAGATGAACATCAGAAGCCCGCGGGGTTGATGCAACCGTTAGAAGTTCTAGAATGGAAATGGAATATCATTTCAATGGACTTTGTGACAGGATTACCTAATACTCCAAGAGGACATGATTCGATTTGGGTGATTATTGATAGGCTTACGAAGTTGACTCATTTTATTCCTATTAACATCAGTTTCCTGGTATCGAAGTTAGAGGAGATTTATACCAATGTAATTGTAAAGTTGCATGGTGTTCCGTGCATTATGTCGGATAGAGATTTGAGGTTTACTTCAAATTTTTGGAAGAGTTTGCAAGAGGAGTTGGGTTCTAAGTTGAGGTTGAGTTCGGCGTATCATCCTCAGTTAGATGGTCAGACTGAAAGGACTATTCAGTCGTTAAAAGATTTGTTTAGAGCATGTGTTTTTGAGCAGGGAGGTTCATGGGATACTTATCTTCCATTAATAGAGTCCACTTATAATAACAAATACCATTCTAGTATTGGAATGACACCTTTTGAAGCATTGTATGGTCGAAGATGTAGAACTCCTTTATGTTGGCATGAATCTGGAGAAAGTGTAGTGCTTGGACCTGAAATTGTTCGAGAGATTACCGAGAAGGTGAAGTTAATTTGAGAAAAGATGAAAGTTTCCCAAAGTAGACAAAAGAGTTATCATGACAAGCGAAGGAAAGATTTATAATTTCAAGCAGGTGACCATGTATTTCTGAGAGTTACACCTGTGACTGGTGTTGGGCAAGCATTGAAGTCTAAGAAGCTCACTCCTTGTTTTATTAGTCCGTATCAGATTTCGGACATAGTTGGGAATGTTGCTTATAGAGTGGCTTTACAGCCTAATTTTTCGAATTTGCATGATGTGTTTCACGTGTCACAACTCCTGAAGTATATTTCAGATCCATATCATGTGATTCATATGGATGATGTGCAAGTAAGGGATAATCTCACTGTGAGACGATGCCTGTACGAATCGTAGATCGTGAAATGAAGACTCTAAGAGGCAAAGAGATTGTTTTGTGAAACTAGTCTGGTTAGGATCTTCCGGAGAAAGCATGACGTGGGAGGTGGAAAGCAAAATGCATGACTCCTATCCTGAGTTGTTTGAACAAGGTAAATTTTTGAGGACGAAAATATTCTAAGTGGGGGAGAGTTGTAATTCCTGTTATTTAATTAATTATTTAATTAATTATTTTCGAATTATTCGTTGAAGTTGTGACATGTTGTGAATTGTTTCCATAAGATGCTAGATTATTATTAGTTAATTAGTTGATTAATAATAGTAAAAATGCTAGAATTAGTGGAATAATAGAATAATTGTGTTGGGCCTATTTTATTGGTTGGAAGTAGTAAAGTGGGGGGGTGTAAGTTAAGCCTAATAGGATTAATGGTATAAGGTTAAGCTGACATAAGATATTTGGTTAGTTGGAGAATAGAAAGTCTTGGTGTGCGGACCATGAAAAGCTGCACAAAAGAGGAGCAAGGTTACATGGTTGTCGAGCAAGGCAAGACAAGGATTAGGGTGGAGATTTGTAGAGAAACCTTCAAATCAGGTAAGTATGGGATTCTGACTCTATAATGAGAATTATGATGAATGTTATGTGGCGATTGGCCGTATATATGTATGTTGTGCGTATGATTATGGATTTGTTTCTTGAACTTGGTCTTTTTACATGTCGTGGGCGTTTATGAATTGTCTGCATACTTCCCGGTGTAATTAATGAATAGGTTAGTGTAGATTATCATCTGTTAATATGGTCGCTAAGTCGCTGTGTTGTTCCGAGCAGTTAGCCGGAAACTAGGCATTGTGTTGATGTGGTCATTAATTTTATGTGTTATTCCGTGTTGTTGGCCGTAAATTAGTGGTCGAGAAGGATAACAAAGGGTTGGGTTAATGTTCGTCACATAATCAATGACGTATGTGCGAAAGTTTTGAAGACATGCGGTGTCGGGGGACATAAGTGTTAGGCGCCGAGCGGCATTAGGCTGCAAGGTGTGTCGGGGAATACAGGTGTTAAGTGTCAAGCGACATTAGGCTACAAGGTGTGTCGGGGAATACATGTGTTGGTTGTCGAGCGGCATTAGGCTACAAGGCTTTCTGAGGAGCACGGTATTTGTGTCGAGCTGCACGAAACGGCAGGTGGTGTCGATGGGCACATATTATTTGTTAATTCTTTCTTGGTTCCTGTGCATGTCGAGGGGTGTGTAGTTCTCCCTTATTCCTTAACGCCCGTGCATGCTGAGTTGGTTAATTACTTTAGTTTAGCAGTCCCAGTAATTTAGTAGAGTTTTTAGTAACTGTAGGAGAGAAAATTATTATTTTAGTAGAAAACTACTTAGCCGGATATAGTCGAATTGCTCGTATAATTACACAGGACGTTGTAGTATATTTTGGTTGATACGTTGTATTGTATACTTGTTATAAATTAAGAATTGGTAGGTGTTAATGAATCTTGTTGAGATGCCTCTAATTATGGGCAAGTATTAAGTTGTAGGCTTATGGCCAATGTTGAATTATGTTGAGTTATTGCGGAATTATTATTGTTGGTGTTACTACATTCATATTGTTGTCGCATACGTAGCATATCAAGTTGGAGCTCATGCTCGGTAAGTTGGCATAGATTGGAAAAAATATAAAGTTGAAGGCTTATGCCTTTTTTATGCCTCTATTAATTGGCAAATTATTAAGTTGGGAGTTTTTCTACATTGGTACCACGTGCATGTGCATAAAAAACAAGTTGCATTCCATGTTGCATTCTGAGTTGTTGTGTGGATGGATTGATGAGGTTAATATTGTTAAAGAACTGCGAAGTGGTGATTTTGTATGAACTATTTATAATATATTAATTATCATACATTCTATTATATTGTTCAATATCTCACCCCTTCTGTTTAAATGTTACCCATATATCAGTAACGTGCAGGTAATCCAGAGTGAAGGTGGTTTACCTTCAGTAGTTTGAGTCGGTGTCGTCGCTCTGGCACGTAACACTCGGGGGGATGAACGTTTATTGCTTTATTGTTGATTTTGCTTTCGTTGCTGAATTTTAAGTTATTTTCATTAAAAACTTGTTATTTGAAGTTGTTTCAGTTGGATAAAGATGTTACATCTGTTTAAGTCGAAAATTATGATTCTGTTGCATAGTTATGAAAGTTGTTGGTTTTAAAAGACTAATTTATGTTGTTGTTGGTTCATCTGAGTTTAAAGTGTTATGTATCTATGTTATATACCGTTATTTTAAGTTGAAAATGTAGCATTCCATTTGTTTGTTGGAAATTTTGTAACTCTGATTTTATATAATTCGTTGGGTAGAAATGGGGTGTTACAAGGCTCGATCAAAATGAGTTGATTCAAAATGGTTCATCAAAGCCAAACATTTTCAAGAGTCTTTTAATTATATGCATAATATAAAGTAGTTGCAAGCTCTCCGCATACTTTTATAATCTCCTGTGGATCTTTCTCCTACATCAGCAATCTTCGAGTTCAAATCGAGTATCGAGAAATCATGATAGCATAACATTCAAACATCATGTGACAAGCAACCTTGTTTCATAAGCAAACCTCTACGCTTTAATCATCCACGCCCCATCATAGGGGCATCAATCAAAAGCACACGAGCCTGCATAAATCATTGTCATTCATTCGTTAGGTTATTTCGATCCAGAATCAAGCTATGCTTATCATCTCATTCGGCTGACGAATTCCGACAGCATGGATCTAACAAAGAGCCCAATTCTCATTGGCACATCAAAATTTCAACATCCATTGATGCATATCCAAGTCACCCATTACATGCATTGGTCATTCATTCCGCGCATTAATGCCTGCATCTGCATCGATACATAACATATCATACACTAAGACTTAGGACCCCGTAAAAATCTAGAGTCAATTTCTAGGGGAGTCACTATTATAATCTCTAATGTTTCTCTAACTATCTCTCTCAGTGAGTCTATAATACAAGCATTCTTAGTCAAACTAAGGCATGAGCAGCCTCACAACCTCATTTCTTTATCCATACGTAAGCATCCTTATGTAAAAGTCGTGACAACCTCACGCTTTCCAAACACCTGATCGACATCTTCTGGTGACCCTATCGATATTAGCAACCTTGTTGTTCGTCTCACCTTTCCAATTTGATAATATTCTAGTAGCCCCACTGACGTTTGGTGTAAAATCCCAGTTCTTGTCTGGCGCATCATTTAAAAAGTCTAGTTTCCATTTGGAAGCTAATCCTTACCACCAGTTCTTGGTTGGTAGCCTGCCTTAGGCACTGATTCCGTTGTCCAAATAAAATGGGCATTGCATTTATCAATCATCGCATCATTTCAATTCATAATATTATCATATTAAGCATACATACCATGCATCATGCATACGTCAAGCATAATCATATCAAACATGCATACATGCATTACATTCAATCATATATGCCCACGAAAACTGCAGAAAAATATCAAGGCATGACTACCAGCTAAGACGTATTTAAATTCAAATCAAAGCTTAGCACTACCCATTCATCTTGCTATCATCATAACTACCTCGATTGAGAACAAACACAACCGGCAAAGGTACCGCTATCAAAATTTCACTAGGCAGCTTACCTACGATTCATATCTAAGGCTTAATCATCACCAGCCTCCGGGCATTACACTTGAAATTATCAAGTTCAAACTTTCCAAGTTCAAACCTCTCAAAACATTCAATTTCATTTGGTTATCATGTTGATCAAGCTTTGGTTGAGAACAGACACAACCAGCTTCATTTGCAAAATTATGGGGTTTATTTCTTCATGGTGATAGTCTTGGTTGAGAACAGACAGAATCGACATCACCACTGAATTTTGGGGTTCATTTTCTCATGTTGATTGCCTTGGTTGAGAATATACACAACCGGCATCATCAACGAAACTTCAGTTTCAATCATCAAACCTAGCATTTTTATGCTGAACAAATACCTTGATTGAGAATAGACACAATCGGTAAAAATCTGATCTCATCTCTGATTTAGCTATCTAAGATTTGGATCATCAAAACAACTTCCTCTATATTCAACTTATTGCATCAGGTTCCATGCAGCAATGCGTTTTCCTTTTTGCGATCTAGCTCATTGCGTCAGGCTCCATGCAGCAATGTGCAAAATATGTAATTCAACTAATTGTATCAAGCTCCATGCAACGCGATGTTGTTATCAAGCTTTTTCAATCATCTACCCCCTATGTTGTGGTAGATGTGCAAATTTCCAGTTCATATTATTCATTCTCTAGGTTGCAATGAATATGTGAATTGATTCTCAGATTATTTACTCTCTCAGTTGTAGTAAACATGAAGAAGTTGGCAATATAACTCATTGCGTCTGACTCCATGCAGCAATGTAGTTATCAGGCTTTTCAAATATCTATCATGTAGGTTGTGGTAGATATGCGAATAAATCTGTGTAATTCGTTGAATCAGTCTCCAAGCAGCAATGTGTTATCAGATTTTGTTTTATTCATCCCCTAGGTTGCGATGAATAGAAAAAATCAAATCAAATCCAAACTTAATTTATTAGTCTCCAAGCATTAGTAAGTCAACTTTTTCAAAACTTGTATTTTTGTAAATATGCAAAAAAAAATACAATCTCTCTTAGATACTGACAAGTTATTTATGTCGTCGTGTCTGAGTTAAATCAAAACTTTGGTTCAAGTATTGGTAATATGATACATCATCATCTATACTTACTCTTCAATCATATCTCTCTATTCAAACTCTGGTAGGATGATGCATCATCGTCTTTGCCTATTTCTTTATTCAAACTCTGGTAGGATGATACATCATCGTCTTTGCCTATTTCTTTTAGCTCTGTGGTATGCTATATCAGTGTACCCTGATTTAGTAATGCTTTAATCCAAACTTTGGGGTCTTTCATTATTTAATAACCCTCCGATTTGAATGTGAGAGACATGTGCATTCTCGTACCATTCAATCGAAGAATGATTAAATAGGGGTAGTTGTCATACTCCAAATTTGTCTGCCATTTTATTTCCACAGTCAAAAATATTTTAAATATTATTTTTATAATATTATTTGATTTTTATAGATATTCATTCTCAAGTCCATTCAAAAATATTTTAAACATTTTTTTTATAATATTATTTGATTTTTATTGATATTCGTTCTCAAGTCCAGTTAAAAATATAATAATTTATTTCAAATTATTTGTATTTTTAAAGTAACAAATATTTGCACACCTTTCATATACTTTCAATTGAGTTTACTTACAAAATAGTAATATAGCATAATTGGTAAAGAATGAAACTTGTAAATATGAGGTTGTGGGTTCGAATCTTATGTTTTGCATTTTTAACATTTTTTTATTTCTTTTTTGTTGCTAATTTTCTTTCCTTTTGTGAAGATCAAACTTTGGGCTTCTCATTGGGTTTTGGATAACTTACTCCCTAAACTTGTTTAACCTAATTCAAGTCTAGAAATAGAACCTTAGTTTGTCCTAGTGATTCATCAAGAATTTCTCACACATCCATAAAATCCACAATCATCCACAAGCTCCACAATTTTTTCTTTTTGATTTTTTTTCAATAATGCTTTTGGTGTTACGGAAAACTTTGGTGTTATTATATTTTTTCGACCGATGATTTCATATGAGGTCACCCACTCTTTTAATTTCTATTTTATAGTTGTTTCCTTTTTGCAGTTTTCTCTATATGATGATAATATATCAAGGTCATATTCTTTTTTTCCAAATTATGATTTTTGTTTTATGAGCTAATATTCTTTTATTCATATACTAATTTTACATTATATATATATATAGCTAAACTTCTTTTTTTCTATCAGATGAAAAATCTTTAAAAAACAATTTGCACTGTACATATTACACGATTTCTAATCTTTGCTATTTTGCTATTGTTTACTTCTTCTGTTTTTTGTAAACTTAAACAAAACTCTCATATGTACATACACTCCAAAGCTTGCATCACCATATTGAATCAATATTGAATCAACATTGTAAAATTCCTTCTCACTTTCATATTTAAATTGATGTGGTAAACTTGTGTTGCTATTTTTATGGTTGAAATTGAACAAATATGGTAATGAGAAGAAGAGAGGAAGAAGCATTTTATTATTTTGGAAGAAAAAGGATAGAGACCATGTGAATAAGGAAAAACCCAATTTGCTTTTACTTATTGCCCGATTCTATTTTTTTATATTCCATTTATTTGTCTTTATTAATATGCCACATATTTATATTTCATTTATGATTTCTTAAGTTGAAAAGTCAAAATGTTGGTGGCTTTTGGTTTTAATAAGAGAAAAAGATTGTGATGTAGTCTGACGTAGTGTTTCTCATGAGCTTTTGGTTTCAAGAGTTTACAATTTAATTTCAAAGTTTGTCTTGTACGCATTAAGATTTATATTTTCGTTTAGTTTACATCATTATTTTTTAATGAACGACTGACTCAAGAGCCCATGGACTGACTCAAGGACCGACTCATTATTTCGTTTAGTTTATATTTTCGTTTAGTTTACATCATTATTTTTTTGTTTAGTCTACTATCTCTACTCTTTCTACTATATCTAAAAGCCCATGTTTTTTTCCATACCCTTTGATTTGTTTCACATTGTGATTTAATTTAGTTGGTTTTTTATTATTATATTCATTTAGAATATTATTTTATCAATACCAAAAATATAAAAACACAAAAAACATGTTTCTATTTAGATTAGGCTATTTAATGAGTTTTAATAAATCAATTGAGTATTATTTAGTTAATAAAAAATATAAAAAACATAAAAATACTCTTTTATTTTTAATTAGGTTTTATTTAAGTAGACTAATTAAATCACTAACATCGTATATAATTAAACATTTTCTTAAATTAAATTAATTTTATATTTTACATCAAAATATTAAAACCCATGCAATTCACCAAATTCACCATTTGCGAGTGACACATGACCAATATCTGGCCACGTGATGAGGAAGTTATATCAGACTCTCTACTCTATGTCTTAAGATAGCTAACCAACATTAAAACATTTTTTAACTAACATAATCAAAAACTCAAGATTATTTTCGAAAAAAGGATTAAGGAGAATTTCTTTCGAAATTAACCGCGAACTGCGTCTACGATCACTCAACTTACAACCCAGAAAAGGTTCAAGGATAATTCAAAATCAATTATATGTAATCCTATAAAAAAAACACCAACCAACACTATGAAATACGAATTGGGACTCTGATTCCTCTTAAGAGGATACATAGGGATACGACTAAAATCGTGGTGAGTTCCCCTAATAAAACATTAAAACTCTATTTCTTAAAGATCGTACTTCTAACCCTAATATACTTGTGAACAAGGTAGATGAGGGGTTTCTTACACCTTTCCTTCTTCTAGAACCGAGTCCAAATACTTAAAATTTCTAATTTTTAGGATTATTCCTTTATACTCCCTTTCTTAGGATAAAAATTAAGGGTGACGACTCTGATTTAAAAAACCAGTTACAACAATTATTTTTAAGCCTTTTGACTAAAAGAACTCCATCTACAATGATTGTGTAGGGATTTCCCAAATGATTTCACCTAATACTTCACCTATGTTGTTGTCTCAATAAGTAACGTGGCAGTGTTCTTTATGATCAACATTGATGAACATTGAAGCGTCCCCATTATAGGTGTAAGGTTTACTGGAGAGTTACATCATATACCTCAAATGGAGTCTCTTGTAGGCGTAAGGTTCCCCGGAAGGTTCCAGTATATACCCCAAAAGAAGTCTCATGTAGGCACAAGGTTCCCCATATGTTTCTAGCATATACCCCAAAGGGAATTTTCCGTATGCGCAAGGTTCTTTAGAAGGTTCCAACATACATCTCAAAGGAACTCATTCGTAGGCAAAAGGTTCCCCATATGATTCCAGTATATACCCCGAAGGGAGTTTCCTGTAGATGCAAGGATCCTTGGAGGATTCCATTATATACCCAGAAGGGAGCCGCCCATAGATATAAGGTTCCCCGAAGGGTTCCAACATATGTTTCTAATGAGAGTGAAAAATTTTCACAGGGTTTTGTAACTGATTTTTAATCATAGCTTATTGAAACACTTAGGGTTCCTAATTAAAAACATATTCCCATGCATGGGAAAAGAGTGTCAACCTAATGTATTATTACTTTATTGATCATAATTTCAATGTTACATATAATCTTGTCTCAAAGCATATGTTCAACTATAATATTGTCTAAAATTTACAATGTAATAAGCTCTTGGGACCTCTTCACCTTCTAGGCTTTCTAATTTATAATACCCTCGGGAAAGTTTTTTTCGTACTGGGTAAGGCCCTTCCCAGTTGGGGAATAACTTTCCCATCTTGGTCGGTGCAACTACATACTTTAACACTACGTCACCGTCTCTTATTATTTTGGGATTCACCTTGGTATTATATCTCCTTGTTGCTCTTTGTTTTGTTGTTAACTCATGAATTTAGGCCATTTATATGACTTCTTCTATAAGGCCGGTAAAACTCCTGAGTTGTTCCTTGTTTCCTTCATATAAAAATGCTCTCGTAGCCATTTGGGTGCATTAGTTTCAACCAGGAGCCATTTTGTAGGAGACTCTTTGGTTGATGAGTGTAGGTTCGTATGATACAACCACAATATTTATAATACTCAATGCATTCTTAAGGTGTCCAATAGTCTTAATAAGTTGCTCATGCGCTCTTAAAGATTTCATGACCTCGTAATAAAAGTTGTTGTAGTTGGTCATGAACACCGTTTTTGGTGCAACGTCGAGGTTCATCCTTATTTGATCATACCCTAAATATGCGTCCATAAAACTGAGTACTCGAAAACCTGAAGCTTTGTCAATTAATCTATCGATGCTCAATAGTGGGTATGGATCCTTGGGACGCGCTTGATTAAAGTCAGTGAATTCCACATACATTCACAATTTTATAGATGCTTTCTTAACCATCACAACAATCTCTATTCAATTGGATATTTGATCTCTTGTAAGCTTTTAACTTCTTTACCTCCTCAGGGATGTTTTCTCTTTTATATATCTTTCATTGTATTTTCTCTAAGTAATAAGTTTGAACCCATGCTCGATTGCGAGAATGACATATTGTGTTTGGGTCTATTATGGACATATTAGATAATACCCATACAAATAGATCCACATTCTTCTAAAGTACTAGAACAATGTCATTCTCCCTCTCTCCAGTTAATGAGGTTCCTATCTAGGTGGTCTAATGATTCTTGGGACCTATATGTATTAATTTCATCTCTTTCATTGGTGTTAACCCTAGGGTCTAAGTTTATATACCTATGGGAGTTGGGTGAAAGAGCCACTTTCTTCGTTCATTTTTTAAGCTTTAACTACATCGATAACATCTTATTATCACCTATTGATCACCTCTAATCATGAGGGGGTATTTCATTGTTAAATAGAGGGTTGAAATCTTAAGTGCCGATGTAATATTAAATAAGAAAAGAGTGTTCACCATAAAAAATCTTCCTATTATAGCCTTAACGCTTCATCTCCTCTCAAACGTTATTAAAATTGTGATATATCCTTATACAAGTATCTATTATCGAGAAAAGTCTGCCAACAAACCTTTAAAAGATTGAAGGAGTTCGATATCTAGCTTTAAACCTTCAAATGCTTCCCAATAAAAAATGTAAGCCAAATTTCCTAGATCCACGAAACCCTTTTAACCTTCTAATTGTGCTTTTGTAGGTTAATATTGAATGAAGTATTCAGACAATATAAACATGAGTAACAATTGAATAAACCAATAATATAAACATGAGTAACAATTTAATAAACCAATTCAATTCAAACTTACAAACCCTCTATCAAACCAAACTACATATTATTCCCATATTTTTCACAGAAACCTCTAATTTGGGGAGTACATGATCTTGCACATGTGCTCATGTGATGAAGCGTGCTCATAGGATGCATGTGATTTTTTATACAATACATTCAAATTTCAAAATTTGCTTGTCAATATTAAAAAGTAAAGAGAGTTGTTAACGGGCTTTAAAATATTGATTACAATATCGATGACAATAAATGCTATGAAACCCAAACCGTGAATCTTGGTCAATCAGTTGATGTTGGTGTTCCTCATTCATTCTCCTCTGCGTCCTGTATTTAATAGTAGCAATTAGAATATTGAGTTCGGATCTGGACTCCAGAATATTATGGGCCTTTTAATTTTACTTCGTTTTGTCCCCGGACTCGTAGCAAGAACTTCATGACTTGTTATTTCACCGCTTAAGATTTTAAAACTATTTAAAGTATCATTTTATGAAAAAATATATTGTCCTATTCAATTTAATTAAGATTTTTATAAATTTTGTGGGACTCTCTAATTAAAAATACATAACAAATCATTCAACAATCTCATTCAAACTCTTCAATTTTTTCAAACTACTCAAATACTTTTTTCTACAATCATTATTTTTTGATGTTGTGGGAAAGAATATCAAAATGCAACAATTTAGAAGGAGGTTGAATAGATATTTTTTTAAATAAAATTAGTATGATTAAAAAAATATTTGTTTTTAAGAATCCGAGTTTTGAAAAATATTTGTGTGGGAAAAAACTTGTTTACAAAATATGTTTTTTTGATGAAATATACACAACATTTAATTGGTATATAAAATAAAAAGTAGATGAAATAAGCAATAAAAAACAATCAATCGGTTTATTTAATTACAATCATTTTATACGAGTGTGTAAATGAATAAATTTTAATACAATAAAAATTCTAGAATTATTGTTTCAAGATTTAATCAATAACAAGAATGATTTGAAGTCTCAATCTAACAAAATCTACACTTATGAACAAAATCGCTATTAATGCAATAAAACATAACCACGTGCTATTCTAAGAAATCTATAAACCTAAATTAAAACTATACAGAAACTTACAAAGATAGGGATAGATAAGATTGCACCAGTATTTATATTAGTTCAACGCTTTTGTCCTCGTTTGCTCCTAGTCTAGTATCTAATGATTTCTCATTGAAAAATTGTTGTTCTTACACTATGATTTTGATAAAATATATACAATTGTTTAGTACAATCACAGAATGTTGTTCTTGCAAAATCTTTACTCTAAATCGACTATCTTCTAGCTTTAAGAATGCTGCTCCAAGTCTATATTTTGCAATGATCTTTACTCGATCCTATTGATATCTTAAGTCTTGACATGTTTGAAAATGAAAAAAACTCCAACTTTGTTTGTAGGCTTCCATAAAACTCGCCAAAGTAATCATGGAAAGAAGAACATCCTTATTTTCTGCTGAATTTGTCAATCCCAACCACGATCACGCAAACAATTGCCAACCTCTGAAATTCTCATGAAATCTTAATCACAATACCAATCCCACTCTCATATATATATATATATATATATATATATATATATATATATATATATATATATATATATATATATATATATATATATATATATATATATATATATATATATATATATATATATATATATATATATATATATATATATATATATATATATATATATATATATATATATATATATATATATATATATATATATCACAACTTAAGTTGAGATCTAGATCCAAACGACAATGGATGAAGCAAGAGGTTGAAGATGCAAAGATTTCGTTTGCAAAACTCAAAACAAGATTAAAAACTCTTTTGAAAATTGAGAGAATAAATGTGTTGTGAATTCTAAAACAAAAGTGAACAATCAATTCAAGATTTATGTGATTCGGGTCAAGAAAACCAAGAGTCAAAAAATAAAAACGGCTAACTGTGTTTGATTTGATTCAAGCTCTATGTGATTCAACTCAAACCTCTCTGATTCGAGTCATGGACTACTGTGATTCGAATTATACTTACATAAGAAAATCATGCTTTCCACAAATGTGTTTGATTCGAGTCATGGTATATTTGTTAGAACAAGATTGATTCTGATCATATCTCAGAGTTTTGATGATAACAATAAATTATATTTTATATAATTGATACTCTGATAAACGTATTTAATTGTTTCAGATAATATTCTGACAGAAGTATTTTGATGTGCTGAGCTGAAAACAAATGAAGAAGTTCTTTGATGAAAGAACTATTTGTTTTAGCGCAAGTGCTGATGCTGACTATGGTAAGATAATTATTTAAATACATCTTCTAACGCTTAGCAAGTTTCTGTGTAAGCTATGTTTCAGAAGTTCTTTGAAAGCAAGCGCTGATCAGAAGTTCTTAGCAAGCAAGCGTTGTTTAGAAGATATGCAAGCATGTTCTGAATCAAGACGTGAAGCTAAGTTCTGAAAGAATATAGAAGCTAACAAGTCTTGTCAAGGATCAGGAAACATGCTCTTACAAGTGTCGTTTTCTCATTTAATGCAAAGACGGCTACATGCACTCAAGTGTCTATGCTAGTTCATTGGAAAATGGAATAGTACAAAGAAATACGCAAACATTTAATGCTCTCCACATTTGAAGGCAGCAACGGTCATTTTGTTCTTACTATATATAGAAGAACATTTATTGCAAGCCAACCACTCATCAATTTCAAAATAAGCAAGAACTACGTGAAAATATTCTGGGCTCACAAATAATTTTCATACACTTTGTACAATACTATTCTTAGTGAAAAATCACAGTTGTGATATAGCTTTCTTAGAAGCAAACTTTGTTTCACTATCTGTAAAGATTTAACTCTTTTAATTGTTCCTTGAGAGACCAAGTTTGGTCAGATTTCTCAAGTAGAGTAGGACTAGTTTAAGTCTTAGTGGTGTGAGTCACTTGTAAGATTACTTGTGCATTGTTAGTCACAACAGTTGTTGTGTGATTGTAATCAGTTGATTATAGTGAATTAAGTCCTTGTTGAGAAAGGCGAAATCACCTTGGCGGGTGGACTGGAGTAGTTTGAGTTCAAACGAACCAGGATAAAAATAACCTTGTCTTTCCATTATTGTTGAGACTTTAAGAAAAAGAAAAAGAGAAACTTATTCACCCCCCCCCCCCTTTAAGTGTTTTCTCACCCTTCAATATTGTGATTTGAATCACACTTTCAGAACCTTAGTTTTTTCAACAAAAAAATGAAGTGTTTTTCATAATCTAAAGTTGTCATGACTTGGACCATTCTCTCATGCTTTCGATTCAAAACTTCGATAAATTGACTAGAAGCATATTATTTAGACTATAATCAAATAGTTTGATTTATACATGCGTAAAAATGGATTAAGAACTAAACCCTTAGATGTGAAATCATGTGAGAACACTCAATAATAATTACAACAGAACCAAAACCTAAATGACAAGCAATAAGACATAAACCCTAGGAGGCAGAGGAAACTTACGTCTCCCCCCTTTTTATGCTTGGAAAGCTTTCAACTTTTGGAATTGGAATTTTTTATGGAACGACCAAAAGGGACCAAAGAAGCACAAAAGCCCAATGCAGGAAAAATAAAAAATCAAGACAAGAAGGAGAAAGTCTAGAACCTCACACCCCTGGTCACCTCACACAAAAATCACATATCCTCCGTGTAGATCCATCCATTGGACGTTTGTGTCTCACGCTCACATTCATATTTCAGCTACCAACAAACTCTCTTATTCAAAGGGAATGAGCACACCATTTTCAAGTAAAAATTTCACTCCTAAATGAATTAAACTATTCATTTCTATTAATAACTTGAGCGATGGAGTGCTAACCTCGCAGGCCAGCCTCACTCCACTATATCAGAACTTAGCTTCATCATGACCCATAAATCAACTCAACCTATTTGATTATTATTTCGTTCTTAAATAGAACATTGGCGCCTTCTATGGGAAATGACATTAGATTCCTACGATTATTACGATCGACTAACCTTAAATTTAGATATTTTATGCATAGATTAACATCTTCAAGTCAATGTTATCAATCTCAGGATCAAATTCCTATCACCAAAATAATCAAGCAATGACACCATCGAAAGGTACTCATTCTTCTGCCCAATGGCAGATTTCTATAATAGCTACAAAAGTAGGAAATCATCCTTCATCACCATAAAGTACATACGGTTTAACCTTAACACTATTTACTTCTTCTACTCCACCATAAAAAAACAAGGAACTTTTCAACTTCCACTCCTCGTAGTTTCCACCCCGCAGTTTCACATAGGGGAACTATCCTCAAAACTGGTGATACCTCCCACATGTACCAGGCGTAAAATTCTTCCTTGTTTCCAGCTCTTGTTGGCTAATCTCGGTCCCTAAGTGGCTCATGAAATTGTGAATGATATGTTTTGGGTGATTCAATAGTGAAACCCACACTCCCCTAGAAACATGTCTTCCATCAAGAAGGGAACGGAAGGAAGAGGCCACTTTAACCTATTCGAGGAGAAAGAATCCTCTAATTGCTTGTATCATAGACGGTAGGAATCTATAATATCTGGAAAATTCATGAAACCCCAAGATTATAATGGAAACGGAGACCCTGAAGAGCATGTTGGACACATGGATGTCGTTTAGACTATTACCATAAAGACGGGGATGCAAGATGAAAACTCTTCATCCTTACATTGGTCGAGTCTGCTCGAGCTTGCTTCAAACCCCTTCCTAATGGAAGCATATATTCATGGTCCGAATTATGCAAAAATTTTACTACCCACTTTACTGCTAGTGTTCTTGCATAGAACAAATATTTAGTCGGCTTCCCCCTGAGAGTAGGGAAATCCATGAAAGTAGGTTTGTAGAATGATTTGGGATTTGGGTGCTACCATGGTGATAGGTCTTGACCCAAGAATAATGTTTAGCTTATCCCTCTTGCGGGAGCCTCTCATGTATGGTGTATTGTGTATGTCTCTTAGATGTCGTAGAAAGAGATCCTTTTTCCATTCACCAAGGACTCTTTATATAGGAAAGTCCTTAGTCTAATGGACATTAAGCCATTATGTAACATCTATAACCTCCCCTTAATGACTTTGTAACGCTTACCACCCCTTAATGACTTTATAACACTTGTTGTATCATTAGGTTACAGTTACACCCATTTCCCTCCTCAGGTCCGACTTCCTATAAATCGGTGATGTTGTGCCGAGCTTATACCCGGCTGGGCCTAACTAAGCAGTCGACTTCGGTCTCTTAGGGATGATCTCGTACATCATTATTAATTTAAGTTCTCACCTCGGCCCTGATACAAATATTTTGGGAAGTACATAAGCCCCAAAAACACGAGGCTTGTAAGGGCATTGAGTCTGCAAGGACGAAGTGTTTTTAATTTATCCCGGCCTATGTAAACTTTCCATGAGTCTGTGGTCTCGATGAAGGACCAATTCCCATCATTTTCTGACATATATCAATTGGAGATCCCAAGTGGAGTCTCATCCAGTTTGAGAGCATCCAAATAATGGAAGATTTTATAAGTTTCAGAAGTCAGATGTATTATGCAAAGATTGGGTAATTTATTTCTACTTCACTTGTGTTTATGCTTATTTGAAGCCTTTTTATTGCGTCAAATGTATTTTGTGTTCTCATAGAAACTCACTTATAGCCTCGTGTGTATATCTAATCGAGTTTAGTACCTTGTAGGTATGCATTATGCCCAGTTCAAAGAAACATCCCACTCGACTTTAGTATAAGTAAAAGGCCCAATTCCCATGATTATACTTATGCTTACCAGGGTTTGCACCCAGCATTTTCATAGTATATTTCATACTTTTGGTCTGTTTGGTCAGTCATCAATTATATTATCTTCGGTAGTATCACAAAGTAGTGATATTAAAGTTCGTTTTAACCTGGGAATCTACCACACTGTAGGAATTTTCTATCCTTGGGTGTTTATCTCAGGATATAGGTAGAGCCTTCTAGGTACAAATTTCACTGAAGTGAAGTACTTTTTTGGGTTACAACATAACCAAGAGAGTTCAACTACTAATTCTCGGCTTTTTCTTATTTGTCATTTGTTATAAGCGCCTGAGTACTTGCGACGTGATCTATTCCCGAAAATTTACCCTCTTGATTTAGGCCCCATCAATGTTGCACCCATCAAATGTTGCACCCCAAAATTTACCCTCTTGATTTAGGCTTATGTTTCATCATAAACATCATAGTGCATCACATTCATACATTGTGATAGGATCAAAGTACTTTGGTTACCAAGTTTTCCTCAAAACTTTAAAGGTTGATTACATGGATAAGTTGCTCAGGAAATATCTTACCATCCAATCTCTGGATCTTTTGAGCTCAAAGGTTATGGCATATCTCAAGATATTTTATCCATCTCTTTGGATTCACCAGGAAAATTAGGGTTTGCTTGATTAAGGCTATTGGCCAAGGCACAAGTCTTGATTTTGGAGACAACAACATTTCTTTGATATTTGAAAGGTCTTTGTACAAGGAGTTGGTCAAGGTGCCCAGGGGATTTGAAGTTTTGAAGATAATTCATCAGTCTCCTAATGTGTTGACCAAATTTAGGGTTTTGGTTTTCATCAGGTTTTCTTGAGAATTTTGAAGTGAAACTTTGCACATGGCCTTTATATGTTTGGGATATCATATGTTTGAAGTTTTGATCATCAATTTTGAAGGAAAGTGGATCAATTGATTCAGAGGGGCAAAATGGTCATTTTGGTCAAAATCAGTCAAAGTCAAGGTTGACCAAGTGAATTTTTGGCCAACCATCAATTCAAGGATGTTTCAAATCCATTTTGGTCATTGGATTAAAGAGATTGAAGTTTGGGTTGAAACTTGTCTTTGAAGAAACCCTAAAAGTTTCTAATTTTGGAAAATAAGGACTTAATTTCAAAAATTCATATTTTATTCATCCTTGATCAAGGAGATGAAAATGAAATATTCTTGGAAATCTAAGAGAATGATCGTTCACCTCCTTTTGGTCTCATGTCCAAATTGGCAAGGAATCAAGGGTTATGGCCTTTTGAAGTTACAAAATTATAGGCCATTTTTCAAAATTAGTGAACTTCAAGCCAAATTTAGAGGACCTTAATGGATTAATTTGCAAAAACTCAAAACTAGGGGATTATATATCTTTTCAAGACCTTTCCAAATTGTATTCATGTGTGCCAAAATTCAGAGTTATGAGCAAGTTGTGAGTTTTGGAATTTTGTGGCATTTTAATGAAATTTGGCAAATGTGCAAAAGGGCCATTTCTTGCAAACTCAAGTTTTAACCATTCCTCTTGTTTCTAATCAAGCCCATTGGTAATTTGTGACATTCTGAGGCCCATTACACTCACCATTTCGTGCCCATGTGCTTCATGAGCTTGCTTGAATCAAAAAATGCAAAATTTGCCCAAAGTTGCCTAATCACCCACACTAGATTAAAGCAAGGATTTAAGTCATAATCTTGTTGCTAATCTCTTCCTGAGGGAAAATGGATTAAAATGCACGAAGACAGCAAGCCAACACACGAGGGAATGAGAGGCTGCATGTGCATACTCAATTTTGGCCAAAAGGATATTTCATTCTTTCCAAGAGCTTTCAGCGCAAAAAATCTATTCTACCCTCCTCCTGATGCTCTATATATTGAGAAGCATGCATCAGTGTGAAGGGTTCATGCCTCTTTTCATCAATCAAAGTCAGAAACACCATAGCTTGTAGCTCTACATTTTTCTTCGATTCTTCCATTTCCCTCGCGCGTTTTGGCCAATTCTTCTTGCATTCTCTTCTCCAAGTGATAAGGATTGTAGATCGAAGCTTGGATTGCAACTGGAGTGAAGGAGACAGTAGATCCATTTTTTCTCAAAGCTTGCTTGAAGTTTCTATGGGTTTCTTTTATTCTTGCTTGATTACTACAGATAGTTATCTGTTTGTTATTGTACTGCCTCCTTTCTCCCATTTTCATTTTGCATAATTCTCTGACTGCATGATGGGACCTCTGTTGCTGATATATGTCAGGAGGCCCTCTAGTTTTTGTTTGATATATGTGTTGTGTTTGCTTTTGATCGATGAGTTACTCAATTTATATATTGAGATCGCGACTTCGCTCTCATTGCATGTTCCCTATATGATCTTTATTGCTTTTCCTCTTTAATTGTTGATCGATGAGTCACTCAATTTAGACATTGAGATCACGACTTCGCTCTCATTGCATGTTCCCTATAGGATCTTTATTGCTTTTCCTCTTTAATTGTTGATCGATGAGTCACTCAATTTAGATATTGAGATCACGACTTCGCTCTCATTGCATGTCCCATATAGGATAGTTTTGTTAAGCTTTCTTTGACACGCTAATTAAGGTAGGAATCCATGTATGCTAACATAGGATAGGATTTTCCTCTATCCTCAACCTTAGGGTCAACCATTGTATGATAACACCATGGATAGTGCTAGGCTAGTTCCCCTTAGTTGTTTTTCTTTCTTTGCATTTTGCATCTTAAAACAAAAATTTGTTTTCTTGGCAAATCATAAGACATTCCTAATAAACCCAAACTCTTCTTCAAAGTAAAAGATACAAACCAATCTTACTTTGTCTGTGTCATCTTGAAGCCGATGTCTCGCCATCGCACATGTTTTGTTATCCTACATTGATTCTCAATATCATTGTTAGGTGTGATGTTTTGTCATCTGTTTTATTGATGTTTCGTCATATTTGCCATGATATCTTGTTATCTTGAAGTCGATGTCTCGCCATCGCACATGTCTTGTTATCCTACATTGATTCTCAATATCATTGTTAGGTGTGATGTTTTGTCATTCGTCTTATTGATGTTTTGCCATCTTTGCCATGATATCTTGTTATCTTGAAGCCGATGTCTCGCCATCGCACATGTTTTGTTATCCTACATTAATTCTCAATATCATTGTTAGGTGTGATGTTTTTCCATCCATCTTATTGATGTTTTTCCATCTCTACCATGATATCTTTGTTATCTCTTTGCCGATGTTTTGCCATCGCACGTTTGTTAGAAGCCGGTGTTTCGCCATCGCACATGTTTTGTTATCCTACATTGATTCTCAATATCATTGTTAGGTGTTTTATTTTGTCATCCGCTTTGTTGATGTTTCGCCATCTCTGACATGTTACTATGTTATTGTTTAGCCGATGTTTTTGCCATCTCATTTGTTTGTTGTTTCATTTGATGTTTTGCCATCTTGACTGTTTTTTTTATTATCTTAACTAAAAAACACAAACCAACCAAAACAATTAAGTCAAACTAAGGCTGCTCTGATTCCTTAAAAGGGATATGTAGGCATTGGGGTAGGGCCTAAACGAGCACAACTTTTATTTTCCCTACATTATTTTCTTCTTCCTTTTGCATGCATTCCCTTTTCAGTTGTAAGCCATAGACATAGGATTTGACCACACCCATTTAGATTAGACAACAAGAGTGGATACCGTAGAGTCCTACGGGCGCGTGGGGTGCTAACACCTTCCCCTCGCGTAACAGACTCCCTTACCCGATCTCTCGGTCGAAAGACCGTGATTTCTCCCTTTTCAGGTTTTCTCGATGTTTACCTTTCCCTCTCAACGGGATGAAATACGTTCGATGGCGACTTCATTGTTCGATAATTTTCAGCCGGTAGTTTCAGCTGGCGACTTCACTGGGGATAGATTGACCTCTTGCTGGTCCATCTCGGGGTCTATCCTAGCTCTTGTTTGTTTTCTTTTTGGGTGTTTATTTTACTGCTTTGCATATTTATCTGTTTGCATTGCATCCTATGTGCGCTTTACTTTCTGCATACTGGATTTGGCTGGACTGTTTGGTGTCTGGATTTTTCTTGGCAGGTGGGTTGTTCCATGAGGTAAAAGGCCTCGTACCCAGGCTATGAGTGAAATCCATAGGAACTAGGAATAGAGTGGCCATGGCAGCTATGAGGCGGATGCTTTGTAGACCTGACCATGAGGTCCATGACTTCGGAGGTAGTTCGGATAGGTGTCATCGTATGATGATACCGACATTCGAGCTCTCGCACTCTGATTTGGCTTTAAACCTTACCTTGACCTAGACTACACCCGTGAGAGGGGCGGGAAAATTTTTTCTTACAAGTACAGGTACTGTTGGTGACTTTGTGTTGCGAAGGTGACTCAGGTTCCCATGTTAGTTTTGAAGCTTCGGGTTCCTCTTTTGATCTTGAGTGGTGTTGCTCTGTAATGGTCCAGCCACGATCCAATGTGAAACTTTGATCCTGTCATATTGCATCATAGCATATTTATTTCTAAAAAAAAGATGTAAAAAAAAACTAGCATGCGCATGTCATTTTCCAGGGACATTCAAGAGTCTTCTTCCCATCAGAAATGGCCAGTCTCCCTCCAGTTGAGTCTGATTCAGTCCGTGTTAAAGAGCTCACCAGACATACTTTCTCTTATCAGATTCCTACCATTGATGTGTCCGAGTTGAAGAGGTTGAGTTCATATTTAAAGGGTGATGTTCTGAACAACTTCAACAAAACTTATGGCAACTTGTTACTGGTCCTTAATACTCCAGTTGACCCGATGGCTTTGATCACTCTCTTCCAGTTCTATGACAAAGAATTACGGTGCTTTACTTTCCAAGATTATCAACTGGTTCCTACCCTAGAAGAGTATGCGTACCTGCTTAATATCATATTTACCGATGAAGTTCCTTTTGTCCAAGTACCGGAGAAGCCGAAGTTCGAAGTTATTGCTGAAATTCTCCATTTGAGTTGGAAAGAGGTGAAAGACAACTGGAAGTCCAGTGAAGGTATTGCAGGGTTTTATCTGAATTTCTTAGTGAAGAAAGCTGAAGATTAGGCAAAGAAATGAAATTGGGGTGATTTCATTTCTCTGTTTGCTCTTATGATATACGGGATCATCCTCTTCCCTCACAAGAGAAATTTTGTGGATTTGGCGGCTATCTGTGTTTTTAGAAATAGGAACCCGATACCGACACTCTTGGAAGATACTCTCTATACCATCCATTCCAGGCACGGAAAAGGTGGTAATGTAGGTTTATGACATTCGATGTTGTATCAATGGCTTATGTTGCACCTACCAGTAAGTGGTCCTTTCGTGGACACCAGGCATTTTCTCCGATGGTCATCAAGGCTCGTCAACCTTACTTCTTTCGATATCCGGTGGAATTATGATATGGGGGAAGTGCAAAGTATTGTCACTAGTTGCTGAGATTTCCCTAATGTTCCCCTCATAGGAATTAAGGGATGCATCAACTACAATCCTGTGCTTTCTTATTGACAATTGGGATATGCAATGGATGGACCGCCGAAGGTCGATGAGGTATCTAAATCAGTGTACTTCGCTAGGGGAAGTGATCCTGAGATGTTGAGAAGAATTACAAGTGCTTGGAAAGGCATTTATAGGAAGGATAGAACTACTTTGGGCAAGAAGGTTCCTATTGTTAGGGTTCCTTACTTGGAGTGGGTTAAAGCCAGGATTAAGATCTTACGGTTACCATTTGCAAGGTCGGCTCCTCTATACGAGCAACCTCCCGCTGTTCTAAGTAACACGATGCCTACTGAGATGTTTACCCAGATTCATGTTGAGAACATTCAGCTTCGTGCAAAAGACCGTGAGGCGGGAATGAAACTCTATTGGGTAGATCAAGAAAGGGCCGACTTAGCTCATAAACTCAAAGAAGCTCAAAGGGAAACTTCTTATGCAACCAGTTTCAGGAAGAGGTCTTATGCTGAAATGGAAGAAGATTTGAGTAAGACTCGGCAAGAGTGTCGAAAGCTTCAGGCCTCAGAAAATAGTTACAGGAAGAAGGTTCAGAACTTAGAAAAATAGCTCAAGGACAAAGATGCTCAGCTCGAGAAGGAAATGGCCCAGAAGTGTGTCGCAGAAGATCGGTTCCAAGAGAGTAAAATGGTCACATCTCAACTTTTGAAGGAGAAAGCCAGACTTGAGGAATACTGTCAGCATCTTGAAGCATGTTTAGTTCTAGAGATTTAGTTCTGTTATTTGCTTTTGATGTATTTGGTCACCCCCAGAATTGTTGGAAGGGGCCATTTGATTGTTGTTATTATTCGGCTTTTTTTTAAGACATGTATTTAATTGTTTATCATTTTTCTCTTAATTGTCCGAAGTCACTTAGACATCATTTCTCTTGTTTGTAAATTTGAAATGCTCATCTCATTATCTTTTCTCCCTTGATTGTATGGTTGCACGCTGTAACTGATGAACAAAAGGACTCTTGGATACCTGGAAATGACAAACATATCATGCATATCATGCATTTAATAACATTGCAGGTTATCTCAAGACGGTTTTCTTATTCTGCTTCCTTTCTTATCCAGAATTCAAGACGACTACTCATCGTTATTCCACCAGAAATAACTTACCGAGACAGATGGAACAGGTTCAAGCTGAACTCGCTGAAATGAGGGCCCAGATGGCTACTCAGATGACTTAGTTCATGGAGGTCATCACCAACGTGAATCACCGATAGGAAGAGCTAGCTGCTATTGTTAACAACCAGCGCCGCCATCCAGGGGATGGTGGAAATCAAGGGCTCTATCAGGACATATTTGTAGGATTAGGGGATGTACAAGATCAGGCTGCTAGAAACTTTCACGGGATACCAGGAAACCCTTTTGTGTGCAACGTAGGGCAGTTTCCTCCGTCACCTGGACCTCGTCTTGTAGGGAACAGAAGAGCTAATCAGGGTGGTGTAAGGAACTGTCAGGAGCAGGATTATGACTTTGATCAGGATGAAGATCAGTTTTCTGTGCGGCGTTCAGAGCCGGGGGTTCAGATTGAGGATATGAAGTATCGTTTATTGGAAGAGCGTCTGAAGGCTGTGGAAGGGTAAGGAGTCCTTGGTATGGATGCTAATGATCTCGGGTTGGTGTATGGGGTGAAGGTTCCTCTGAAGTTTAAGCCTCCTACATTTGAGAAGTACAACGGAACGTCGTGTCCTATTACCCATGCAACTGCTTATTTCCGGAAGATGTCAGTACATACGGAGGATCAGGGGCTGTTGATTCATTTTTTCCAAGATAGGCTATCTGGGGCATCCCTGGAGTGGTACATGAAGTTGGAGAAAACTCATATTCGCTGCTGGAATGATCTTGCTCGGGCTTTTGTCAAGCATTATCAGTACAATGTGGATATGGCACCCAATCGCACTCAGTTACAAAATATGTCGCAAGGACCAAAAGAATCTTTCAAGGAATACGCTCAGAAGTGGCGTGAGTTGGCTGCGAGGGTTCAACCTCCCCTCATGGAGAGAGAACTCATTGATATGTTTATGAGTACCCTGCAAGGGCCATTCTATGAGCACATGATAGGAAGCACTTCGGCAGGATTTGTAGACTTAGTCATGGCTGGTGAAAGAATTGAAGTGGGTTTGAAATTGGGGAAGATTCAGATTAGAGGTTCTAGCATCTCATCAGGGGGCAGTAAGAAACCATTCAACAATTACCCTAAGAAAAGGGAAGGCGACGCAAGCGCAGTTTATTCGCATAGAGGGAGATGAGAGGATCGTCAACACCAACAAGTCAATGTTGTTTCTATTCCTGTTAATGCTCCTCCGCAGTAGAGACCAAATACAATGCCGCAACAACAAAGGCAACAAGATGCTCCCTGTCAGTATAATAACCAACAGTAGAGGCAGCCCAGAAAATTTGATCCCTTGCCAGTAACTCTTACTGAAGCACTCCACCATCTGATTGATTTGAAGTTGATTAGTTTGAGAAATATGCCACCACCACTCGCGAGGCTCCCTGTTAACTATGATGCTAACGCAAGATGTGAATTCCATTCAGGCGGAGTGGGTCATTCTACTGACAACTGTTTTGCATTGAAATGTAAAGTACAAGACTTGTTGGATTCTAAGGCGATTGAGTTTACTCAAGTAACCGGTCCGAATGTTACTCAGAACCCGATGCCTAGGCATGGAGGGGGCGTTGTCAACATGATTGATGACAATGGTGAAATGTTGAATTTAATCATGGATGTGGAACAAGTAACTACTCTGTTGGGCTGTGTTAAGAGGTATTTGCTTGATAATTCTATTTTCCCAAGTTGTACTTCAGAGTGTGCCAAGTGTAGAGAGCAACCGAAGGGCTGTGATGATTTGAAAGTAGGCATCCAGTTGTTGATAAATGAGGGTTCCCTGCAGTTTGATAGAAAACCGAGCTACCGTAATGTTATTGAAGAAGATGTCGTTGTGATATCTATTCCTTAAACCCCTGCACGCATTCCTGCCCCATCAAGGGTACCCCCTCTGATGATTACGGTACCCGGACCTATGCCGTATACCAGTGAGAAGGCGGTCTCGTGGCATTACGGTGCCGATGTTTATTACCACGGGGTAAAGCAGGAGGTTAATGCTCGTTTGTATGAGGAAAAACATGTTGAAGGTGATGAAGAGGAAGTCCATAACTTTTTTGGTGTGGGTCGAGTGACTAGAAGTGGGAGAGTATTTGGTCCTTCTAATGTGTAAGATGCGGCAGATACTTCTGCAAGAGAAAAAGGGAAACAACAGGTAGTGATTGGTAATCCAAGGGTTACGCCAGCCAACGTGACTCAATCAATTCTGATACCAGAATCTTCTTGAGTTCCCGATGAGGTTGAAGAGTTGATGCGAATTATCAGAAAAAGTGATTATAGCATAATCGATCATTTGAGCCATACTCCTTCTAAGATGTTTATCTTATCTCTGTTGATTTATTCAGAACCTCACATAAATGCTTTGATGAAGTTGTTGAAGAATACGTTCGTACCACATGAGATAACAGTCAATCAGTTCGAAAATGTATGTGCTAATATATCCATCGGGAATGGTTTGGGCTTCACCGATTTTGATCTTCCTCCAGAGGGACCAGACCATAACAAAGCGTTGCATATTTCAATGGAGTGCATGGGGCACTAATTTATCCCGGGTTTTGGTAGACACAGGATCGTCTTTAAATGTATTGCCCAAGTCAGCGTTAATGAAGATTGATTATTCTGGACTAGAGTTGCGCCCTAGCGATTTGATGGTGAAGGCGTTTGATGGGTCTCGAAGGTCAGTATTTGGGGAAGTGGAGCTACCAATCAAAGTTGGTCCTCGCACCTTTATGGCTACTCTTTTTGTGATGGATATACAACCAGCATACTGTTGCTTGTTGGGGAGGCCGTGGATTCACAGAGCAGGGGCAGTCACTTCTACTCTTCACCAAAAGCTCAAGTACCCCGTAGAAGGAAAAGTGATAATTGTATGCAGTGAGGAAGAGTACATCGTAAGTCATTTGACATCATTCCGCTATGTTGAAGTTGAAGGAGAGATTCACGAGACTCCATTTCAGGAATTTGAGACAGTTCACGCTGTTAACTTCCCTCCTCCAGAGCAGAAAAAGAAATCGGGAACTGTTATGTCTTCTCTCAAAGATGCAAAAGCTGTAGTAGAAGGCGATAACCCTGAAGGTTTGGGTCAGTTGTTGGACGTTACTCCGAAGTTTGATAAATTTGGTCTTGGTTTTAGCCCAGGTCAGCAGAGTGCAGATCCAAGAGCATCCAGTTTATCTACTCCTGTGAAGTTTTCTCTTCCTTGTGTTACTCAAGAAGGACACACCAATGCAATTGGTGACGATAGAATTAATGGTTACAATGTTGAAGATTGGATTCGTCCGAGTATTCCAGGCCAGACGCTCAACAATTGGACTTCTGTGGATGTTATCCAAGTTTCAAGCGTTGAGGAGTAATTTTCTTGTTTCTTTTATTATCATATCATAATTCCTACACTCTGCCCAAGGCGTAGTGGATCATTTGTGTAGGGCCACCATGTTTATTTTGCAAGTTTATCATGAAATAAAGGACGTTTTTGCATTCAAAATTTTTCTTTTTATTCTTTTTTAAATGGAAATGTTTCTCTTTCCATACACTGTCACTAAAAAACGCAAAAATGTCACTCGTGAAGATGCACTTCCGTCACCGATTCTATCGATAACGACTCTGCTATGGCTCATTATGACTTTGATACTCCTATTTATCAAGCTGAAGAAGAAGCATATGAGGAGTGTGACCTTCCTGGGGAACTAGCAAGACTGTTGAAACAAGAGGAGAAGGTTATCCAGCCGAATCAAGATTCAATTGAGGTGGTGAATATTGGTACAAAAGAGATAAGAAGAGAAGTCAAGATAGGGGCCGATCTCGAAGAAGGTGTAAAATCCAGATTGATTGAGCTACTCCGTGAGTATTTCGATATCTTCGCCTGGTCTTACGAGGATATGCCTGGGTTGGATACAAACATAGTGGTGCATCGACTATCTCTCAAAGAAGGTTGTTCTCCTGTCAAGCAAAAGCTCCAAAGAACTCATCCTGAAATGTCCAAGAAGATCAAAGAGGAGGTCCAGAAGCAGTTGGACGCAAATTTCTTAAAAGTTGTCAATTATTCGCCATGGATTGCGAATATTCGCCATGGATTGCGAATATTGTGCCTGTGCCCAAGAAAGATGGTAAAGTCAGGATGTGTGTGGATTATAGGGATTTGAACAGGGCCAGCCCTAAAGACGATTTCCCTCTTCCATATATTGATGTGTTGGTTGATAATACTGCTCATTCCAAGGTATTCTCGTTCATGGATGGCTTTTCGGGTTACAATAAAATTAAGATGGCTCCAGAGGATATGGAGAAAACAAAATTCATCACACCTTGGGGAACTTTCTGTTATAAAGTGATGTCGTTTGGTTTGAAAAATGTTGGGGCAACATATCAGCGCGTTATGGTCACTCTCTTTCATGACTTGATTCACAAAGAGATTGAGGTATATGTATACGATATGATTGCTAAGTTTGACACAGAAGAGGAACACCTTGTTCATCTGGAAAAATTGTTCGGGAGGCTGAGGCAGTTCTTTCTAAGGTTGAATCCGAATAAGTACACCTTCGGGGTGAGATCCGGCAAGATTTTGGGCTTTATTGTAAGTGAGAAAGGTATCGAGGTGGACCCGGCCAAAGTCAAAGCGATACAGGAAATGCCTGAGCCAAGGACAGGGAAGCAAATATGTGGCTTCTTGGGAAGGTTAAACTACATTTCTAGGTTTATTTCTCATCTCACAGCCACCTATGAACCTATGTTCAAGTTGTTGAAGAAAAGTCAGACAGTGAAGTGGAATGAGGATTGTCAGAAGGCCTTTGACAAGATAAAGGAGTATTTGCAGGAACCCTCGATACTCATGCCGTCAGTGGAAGGAAGGCCACTAATCATGTACCTAACTGTGTTGGAGACCTCAATGGGTTGTGTCCTCGGTCAGCACGACGAGACGGGGAAGAAAGAACAGGCTATTTACTACTTGAGTAAGAAGTTTACAGAATGCGAGTCAAGGTACTCATTGCTGGAAAAGACTTGATGTGCGCTTTCCTAGGCTGCCAAATGTTTGAGGCAGTACATGTTAACTTACACCACCTACTTGATATCCAAAATGGATCCAATCAAGTACATTTTTGAGAAGCCGGCTCTTACAGGCAGGGTAGCCCATTGGAAGATGATACTCACTGAATATGATATCCAATACACTACCCAAAAAGCGATTAAGGGTAGTGTACTGGCTAATCATCTTGCTCATCAGCCCATGAACGATTATGAATAGATGAGGTTTGATTTTCTAGACGAGGAAATTGTGTATATTCGGGATTGTAATATGCCAGACCCAGACGAAGGACCCGAGTCGGGATCCCGTTGGACGCTTGTTTTTTATGGTGCCTCTAATGCCATGGGCAACGACTTCAGAGCTATTATCACTTCCCTGGAGGGATATCACATTCCTTTCACGGCTCGTATTTGTTTCGATTGCACTAACAACATGGCCGAATATGAGGCATGCATTTACGGTATTGAGGCGACAATTGACCTGCGCATCAAATTTTTGAAAGTCTATGGGGATTCCAATCTTGTTAGCAGTCAGATTAATGGAGATTGGGAGACTCGCCATCAAAACCTAATTCCCTATCGTGAGCATGTTATGAAGCTGATTCCGTACTTCGAAGAGATCACGTTTGAGCACATTCCCAGAGAAGAAAATAATCTAGCTGATGCACTGGCAACTTTGTCCTCCATGTTCAAGGTTAAGTGGGCTAATGAGGCACCTTCTATTACCATCAGAAGTTTGAGTGAGCCAGCTTTCTGTTTTGAGGCTAGTTTGGAGCCAGATGGTAACCCTTGGTTTTATGACGTTAAGCGATATCTGGAAACACAAGAGTACCCTGAGGAGGCATCCGTCACAGATAAGAAGTTCTTGAGAAGATTTTCAGCCAAGTTCTTTCTTAGCGGTGGTGTGTTGTACAGAAGGCATCATGATGGCTTACTGCTCAGATGTGTTGACAAGAAGGAAGTAGCTAGAATCATTGAAGAGATACATGAAGGTGATTTCGGGACCCATTCCAACGGGCACACTATGGCTAAAAAGATCTTGCGAGCAGGTTATTATTGGTCCACCATGGAGACTGATTGTTACAATCATGCACGGGTTTGCCACAAATGTCAAGTCTATGCTGACAAAGTGCATGTGCCGCCAGAACCTTTGAATGTCTTGACCTCCCCTTGGCCGTTTGCGATGTGGGGAATTGATATGATCGGCAAGATTGAACCGACTGCGTCCAACGGGCACCATTTCATTCTGGTTGCCATCGATTATTTTACGAAGTGGGTCGAAGCTACATCCTTTGCCAATGTCACCAAGCAGGTGGTAACTCGGTTCATTAAACACAATATTATCTATCGCTACGGAGTGCCTGAGAAGATCATTACCGATAATGGGTCTAATATGAACAACAAGATGATGAAGGAGCTTTGTGAGTCCTTCAAAATCAAGTATCATAACTCTTCCCCATATAGACCAAAGATGAATGGCATTGTCGAAGCAACCAATAAAAATATCAAGAAAATTGTGCAGAAGATGGTAGTAACCTATAAAGATTGGCATGAGATGCTGCCTTTCTCTTTGCATGGTTATCGCACCACAGTGCGTACTTCGACTGGGGCAACCCCATTTTCATTGATTTACGGCATGGAAGCAGTATTACCGGTAGAAGTCGAGATTCCTTCTCTTAGGGTCATGAGAGATATTAAACTAGATGAAAGTGAATTGGTTTAGAATCGGCTAGATTAGTTGGAGCTTATTGACGAGAAGAGGTTGACGGTTGTATGTCATGGTCAGGTATATCAGAAAACGATGAGGAAAGCTTTTGATAAGAGGGTACGACCTCAGTGTTACAAACCTGGCGACCTTGTGCTCAAGAGGATAGTTCTTCCCCAGGGAGATCCCAGGGGCAAGTGGGTTCCAACTTATGAAGGTTCTTTCGTGGTCCAAAAATTTTTCTCTGGAGGGGCGATGATGCTCACGACTATGGATGGAGAGTACTTTCCTCTCCATGTGAATGCTGACGTAGTTAAAAAATACTTTGCATAAAAAATAATAAAAACCCACTAAACTGAAAACCTGAAAGGGCGGTTTAGGCAAAAAGAGGGTGTCCTGGTGAATCGAAAACCCGAAAGGGAGATACAGGAAAAAGTTAGGGACTTAAAGCAAATGACTATGTTCAGCATGGGATCCTTTGTTTATTTCCTTAACTCTTTCACCTAGCGTAAGCTCGAAGCTAATCCAAGTTTGACTTGTCTGAAAGCAGGAAGATGAGAGTCATCAGAGTCACCAGAGTCATAACAGAGTTGGGACTTGATGGATATTCACATCCACATTGCCATTTGTAAACACTTGTTTGTTTTAATTTTGTAATTTCTTGTTTCCCAATGTAATTGCCTTTTTCACAGGCAGATTTCTCAAAATCAATGAAATATCTTCTTTCAAGTATACGCATATTTCTCCTTTTCTCTCTCTTTACTATTTTGTTTGCAAAAAAAGTCCAATATTTTTGATAAGCATGTGCATATAAACTTCGTGGACCTTACATAGATATGATAATCTAAGTCATGGTTGGCTGACCGCTTGAAATGCGGATAACAAACACAACCACTACTGTGCAAGGGGCATGTTTGTTTCTCTGTTTGGTGGACTTCTCTTTCACTCTTTTAGGAATTTTTGCCTTGCGGTTTTGTTTCACAGCTCCGGGCCATTGTTAACAATCATAGGTCAGGGTAATATCAAGATCCGGCAAGTCAGTGGGACCAGTAAACCTGGTTGGAGATGCTTCTTCCCCATATTGGCTTTTATTATGTTCCTTTGTCGTGCTTTCATGTGTCATCTGGATTGATTGTTTTAAGCATTGTTTGCATACATGATTTTATTTATAGCTGAATGTCAATCTTGATGCGTTGAATGTTTTTCCTAAATTTTTTTTTTCTTTTTTACAAAATCACTCTTTAATTGTCTTTCAGGCATTTTGATACCAACTGTGCCAATTATTTTGCTTAGCCAAGAGTTTGGAGGAAGAAGTTTAGCTAAAAGTGATGATTGTAATGGTACGCTTTTGAGTAGAACCCCGTTGATGAGGTACAAGCATTATTTCAATCCCCAAACACCAGAGATATAAGGGAGTTAGACCCTCGTTAACCCCTCTGAGCCTTCGAAGTAGGAGTTTCTTTTCCATTAAAAAAACCTTTTTTAACTAGGGGCAGGGTAGATATTCAGTTAATTTGACCAAGCATTCAAATTTCAGAAGGAATGTCCCCTCTGAGGGTCACTGCATTTTATCTTTCATATCATGAGATCGGAAAAATGTCTAAACAAAGTCCAGAAGTCGAGATCGAATCGGTACAATAATGGTTATCCCTTGCCGACCAAGGAATGAGGCATTTATTTTCTTCAAAAAAAAAAGAGAAAGAAAGAAAAAGTTCAAAGACCTAAAGTCACATTGACTTGTTCAAAGTGGAAAGTATAAATAAGAAAGAAACAAAAAGCCCCGCTAAGTCGAAACTTGAAAACAAGTCGCTTAGGCAAAAGTTAGGGTATCCCGCTGGACTCCCGAAAATGGAGATTTAAAAAAAAAGATTTTGTCCAGGCAAAAATTAGGGAAAAGGGAGCCTAAAAGGCCGAAAAAGATTATCCAATAAGTTTTCAGAAAAGCAATAATACCAAGAACCGAAGCAGCATAAGTTAAGTGACGATCATGTTGAAAGATTTGTCGTAATCCCTCAGCCATTATAAATCCTTTTTGAAAGATGAATACTTGTGATAAATCAACTGAACTTAGGACAGGATAATATCACGAAGGGGGTGGGAACCAAATAATTTGAGTCTTGAAAACTTTTTCAAAAGAACCTTGAACTAGGCCACGTTACAACCTCTAAAAGTCCTAACTGAAATAAGGGTTTAACTCAAAAGCATACTGCGACAGGATAACATTTCCTAAATGCCCCGAATATGTGTGGCATAGCCGTGTTGGTATCTTATCGCCCGTATTTTAACTCGTTTTTCAAAAAGGAAAGGAAAGTTTTAAAACTTTTTTGCACTCTAGCCAGTGGTTCGTTCACAACAGAGATGCGATGTTTTGTTAAAGTTTTCAACTTCAAAGCTTAAATAATCTGGGGTGGATTGCTCATCAATCGGCACTGACAAACCGGTAGATTTGTGGTTTATTTTTGTTCCTCTTTGTGTATTCTTTATGTGTTGAGTTTGTACATGTATTTACTCTGAACTTATGTATATTTGTCGCCCATGATGTTATATTAAACTTGCTTTACAAATCTTTGTTGATTGTTGTCCTATATTTTTGCTCTATGCTAGGGATTTGAGGTATTATAGACATATACTGCTTAGATTCTTATCTAGGATGATTATCTGTTAGTTTCTGAACTCTAGAGAGAGATTTAGAGCCGACATCTACTTAGGTATCAGAGCTTAATGCCTCTGTATGGTTGTGCTGTGCTGAGAGATCGTCAGTGTGATTACATAGTTATCTTCTGTGATATTGAGGAGGTAGAGAGATCATTTCTTTGGTGATACAACCAGTCTCTCAATTTGGGTTAGAAATGACTTAGGTTGTGAGTGATGCGTAGTGACATTAATGAGTATTGTTAGGTTGAATGTAATTGATTGATAGATTTAAGTCTATGATGAGTAGATTATATGCAGGCTTGATAAGTTCTTCCTTAGTTTTTTTCTTTTTATTACATTTATTTTTTGTTGATAACATTTTCTTTACAAACCAATTCAAACCAAACTCATAAACGCGAGAATTTATCGAACGACAATTTAATAACCAATCTTTGTGGACACGATACGATATAACCTAAATATCACGCGGTAAATTAATAACTTACTTTTTTCTTTCCGCTTTACCGCTCCAACAAAATAGTGTTGTTTCCGGGGATTGGTTCTATTGTCTTCGCATTGCGATAATTCTTTTGTTTTTGAGTTTTGTAATTAATGTATATGTTGTATAGAAATTGTACATTAACTTGTATATGATATTTATGCATATATGTGTTTTCACGTATTGTTGTAAATTGTCTCGTTTTCGTAACGTTTGTTGTGTGATTGTTAGGACATTTTCTTTAGGTTTGCACGGTGTGACAAAACCATGGCATGATGAGAGGAGGTTACTAGCTCTCACAATAAAGGCGTCGAGCTTACGACGTAAAACAAACATTTTTGTTTGTATTTGTTTATGTGTGTGGTGATTTGTGATTTAACAAGTTGAAACAAGGAAATGTTGTGAATTTCAAATCTTCACTTTTCAACTTGTTAATTCATTTTCACCCGGTTTTCATATCATTATTTGTATTTGTTTTTTTATGTCAATTTGTGTTTTCCGAAAGCTTATCGTGTTTAGCTTGAGGAGTTTTGTTCGTTGTATATATTGTAAATTTTGTACATTGAAATTTTGTAGGAGTATTATTTTTCTAATTCTTTTGTTGTTGTTTGCACTCAAGTTTTGGTCCGGTAACTTGTAGAATATTGAGGTGATTTGTCAAGTTTGATCGTTTCGGCTTGCAAATGCATGGTAATGATTTTGTTTAAGTTTTGTACACGTTTGAGGTATGTGTTTATCGCTTTCTATACTTTAGCATATTCATGATACTTAGAATTTTTACAATTTTTATGCCATTCATTATTTTGTATACTTGTTCATTTATGAATCACTTTAGTTCCTACCCTTTTTGTGAGGTAGCTTTCCATTGTTCACATATGCTGGAGACCATAATTTTTGTTTTAACTGGATTTTATTATGCTTAATCTTTTGTTTGTGTTGATTGTATGAAATCTTGAACATGATCAAGGCATTTTTTTGTTTCATTTTGAGCACAACTACCTTGGCCAAATAAATCAATTTACCTTGTGAGTGCGTGATCATTAATAACCCCTTTGAGATTTTTGTCGATATTCATGTTGTATTTTCTAAATTCTTGTCTATGAGTATTTAGTTCTCATTTTTGCATGGATGTTGATTCATTGTTTTCTTGAACCCTCAACCATTGTTTTGGTTTGAATTTTTACCTTGTCTTATGTGATATGGTGGAGAACTGACTTGAGTGTTTTGCGTTTTATCGCAAATGTTGCGGTTAGCAAGAGTCGTCACCGACTTTTCTTTTATCCAAAAGGAAAGGCTGAAAAGAATAGGAAAGACCTTTGAGATTATTTCTTGAGTTCGGGGGGTAGATTATGAAAAGGGAAGGTGTTAGCACCTTTTTCATCCATAGTTATCTATTGTCTCTTATTTGCTTGCTAGATCACTTGCTTTTGTTTGAAAATGTGCTTTGTGTGGTTTTTGAAAGTATTTTGAAAAAGGCGCCTTCATTTAGGCAAACTTTGTAATAGTTCTCGTTCGTAAGAACGCATACAAAGTGTTGATCTTTTGAAAATGTTTCATGTTTGAAAAATGTTTTGAAAGTGTTGGTGTTTGTTTTGAAAATAAGCAAGGATGTTTGATTTGAAAATAAGCAAGTAACTAGGAACAATCTACCTACTCAAAAGTCTTAGTTCATTTCTTCCTTTCCTTTGATATTGCTATCTTACCATTGATTTGGTAAGAAGCCTTATCTTTGGATGTAAAGGGACGGGCGTGGGTCATCGTATAGCCATGATAGCAATATTGTGAGATATCTTAGCATTTTCTCTTTGAGGGACTAAGATCATTTTGAAAGGCAACATTGATAGCGTCATCGAGGGACTATGATCTTGTATTTTTGATTTCTTTTTGCTAAGATATCCCATATGCATAACATGACCATTTTTGTAAGGCAACAAAGTGGAATTACCCTAAGGGTGTAAGTGTGCAAGTGTGTTTAATTTACATGCTTTGTTTTGTCTTGAATTAGGGTTTGCTATTTGTTGGTTTTAGTCTTTCCATACAAACCCTAATTACTAGCATTTATATAAAGCGATAAATTGCGGAAAGTATAATTACTAAGCTATTACATCATTAGGGGAGGGGGTATACAAATTTACAAATGAGGATTTGCAAGAAAATTAAACCTAATTATCTATTACAACCATATTGAATAATGTAGAAGAATTGAATAAATAATGTACAAGAATATAAATGGAAAAGAAATGATTTTTTGGTTTGGTTTTTATAAAAGGGTTTTAAACTAATTAAAGAAAATAATTAATTAAAATAAACAAAATTAAGTTTAAACTAATTAAGAAAGAAATTAAATTAAAAATGATTTTTTAGAGTTTTTTTATGAAAAGGTTTTAAATTAATAATAATGATGTGGAAATTAATTAATTAAAAGAACCCTAAACTCTAAGTTGATTTTAATTAAGAAAATAAAATAATAATTAAACCTAAGTCTAAATATTAATTATTTAAGAAAAAGAAATTAATTTATTTTAAGAAAATGTTTTTGTTCTTTTGTATTTATAGAGAAAATAAACTAAATAAGTGTAAAAATAATATAAAAAAATATTTTTGGATTTTTTTATAAATAAAAATAATAATGATAATAATAATAGTAATAAAAATAATAAAAGAAACTGAAATAAAATAAAAAATAAAATGATAAAAGAAAATAAGTGGGTAAGGTGTGCAAAAGTAAATAGGGGTTAGCAAAAGAAAAAAAAATGGAAGGCCCGTCTATTTAGAGGCCCAGCACCTGTTTCAAACAAAAAAAAAGGAAGAAAAATGTAAAAAAAAAAAGAGCAAAAGGGTGCCACTGGGGCTTGAACCCAGGTCCCAAAGGTTAACAGGCGCACGCTTTACCATTGGAGTGACTATACATCCGTTCATATAAACAAAACAATAAATATGTAACATAAGTTATGCCCTGAATACAACTTCATCTTCAACCTCCAGCCATGGATCATGTAACTTCACCATTTCTCAACAAAAATGAAATATTCAAACATGAAAGTTGCTCCATTTTTCCATACGAATCCAACCATCTAAATAACTAAAGCTATAAATCAAAGATGAATGAGAATTTATAAAAGTACCAAATTCTAACCTAATTATTTCAGGAAGTTCAAACTCAAAATTTTCACTACTCAAGCAATATAAATAAAATCTATGGACATGTATAGTTTCAGGGAAATGATGTCTACATTTTATCTTCACAAATGCAAGCCTAACAATGCCTAAATAATGAGATGAAAATTCAGAAAATGTACCTCAAAAATGGAAATTGTGAAATGAGTTTGAGCTTGATTCAAGGTGCTGCAATGATCAGGCTAGCTTCCTTGATTCTCTAGGAAGCTAATGCAATGCTTAGCTTGAGTTGAGAATGGCTGAAATGACTTGGAGAAGTCAAGTTGCAGACTCTGTTTTTTGGTTATGGAGGTTATGGTAAATGGTGTTACAGTTCTGGAATAAGGATGAGGATGAGTTGTATTTGATATGTAGGAGCTTTTGGAAGTGAAAGGCCAAGAAATGCACGAGGGAAATGGAAGTTTGATATGTAAAGTCAGAACTTGCACAACAATGGTGTTTTGAGGCAATTTCTGGCTAGAGGGAGTTTGGGAGTGTTTCAGGGTGTTAATGCTCGTGTGTTAAGTTGCATAATAGTGTCTAAATGTATAGGAAAATGTTTTGAGAGCTTTTGTTGATCAGAAGTACAAGGTCACATGTTATGGCTCTTTTGCTTGATTTTGAAGAAAGCTTGAGAAATGTGGTTCCAATGCACAAGTACAAAGCTATCTAGAGTGGTTACAAGCTTTAAACATGTTTATCTGGCTTTGTATGTTGAGTGTGTGCTGAACAAACACGTTAGAGGCTCAAGAAGAGTGGACTTTGTGCATAAAACCACTTTTCCAAAATGGCAATGTTGCCTTTATTCCTAAAATGGTATTAAGCATGGGCAATGCATTGAATTCTTAGATTAAAGCTTCTAGCAGCTGTGAAAAACATTAATTATGGAGTGACAAACAAGTTTGAGACTTGCAAAGCAAAGATTATGCACCCTAGCATGGATTTGGTTCACGTGTTCATCAAGAAATGGCGTGCAATTCAAGTTTGAAAACCCTAACTTCTTGTCTTTGATTCTCCTTGCTCAAATATGATCTCAATGAGTTCTTTGACATTTTGGAAAGCTTGTAACATACTATACAACCTCTATGTTGGACATTTTTGAAAATTCATTTTGGAACTATGTGAAAAATTTTCATGAAGTTAGGTCAAAGTCCTGCCTAAACTAGGGCAAAATTTCACTAAGTTTCCAAGTTTCATGAACACGTCTTCTTAAAATCATAACTTGAAATCCATGAATTTATAAAAGAAGTTGTGTTCTACAATGTTTTAGATCTCATTGAGGTCTACAACTTTCATGTTGGAATTTTCTTTTTAATCATCTTTCATCATGGTGAAAATTTGGCTCAAAGTTATGAAAAAATATGAATTTTCCAACACTTAGAAAAATTTCTAAGTTTAGAAATTTTGACTTTTCAAAAATGAAATCTTGACTTTTTGATTTAATGATGAATAAGTTTCATATTTTGACATGTCTTGATGAATTATGATCTTTGACACTTGATTTTGACCAAAAAGTCAAAGTTTGACTTTTTAGTGTATAGTTGACTTTTCATCAGTTGACTGAAATTTAACTGTCAACCAATTGAACTTGAGGAATTTTTTGAGCTATGCCAATAGGTAAAAATGAAGCATTTTAATCCTTAAGATCATGTCTCAAACCAATAAGTCATTTTCTAGGTCAAAACTCATAAATTGCACCTTCTCAGTCAAAACCCTAATTTTGACCATTTTCCCCTTTTGATGATCTGATCAAATTTCTTGAGGAATTATGATCCAAACTTGATCAAATGACATATATGAGTCCATAATATTTATATGGACAAAAAATTATGAAGTTTGACTATAAATTGACCACAGTTGACTTTTCCCCCAATATAGCTGATTTTAGGTCAACTGATCAATTGACTGAGCAAAAATGTGATCCAAGACTTGAAACTTGACATGAGAAATCTTGAGAGTCCAAAATGATCCATGAAAGTAATATGATGCATTAAAAGTCCATTTGTCCTTGTGCAATCTCAAACCCGAATTTTTCAGTCATCAGTGCTTAAGGAGGTGTCTTGAGCTGATCAACCCTTGTGCAGTCTTGAACCAAAGGAGATTTTGTGAGAGATTAATTGAGAAATGAGAGGGAAAATTTTGGGGTATAACACCTTAGAAAGTAGCGAGTATTCACTAAGATGTTGGTTGAAATCAATTTGGGGAGAAAAATGATTGTGTATTTATTGGTTAATTGCTATGAGGTTGAAAAGAAAAATAAAAAGATTAAAAAAATATGAAAAAGAAGTGATGGAAAAAGAAAAAAAAATAGAAAAGCTTTGAAAAAGAAAAAAAAGAGTATGGAATAATTTTGTGTTAATAAGTGATGTGTGTTGGTGTGAAACTTGTGTGAAGAAGAAGTTTGATTGAAATTCTGTTGTTTGAAACTTTGTGAAAGTAATTACTCCCTTAGGTTTAAGAAAGTTTTTGTTTTGATTAGCTTTAGGACTTATCACTTCTTTGTTAACCAAGCCACATTACAACCTTGAAAAGCCCTTGAGATTCTTGCTTTTATATTTTCAATGTAAATTTTTGGATGAATGCATAATTTAGTCTATTGTTTGCAAGATTGTTGGATGAGTGAAAATTCCCCATTTTTTTTTCCTGTTTTTCATCAATCGATTAATGTGTTTGATAGGTGTGATTCATTTGGGAACTAGTATTGTTTTAGAATGTTTGGCATGATTTTTGTATTTAACATTTGTTTCGTGTTTATGTTATAGTAGTAGTTTAATGGTAAGTGTTTACTTTGTGTGTACTGTTTTTCATTTGAACCATTACATTTGTTTTTTGTTTTCAAAACCTGTTGATTTGTGATTCTTTGATTATCGTCTTTTGCTTCTTTAAGTTTATTTGACTTTGTTTGAGGATAAACAATGTTTTAAGTTGGGGAGAGTTTGATGAGTGCTAAATTATTGTGAATTTGTGTATGGATAATTAGCACTCATCGGCTTAATTCGTTTTCTTTTTGTCAATAAACCTCAACTTTAGTGTATATTCGGTATAGTTTATGTTATAGTGTATTTATTGCATTATTGTGTACATATCATTGAGTTTAATTGATTTTATTTCATTTTGTAGGTATTTAAGCATTGATATTTAGTCATTGTTATATAGAGCATTGAATAAGCTTTCCAACGCTTCGAACCAGGCACGAAACGAAGTTACGGTTCAAAAGTTATTGCCGAAATAGTGCAGAATGATATGCTGGTTTTTTCAATTTTCTGTCATCCATCGTCGGGCGATGCTTTTTGATCGTCGGGCAACGCTAGGCGAGCTGTAGCGTGGGAAAACGTTGTTTTGGTTGCTGAGCGATGCTGGACACTCAGAAATGCATATTTAGGTGTAAAAACACATTTTTTGGGTATGGTTTTGGGTATTTTTGATCCCAAATCCATCAACCTTCATTTTTGGATAGGATTAGCTTAGAAAATAACATTGCAGCTTGCATACGGATGACCCGAGTGGATTGCTCATCAATTAGCACTGACAAACCGGTAGATTTGTGGTTCATTTCTCTTCCTCTTTGTGTATTCTTTATGTGTTGAGTTTGTACATGTATTTACTCTGAACTTAGGTATTTGAGTTGTTATAGACATATACTGCTTAGATTCTTATCTAGGATGATTATTTATTAGTTTCTGAACTCTAGAGATAGATTTAGAGATGACATCTACTTGGGTATCAGAGCTTAATGCCGATGTATGGTTGTGTTGTGCTGAGAGATTGTCAGTGCGATTACATAGTTGTCTTATGTGTTGTTGAGGAGGTAGAGAGATCATTTCCTTGGTGATACAGTCGATCTCTTAATTTGGGTTAGAAATGACTTAGGTTGTGAGTGATACGTAGTGACATTGATGAGTATTGTTAGGTTGAATGTAACTGGTCGATAGATTTAAGTCTGTGATGAGTAGATTATATGCAGGCTTGATAAGTTCTTCCTTAGTTTTTTCTTTTGTTTACATTTTTTTCTTCTGTTGATAACATTTTCTTTACAAACTAATTCAAACCAAACTCATAAACGAGAGAATTTTCCAAATGACCATTCAATAACCAATCTTTGTGAACACGATACAATATAAACTAAATATCACCCGATAAATTAATAACTTACTTTTTGCTTGCCTACACGAGGAGTATTTATTGTAGAACTAAAATTTTAGACGAGGAGTGTTTTGTCTAAGGAGTGGTTAATCCCCCCTTTTTTGTTTACAATCATGACTTCTGCACCTGGGCTTTGTATTTTCACCTACCCTTCATGGCTTTGTAAACATTTTTTTTGCTTTTACTTGCTCTCATTTTTAATCCTGCTCGCATATTTAGCTTTTAAAATAATCTGGTTTTAAAATAATCCAGTGTATATATCTCAGCCCCTCAGACATAAAGTCCACTGGGTTGTATGTGTCCGATCATGTAGTGCCTACCATTATTTTAATATTTAAGAGCCCCAATCGGGATGCAGGTTTGGGTTTATCCTTGATATACTTCTCATATTGTGTCATAGGAGATTCTTGGATAAATATCTACAAGAGTTTAACTTTTTGAGCTAACTATCCGACTTTATATCACCAAAAGGGCGTCACATGCTTCATAAAACATCATACGTGCATGTCTTACTCTGTAACACGGGTTTTAAACAATTATAAAACATTTACTATCACCAAAAGGAGACCATGAAGAAGGAATAATCATCATCATCAACAACAACATATTGTTTTTATTATCCCTGTGGTGAATGCAGTTTCTACCGCTCCTAATATGCAAGTTCTTCATCAGAGGAATAATCAATTTGATCCAATTTCAATGACATACACAGAGTTGTATCCTTCTTTATTGCAAATGAATTTGATTCAAACTCGAGCTTGGCCAGATGTTCCTGAAAGGCTTCAAGGTTAATATAGGATTGATGCCTTGTGTGCTTTTCATCAGGGTGCTCCTGAGCACGATTTGGAGGGTTACTTTGCTTTGAAGATCGAGGTTCAAAAGTTGGTCAAAAGTGGCATCTTGTTATTTAAAATATGTTGGTCCTAAATGTTCAAGTCAATCTTTTGCCAACGAATGATTGAATATCTTGGCCTTAAAGTTTGAAAAATGTTTCCTTGAACACAAGACCAGATGAAGAGCCTTCTCAAGTTATTAGCTCATTTATGCTTTTGTAATCTTTCATGACTTTTGAAACTTTGTTAGCATGTAAGAATTTGTTTGCATTTGAATGATAACAATAATACAACGAATATGTTTGTCTTGAAGATATTGATTTGTTTCACTCGTATTTGTTTTCAATTTTAAATTATTTTTCTGCATTATGATACCAACTTGTTGCCCATTCTCATGCTTAGGAAGGAGTTGGAGGGAGGATGAGGATATTGAAAAACACAAAATCTTTAGTTGTATGCTTTAAAATAAAGTCATGATGATGATGTACAGACATTGTTTAAAATCCCTAAACACTGGAGATATAAGGAAGATAATCCCTTGTTAACCCCTTTTGAGCCTTGAAATAGGAGTTTCTTTTCTATATAAAAAACCCTCAATTTTAACCCTGGGAAGGATAGTTTTTAGTTATTTTGACCAATAATTTAGATTTTAAAAGAAGGCGTTCTTGAAGAGAAATCGTGATGGTTATCCTTCACATATCATGAGGCCAGATGATGTGAAACCACAATCCATCAAGGAACGAGGCAGTCAAAATCCTCTCAATGGGTCAAGACAAGCCAATGTCACACGAGTCGTTCTAATCAAAAACAAAAGAGAAAGAAAAGCCCGCTAAGTCAAATAACTTAGACAAAAACTAGGGTATCCCGCTAGATTATCGATTAAAAAGAATTAGTCCAGGAAAAATTTAGGGAAAATAAAATAAAAAGAAGAAACGAGAAAAGCAAAAATATTACAAAGAAATGACTACAAAGAAAAGTCCTCAACAAAGAACAAATCTGTGTGACTACAAAGACGAAGACAAAAGAGGTGACTACTACTCCAAAAGCCTCATTTGTTTCTTAACCATCTCAGGTCCTTTCTAAGAAACGAACACTAATGTTGAATTAGCTGAACATAGGACTAGAGAACATTACGAAGAATGTGTGGGCACCAATAAACTTTGAGCCTTAAAATCTTTTTCTGAGAACCATGAAGCAGACCATGTTACATATGCTTTTGTTTCGAAAGCATACTCCAAAGAGATATTCCTGACTCCCATGAGTTTTGCTAAATATTTGTGTTTGTATCATATGCTTTTGTTATCTTTCTTACAAATAAATAATAAAAAATTATTGTCGCACCCTGACTAGTGACTTACTCACAAGGTTTTATGATGTCTTTTCAATAAAATCTTCAAGACTTACATAATTGTTGCATTAAAATTTTCATTCTTAGAATAAATTTTTTTCTACTTGTACAACATTCACTTAATATGAAGAAATATTACTAATAATCATCAGTGATGAGTCTAATATTTTGAGGCTTGAAACTCTGTTGAGCAATTGGCGAATCATTACAAAGAATGATCATATCCAGGGGCATGTCGCCTGAAGACTTCAAGCATGAGCAGGTTGCTTTCCTAGTTAAAGCATTTACAGTTTGTTTACCCTTATGGAGCAAATTTGAAGACTACGTTGTGCTAAATACAGCCAATCTGGGGCAGTCATGTAGAGATTCGAAGAATCTCTCTAAGAGTTTGAAGAGGCTGGGGCATTTTTTAGATGCCGAGGTTTCTGTAAAATCCTCTTTAGATGGTTTGTTCTCATAAACCATGTAACTTGGGGCATTTAAGAATTGAAGTTTATTTGAGAACTATTTTCCATATGTGATGTGCATCATGTGGTTTATTGAAAGTTAACTTGGGGCACCCAAAAAATTAGTTTCAAGGGAAATCCAGATTTCGCAAGATATGTGATCTTCCTTGCAAATGTTATCAAAAGGCGGTGTTCATCAGTGATCCTAGTTGAGCCTTGATTCAAGTATCTCCAATTGAGCGATATTTTTATCCCCGGCTAAAGCGGCGTTCATGGTTATCTTTTCAATGGATTATTGATGTTAGAAGATTAGACTTCGGGTTTTCTTCCAAGAAGTATCTTCCTCTCCCTAGAGAGTTTTGAGCCTTATAGCAGGACTTGGCTCCATTGATGGATTTTGTTTATCTCCAGTGATGTTTCCATCATGTTGAGATTGGCTGAGTGCTTGGTTGTACCCTAATATTGTTTTATCATCCCCGGTGTTATCATTTGTTTAAATTTTGGTCTGATTTGTCAGCATATACATGACATTCATTCATTCATACTTACATCATTCATGCACGTTCGCATTTGTCGATATTTTGGGATCCATTTACTTTGGCTATGTTTATCCCCATGTAGTGTATGTATTTATTCTCTCCAATATAGTTTCAACTATGAGCAGAAAGTGTATATCATTTTAAAATTCCCCACTTAGCTTATCCCTCGTGAAAGAATCTTGCTTTAACTTTCCTTTTCCATCTCTGGATAGGATAAATCCCCAGTTGAGCTTTTCCCACATTGGATGGAGTCTTGTTTGACTATTTCTCTCCATTTTGTTCCTGGATTGAGTTTCTGTCTCTCACAATTGTTACCTTGTGGATCTCTTTAGGTTGTGAAACCTAGATGGAGAGTGTATTTATTTGGCACCTTTGAATACTTCGTCTCCCCAGGAAGAAACTACTTATGGTTCCCCATTAAAGATGAACCCAATAGTGTTGTAGCAGTGCTCTCTCTGAATCTCTACATGATAATAAGTGGTGGACTCGTTATTTGAGTACCTTGTTTGTTCCTGGATTACCTTTTCTATGACAAATGGTGGTCTCTTCATGAGCTATTTGTTTATCCCTGATGAAGTTATCAACATACCAATCATTATCTCCGTCAAATGGCGTCTCTCTGAAAATTCCATCGGAAAAGTTTGTTGAAGACCCATGGATGATTTTTCTCTTTATTTGAGAAACCTGTTTTTGCAAGGTAACCGGCCTGTATATCTTTTGAAGATCCCCGGTGAAGTTATTGACCCATATTTCCAAGCAAGTTATTACCTTTTTAGGAGCTAGTTTATTATCCTTTCCAAGTGATGTATTGGTTAAAAAAGAAACATATCTCCATTCTAGGCGAAATCCAAAAGTCAGAGAAGTTTATTATTACCCTTTTAAGTTAAATAATTGATTAAGAAGAAACTGAGACCCGTTCGTGGCTTGTGACCAGAAGTGTGGGGAGGTTTACTATCAAGAAGAAACTGAGACCCGTTTGTGGCTTGTGACCAGAAGCGTGGGGAGATTTATTATCAAAAAGAAACTGAGACATGTTCTTGGCTTATAACCAGAAGCATGGGGAGGTTTATTATCAATAAGAAATCGAGACCCGTTCGTGGCTTGTGACCAGAAGCGTGGGGAGGTTTATTATCAAGAAGAAATAGAGACTTGTTCGTGACTTGTGACCAGAAGCATGGGGAGGTTTATTATCAAGAAGAAACTAAGACCCGTTCGTGGCTTATGACCATAAGCATGGGGAGGCTTATTATCAAGAAGAAACCGAGACCCGTTTGTGGCTTGTGACCAGAAGTGTGGGGAGGTTTATTATCAAGAAGAAACTGAGACCCGTTCATGGCTTATGACCAGAAGCGCAGGGAGGTTTATTATCAAGAAGAAATTGAAACCCATTTGTGGCTTATGACCAGAAGCGTGGGGATGGGATGTTTATTATCAAGAAGAAACTGAGACCTGTTTGTGGCTTGTGACCAGAAGTGTGGGGAGGTTTATTATCAAGAAGAAACTGAGACTCATTTGTGGCTTGTGACTAAAAGCATGGGGAGGTTTAATATCAAATAGAAACCGAGAACCGTTCGTGGCTTATGACCAGAAGCGTGGGGAGGTTTATTATCAAGAATAAACTGTGACTCGTTCGTGGCTTGTAACCAGAAGCATGGGGGGGGGGGGGGGGGGGGGTTATTATTACCCTTTCAAGTGGAAGACTTGATTAAGAAGAAACTAAGATTAAGTCGTGGCTTATGACCAGGATCGCGGAGAGGTCTATCACTTTTTATTTGATATTTGACCAAGTTTCTCTTCTGCCTTCAGTAAAAGTCGGTATTGACGAGTTTCTTTTTTTACCTTCAATAAAAGTTGGTAATTTCGCTTCAGTAAAAGTCGGTGCATCTTGTTTGCCTACCTTTAGTGAAAATTGGTAGATCACATTCAGTAAAGCCAGTGTATCTTGTTTTTCTACTTTTAACCCTGAGTTAGTAGTTTCCCTCATCTCTAAGTCGGTATATTGTTATTGATTATGTTACTGTCATTTATAAGTCGATGTTATTGAAATGGTGTTATCTTGTTCCCTGTTTCTCCTCTTTGAGTTTTTTCCCAGTAGAGTCGAGTTATTTTGTTCCCTAGTGGAGTTATAATCTCTTCTCCTATGGAGTTTTCTTTTCTCCTTTGTCTGATTTTTCCAGCAGTAGTCTGTCTCATGTGATATCATTCTCCATAGGATTCAGAGTCTAGCATTCATATCATATCATATCATAAGCATTGTTACTGTATCTTAGGGCCAAAAATTGTGTATTCTATATTTAAATCTCTTCAATCTCGTCGAGACAAAGATTTCAATTTTCATATCTCCGGATAAAAGAAACTTAAATAGGGCCAGCTGTCATACTCCAACTTTTGACCTAAGATCCCAACTTCAGTTGCATTTTTCATATAACATCAAGGTCACGAGATACAGTTGGTTTTTAATTCTCTCGTCTTCGAGCATTGCTTATGTAGAGATTATCAAGTGTCGTGAACATCTTATCTTATGTGTCACTAACTTCTAATCCAATATTAAGGTGTATGTTTTGTTTCTTTATTTTCATGTACAGAGAAAGGTCTGAATCAAGAGCATCAGGTGTTACTCCTCAATTAGGATTGTGGATCCCTCAAGTGTTTAGTGTGGCGAATCACTGGTTCTCAAAGGCTACTTCATCAAAACACGACCTCTAAATTCAAAGCACAGTCGAGATTTCATCGTCATTGATCCACATGTGCATCGATATGTCTTTGGATGCAGATAAGGATCAAGTTTGCAAGTTGATTCAAAGTGATTTGACCTAAAAATTGATATTTCAGAGTTCAAGTTCAGAAGGTCATAACTTCTTTGATATTCAACACTTTTGAGTGATTCTTTGAGCATTTGGTTCCTTTTGACATCCTCTCTAAATCATCTTTACAAGTAGAAGGCCAACTATGAGGAGGAAGATCACTAAAAGTTCGAATAGTTGGCGAGGTGCGAACTCAGATAAAAATTCCTAAGTTCTATACCTAAAAATTCGTAAGTTCTATATTCACTCTACATAAAAATTCCTAAGTTCTATACCTATGTTAAGTCCCATGTTTCAGGGCCGAGGTGCGAACTCGGATAAATAATGATATACGAGATCGTTCCTAAGTGACCGGAGCCGACTATTTAGTTAGGCCCAGCCTGGTATAAGCTCGGCACAACACCACCGATTTACAAGAAGCCGAACCTGAGGAGAGCAAGAAGTGTAACTGTAACCTAATGATAAGACAAGCGTTATAAAGTCATTAAAGGGTGGTTACAAGCGTTACAAAGTCATTAAGGGGCAGTTACAGACGTTACATAATGGCTTAATGGTTATTAGACCAAAGACTTTCTTATATAAAGAGTCATTGGTGAATGGAAAAAGGATCTCTCTACGACATTTAAGAGACATATACAATACACCATACATGAGGAACTCCCACAAGAGGGATAAGTAAGATACATTTCTTGGGACAATACACACCATTGACGTAACTCTCAAATTTCTAATAATTCTACAAACCTACTTTCGTAGCTTTTCTCACCTTCGGATAGAAAGCCAACGAATATTTGTTTTACACAAAAACATTGACGTCCACCGTAGAGACTCGATAAAACATTTCTAGACCACGCAAATCATTCCTAAACAATCACCTTTTCCTAGATAATTCACGTTGAAACCATGGTCTTACCATGGAAATTCCGTTTCTGGCCTCAAGACCAATCGAAATTCACCATCCTCCGTACAAATAATCTCAAAATGACAGACACTTGTCCTAGGTGGATGAGGATTACCCCTGAAGATTTGGTTTACAGGAGCAGGTCTCAGTTTAAAGCACACCGGTTTATACCAAAATAGTTAAAGAGGATGCTACTGCCAAATCGTAGATCAGAGATGGATTAGCATAGGTGAAAGGAAATAAGCTATGAATGGCTCTGACCAACTCATCAGCTTACTCGAGAATAAGTTTCTTTCAGCTGGTTCTCTCTGCTGCGCCGCTCGAATAGGTTATTGAAGCTGCGATAAACACAAGTTGTCGCTGCCACCAGAACGAGTTGACGTCATCAACAAGGCTTTCAATCTCGGAAAAAACTAGCGATACCCATATAGATACATCCAAGATAAGTATCTCTTACACAAGTTATGAATTTGCTATACCGAGTAACTCACTATATTCTTCGTCTAAATCCGGGACACATCACGGTGATGGGGCTGACATTGACAGATAAGTGTATTCTCATATAATATATAATTGTAATGGTTAAGGGTGTGCCAGACTTATAAATATTACATATTACCTGTTTATATGCAGCAATTGCAATATTGATTTTTGTGTTTAGAATTACGTGTTTATGTGTTAAACATTTATGGTTCTATATCACATGTTCACTTCTTGAATAATCGAGACATGTGTCCATTTTGTAGTGTGAATATCTAGAAGGCTTAAAATATTCGTACAGAGTGAAGCATGAATCTTAATGTGTGAAGATATCGTGTGAAAACGGAGGTCTTAGTCAAATATGTGTCAATGTTCAGACAGCAGAAGATTTGGTAGCAGTAATAGTAGAAAGATGACCAAGATCTATTAAAGAAGAAGATGTAAGAGAAAGTTTGTTATGAAACAGTTAGAAGATGAAAAAGATAAATCTTGTGTATTCTATTATCCATAGAAATGGATACTATATATAATTTATACAAAGAATGAATAGATAGAAATAAGACACGCGTCAATCATCTATTACTACAAAATACAAAAAAGGGAAACTAAGCTATATATATACACTGATATCCCCCCTCAAGTTGGACAATGGATAGTACAAACTCCCAACCTGTTCAAATTGAGCTTCAAAGAGGGTGAATGGAGGGGCTTAGTGAAAATGTTTGCCAATTGATCATGAGTGGAAATAGGAAGGAGATGAATGAGTTTTGAATTGATCTTCTCTCGTATCACATGACAATCTATTTCAATATGTTTACTACGTTCATGGAATGTCGGGTTATGTGCCAAGTAAATTGCAGATTTACTATCACAAAACACAGAAGCAGGTTGATCAAACTGAACTAGTAAGTCTTGAAACAAAAAATTCAGCCACTAAATTTCACAAGTAATAGAAGCTAATGCACGATACTCTGCTTCGGTGGAAGATCTTGAAATTGTGTGTTACTTTTTAGATTTCTAGCATAGTAGGGATGATCCTAACATAACACAATAACCAGTGACATATTTCCTAGTATCAGGGCACCTAGCCCAGTCAGAATCAGCAAAGCCAAAAAGCTGCAGTTTGCTAACAGATGAGAGAAGTATGCCTTTAACTGGAACTACCTTTAGATACCTGAGAACTTGTAATGCAGCCTGATAATGAGGAGTACGAGGTTTGGACACATACTGACTCAGATGTTGTACTGCAAAGCAAATGTCAGGTCGTGAATTAGTGAGATATATCAACCTACCAATTAACCTTCTATATGATGAGGGATCCTCTAAAATCGAGCCTTCATCAACAGTTAACTTAAGGGTTGGATTAAAAGAGACTGCATATGGTTTTGCTGCTAGAAGGCCAGCATCCTCTAAAAGTTCAAGAGTATACTTCCTTTGATTAAGAAAAATGCCAGTGGGAGACCTAACAATCTCAAATACTAAGAAGAAACGTAATTGGCCAAGGTCTTTGATCTTAAACTTTTGATCCAAGAGATGTTTGACCTGTTGAATCTCAGATAAAGAGTTACCTGCCAAAATCACATCATCCACATAAACAAGCAAAGTAGTGAATTCATGGTTTGCCTTTTTAACATAGAGAGAGTGATCAGCCTGAGATTGTGTGTAGCCAAGTGAGAGAAGGAAGGATGATACTTTTGAATACCATTGCCTACTGGCCTGTTTAAGGCCATATAGAGACTTCTGCAGTTTACATACCTTAGAAGCATCATAACCAGATAAGCCAGGAGGAATAGTCATATACACTTCTTCATGTAAATCTCCATGAAGAAAAACATTATTTACATCTATCTGTTCTAAAAACCATCTTTTGATAGCAGCTAAAGATAAAAGTACTCTGACTGTAGTAATTTTGGCTACAGGAGAAAATGTGTCAAAGTAGTCAATGCCCTCCATTTGTGTGTACCCCTTTGCTACCAGCCTAGCTTTAAATATTTCAATAGAGCCATCTGTTTTATGCTTGATTTTGTATACCCATATGCAGCCAATGGGTGTTTTACCATGAGGTAGATCAACCACCTCCCAAGTATGATTTTCCTAAAGAGCAAACAACTCTGCATCCATAGCCTTCTTCCAACAGTCATGTTTATTGGCTTGGTTAAAGGTTTTTGGTTCAACATTAGAAGAAATGGAAAGGCAGTAGTGTTTATAAGAAGGTGAGCAGTTGTCATAAGTTAGCACAGAAGATAAGGGATATACAATATTAGAGGTTTTAGACCGTGAAGTAGAAGGTAGCAGTGTAAAGTTATAACAGTGGTAACAACTAGATAACTAGGAGGATGAGAAACTCTAGTAGATTGTCTAAGAGTATGTGGTTCTGAGTCATTATCAATGGGAGGAATGTGCTCAAGGAAAGGTGAGGAAACAGATGATGGTCCAGTAGGTAAAGTGTTGGTTGGATGAGTTAAAGAAGTACTGATAGGTACATTAACAATGTGTGGGGCAGAATTATGCATATCATAAAAAGGACTAGAGCTGGACAGTAGAGTAATTTCACTCATGACAGGCTGGAAATTGGTATTCGAATTGTTATGAGGAGAGGCATTAATGCTTGACTGACATGGTGTACTAACAACAGGTTGCTGTCTGTCATGAGCAGTAGGAGAGAGGATAGGATTTTGGTTAAAGTCAGGTGGGTCATCATAAGTAGGATGAGACATGGAAGTAGATGGCTTTGGTACATAAGTCTCAGAAGTGTTTAAGGGAAAACAGGTTTCGTAAAAAACCACATGCCTAGAGACAAACAGATTATGATTTTGTAGATCATATAGAATATAACCCTTAGTCCCTTCCTTAAATCCAATAAAAATGGCTTTTCTAGCTCTAGGTGCAAACTTATGTCTGTGGGCCTGTAATTAGGTGGCATAGCTCAAACAACCAAAGAATTTTAAATGAATGAGAATGGGAGGATGTTGATGTAACAATTCATAAGGGATTTTGAATTTTAGTAAAGGACTAGGTAATTTGTTTATGAGGTGTATGGCATGTTGGATACAAAAATTCCACATATTCAGAGGAACTGAGGAATGGAAGAAAAGAGTTATAGCCACATTCAATATATGTTGATGTTTCCTCTCTACTACCCCGTTTTGTTGGGGTGTTTCAACACAGGACTTTTGATGAATGATTCTTTTAGATAACAAAAAAATAATTAAGGACAATAAACTCACTCCCATTGTCAGATCTAAGGCATTTTAAAGATGTTTTGAATTGAGTCTCAACATGTGATATAAACTGTATTAAACTTAGTTTAGTTTGATCATTGGATTTGAGAAATATGGTCCATGTATATCTGGAATGATCATCTACCAAAGTCAAAAAATATCTATGGCCCAATGTAGAGGTGGTAGCAAATGGCCCCCACAAATCAACATGTACAATTTTAAAGGGAAAAGAGGAAACAATAATGCTGTTAGGAAAAGGTAATTTCTTTTGTTTACCAACGTGACAAGAATCACATGGAATGTTATTGTGTACATAAGGAATAAAAGGAAAGGCTTTGGAAATATGTTTCAAACCATCATTAGAAATGTGGCCTAGTATTAGGTGCCAAAGATTACAAGAGGATAGCAATTTTGAATGGAGAGCTTGTGACTGAGGAGTAGCATCAAGCATATAAAGTCCTCTTTACAGATTAGCTATACCAATCACTGCCTTGGAACGGTTCTGCAGAATTTAACAAGAGTTAGCAGTGAAGTTAACATGACAATCATTACTATTAACAAGTTTAGCAATTGAAAGTAAGTTAACATGAAAGGTTGGGGTGTAGAGCACATTGTGAAGAGTAAGTATGTGAGACAAAACTATGCTACCAGATGTGATACGGTGGGAGAACTGACTTGAGGGTTTTGTGTTTGATCGCAAATGTTGCAATTAGAAAGAGTCGCCACCGACTTTTCTTTTATCCAAAAGGAAAGGTGAAAAAGCACGGGAAAGACCTTTGAGATTGTTTCTTGAGTTCGGGGGGTAGATTATAAAAAGGGAATGTTTTAGCACCATTTTTATCCATGGTTTTCCATGGGCTCTTAGTTACTTGCTAGATCACTTGCTTTTGTTTTGAAATTGTGCTTTGTGTGGTTTTTTGAAAGTATTTTGTAAAGAGGCCTTTGTTTAGGCAATCTTTGTAATGATTCTCGTTCGTAAGAATGTATACAAAGATGTTGATCTTTTGAAAATGTTTTCAATTTTTGTAAGATGTTTGAAGGTGTATGTGATTATTTTGAAAATAGCAAGGATGTTTGTATTGAAATGGAGCAAGTAATTAGGAGCAATCTACCTACTCAAAAGTCTTTCTTGTTCATTTTCTTTTCCTTTGACATTGTTGTCTTACCATTGATTTGGTAAGCAACCCTATCTTTGGATGTTAACGGGACGTGCGTGGGTCATTGTATAGCCATGATTAGCAATGTTGCAAGGTATATTATAATTTTTTTGAGGGACTAAGATCATTTTGTAAGGCAACTTTGAATAGCGTCATCGAGGGACTATGATCTTGTATTTGTTTGTTTTTACTAAGATACTTTACATGCGTAATATGGCCATTTTGTAAGGCAACTTTGTGGGATAACCCTAGGAGTGCTTGTGTGCAAGTGTGTTATTTTCATGCTTGTTTTTTGTCTTATATTAGGGTTTTCTATTTGATTGATTTTATCTTTCCATACAAACCCTAATTACTAGCATATTATGTAAAAGCGATAAATTGCGAAATTTAAAATTACTACGCTATTACAACATTTGTGAGAGGGGGGTATAAAATTTATGAATGGGGATTGCAATAATATAAACCTAATTAATCTATTACAACCAAATTGAATTTATACAAGAATTGGAATATATAATATACAAGATGAATTAAATATGCAAGAATTTGTAAATGCAAAGAAAAAAGATTTTTTTTTTTGGTTTCTTAAGAAAAACGGTCTTGATTTTAACCTAATTAGATAAAGAAAATAATTAGTCAAGTTTAATATTCATTAAGAGAGAGATTCTTGACTAAAACCCTAATTCTTCTTGATTGATTAAAAAGAATGAAGTTTATATAAAAAAGTATTTTTTTATATTTTATATTTTTTGTCTTGAAAAATAAATTATAGTGTTATAAAACATTCTTTGGTCTTTTTGATATAAAAAAAAAATATTTTCATTAGTATAAAAATAAATAATATTTTGGTTTTAATTAAAACTTTATAAGGAAATTAATAAAAGTAAATAAAGTATGATAAATAAAATAATTTTTATGTGGAAAAATAATTAAATTATGTCAAAATATAAAATCTATATTTTTTATACTTTTTATGATTTTTTAATATTGAAATAAATATATTTAAGAAAATAAAATGAGAATAAATAAAAATAAAATAATAATAGGTCAGGGGTGCAAATATGAGACATGGAGGAAATGTTAGAAAAAAATACAATAGACCCATGAGGTGGAGGCCCAGCGCTGCAAGAGGCAAAAAAAAGTGGAAAATGTGAGAAAATGCAAAAGGCAGCGCGCTAAGGCTCGAACCCATGACCACTGGGGTGGCTGTACATCCGTTTATATAAACAAAACCATAAATATATATTAGAAACTGCTTTCTGAAGGCAACTTCATCTTCAACCTTGAGCCATGGCCGGACCACCTGTATCTTCCTCATTTCTCCACAAAAATGGAAAGTTCAAACATGAAAGTTGTGGTGTTTCTTCCCACGAATTCAACCATATAACTTATGTAAACTAAAAGTCAAAGATAAAATCTAATTTTACTGGCCCTAAATTGAAACCTAATTTTCTCAGAAATTTCAAATCCAAAATTCTCTATACACAGTTAATATAAATGGAAACTATGAACATGGTTAGCTTTAGAGCAAGGATATCTACATTTTGTTTTCACAAATCAGGATCAAATGATGCTTGTATGAAGAGATAGAAGTTTGAGTTTTTACCTCTTGCAGTTGGAGTCATAAATGGAGTTTGAGCAACTTTTGAGATGGCCTGAGGATATGTTTAGCTTGCCTGGCCCTCCTTGAGTGTATCCCAACTCTTACTTTGCCTTGAATGTCCCCGAATCTCTCTACTCAAGTCAACCTGCAAGCTTGGGTTTTCAAAATGGTAAATAGTGATGGAGGAGTTAAATTCTTCAAACAGGGGCCTGGATTTCTTTGGTATGATGTATAGAAGGTGTTTGAGTGATTAGTTTTCAAAATGCACGAGTGGAAATGAAGATCATGAGTTTTGGTTCAAAACTGTATGTTAATGGTATTCTTGAACAAGTTTTTGGTTTTGGAATGTTTGAGGCAGTTTCAGGGCAATAGCATTCATGTCTCAACTTGCAAATAGTGTGTCTACTTAAAAGCAAGAGGTTTTAAGACTTGTAACAACTCAGATTTCAAAAACTCACATGTTTTGCTTGGTTACTTGTTTTTGAAGCAAAGTTAGCAATCATGGTTTCAAGGTGAAGTACAAAGATTGTAGGGGGGATGAGACCTTTAAACACACTTGTTATGATTGTGTGGGGTGTGTTTGTGCAGAAAGAACAAATGCAAGGCTCAATGCAAGCTGACTTTGCATAAAGCTTGCTTTTCTAAAATGGCAATGTTGCCTTTCTTCCCAAAATGGAATTAACTTTGTACAATGCATTGAATGCTTGAATTAAAGCTTCCAACAGTTGTGAAAATATTAAATTATAGAGTGAAAGTCAAGTTAGAAGCCTGAAAAGTGGGATTTTTACATCATGCTTGAGGATTGGATCCAATGTTCTTCACAAAATGGCTTGTAATCCAAGTGACAAAACACCAACTTCATCTCTTCGATTCTCCCTACTCAAGAATGATCTCAAAGAGTTCTTGGACATTTTGGAAAGCTTGAAATGTGCTATACAACTCATCTTTGAATTGCTTTTGAATATTCCCCTTGGAACTATGTGAAAAATTGCCATGAAGTTAGGTCAAAAATCTGCCTAATTAGGGTAAAATTTCACTAAGTTATTTTTTAGTTCATGAGCATGTATTCACAAAATTATAACTTGAGATCCAAGCATTATTAGGAGAAATTGTGTGAAGAAATGTTGTATATTTCATGGAGATCTACAACTTTCATGTTGGAAGTTTCCTTTGAATCATCTTGCACCATGATGAAAACTTGGCTCAAAGTTGTGAAAAAATAAGAAATTTTCTATACTTCGAAAAATTTCTAAGTTAAGAAATTTCATCTTTTCAAAATAAAATCTTGAATTCTTGATTTCTTGACGAACAAGTTTCATATTTTGGCATGTTTTGATGAATTATGATCTTTGGCATTTGATTTTGACCAAAAAGTCAAAGTTTGACTTTTCAATATACAGTTGACTTTTGATCAGTTGATTGAAAAATTCATCTGTTAATCCAATGGACTTGTAGTGTTTTGAACCATGTCACTAGTTCAAAAAGGATGCAATTAGACTCTTGAGATCATTCCTTAAACCAATTGATCATTTGCTAGATCAAAAATCATAAATTGCCCTTTCTCAGTCAAAACCCTAATTTTGACTATTTTGCCCTTTTGGAGATTTGATCAAATTTCTTGAGTTGTGGTCCAAACTTGATCAAATGATACATATGGGTCTAAAATGTTGATGTGGACAAAAAATTATAAAGTTTGACTTTAAATTGGCTATGGTTGACTTTTTCCCCAATATAGTTGATTTTTAGGTCAACTGTTCAATTGACTGATCAAAAGTGTGATCCAAGGCTTGAAACTTGACATGAGTAATCTTGTGGGTCCATAATGATCCATGAAAGTCATATGAGGAATTGGAATTTCAAAAATCCTTGTGCAATCTCAAACCCTAATTTTCAGTCATTAGTGCTTGAGGAGGTGCCTTGAGCTGATCAAACCCTAGTGCAGTCTTGATAAGTGAGAGGGAAAATTTTGGGGTATAACAGTTGCCCCTGTTCAATCTTCTTAAGTCTGGAGAGTTAGATTGGCATGTCTTGCCAGTCGTGACTCGAAGATGGAAGATGATTTGACACTAGAGTGTCTAGAAATTTGCACTTTGTGATGTGATGGTTAAGGGAATGGGCTTAAAGATGCCATTTAGAGAGGTGATAGAAAGCTGTAGGAGATGGGATTAAAGATGCCATCCAAAAGTGATTGTTGAATTGTAGTTTGTAAGCTGAAAGAATGAGTATTAGAATGGCGTCTGTGTCTGGAGCGTATCTGAACTATATCTGGGAGCTGATTTTGATTGAGTATCAGAATGGCATCCACGTCTGGAGCGTATCTGTATTGTATCTGAAGTCTGAATCTGAATGAGTGTCAGAATGGCATCCGTGTCTGGAGCGTATCTGAACTGTATCTGAAGGTTGAATCTGAATGAGTATCAGAATGTCATCTGTGTCTGGTGCATATCTGAACTGTATCTAAAAGTTGAATCTGAATGAGTATCATAATGGCGTCCGTGTCCAGTGCGTATCTAAACTGTATTAAAAGATTAAGTCTGAATAAATATCATAATGGAATCCGTGTCTAGAGCGTATCTGAACTGTATCTGAAAGTTGAGCCTGAATGAGTATCAGAATGGCATCCGTGTTTGGTGCGTATCTGAATTGTATCTGAAAACTCTGAACATTTGTTAACGGTAATTGTTAGTCTTATCCTGAAAAGGTTAAAATGTTAGCTAAAATACAGAGTTATGTTTGCATGAAATGTATGATATAATGTATTTATTTTATCAATGTTGATGATATATGGATGCAATGCATGCGTATATGAGCTAATTTGCTGCACTGCTGTTGGACTGGGGAAAAATAAATCCCTGACGGCTGCTGAGGATATGGAGTATAAGTCTTCATGTTGTGAAGTCTAAGTGCTGATGAATTTCTGTTTAGAGAAATAAACTCTGTTTTAAGGGAAATGTCGTATACTGCTTGTAAAATTCCATTGGGGAATCCTGAGAAATTTGACGACTTCTACTGGGGAGTGATAACTGAGAGTTTTGTTCCGCTGGGGATTATACGACGTACTGTGGGGATTTCTTAGGTAATATCCTAGAGGTATTTCCCTATCCATTCAACCCATCAGTAATTGCCTTTTTTCATTTTGTTTATTTGTAAACAATAATTATATTCAAATGCATATGTTCAACAATGAATCATTGGACTTTTTGTAGACAAAACACAAGCGTAAAGAAAAACAGATAGTTTTTGCACTTTCAAAGAGATATCTTTGTATTGACTTTGAGTAAGTATTTTTGTACAAGTAGACAAATATTCTAGTAAGAGAATGTTGTCGTAAAAAGAAAAATTTGATACAAAGAAAAGATAGCTATGTGTAAAAATCCCATGGGGTTTCCATTTTTCTATAGCCTTCGTATCTCTGAGCGTCTTGTCTATTTGTTGCCTTGTCCGAAGCTGATTGAATTGATCAGAACCGTTGAATTTGTTAGTTGAAGCCAAAGGTTATCCGTAAGGTGATCCAACGGGACACAGTCATACGCTTTATATTCCCTAACTTTTTCCCGGACCTCTCTTTCAGGTTTTCAGTCCACCGGGAAACCCTTTTTTGCCCAAGTCGCCCTTTCGGGTTTTCAACTCGCCAGGTGTACAAATTTTTTTGTTTTATCCCTAATTTTTGCCTGAACCTTTTTGGTTCGCTGGGATGCCCTTGTTTTTCCTAGGTATGTCAACCTAGCCAGTCTCTTATGCGTAGTATCTTTTGACTATGTCCGTGTTTGCAGGATGCGGCAGGTCGTCACCATCCATGGTGGTCAAGATCATTGCCCCACTAAAGAAAATATTTTTGATTACAAATGGTCCTTCATAGGTAGGAGTCCACTTGCCCCTAGGATCACCTTGTGGCAGTATGATGCGTTTGATCACTAGATCTCCAACTTGATACACTTTACGTCGGACCTTTTTGTTGAAAGCCTTGATCATTCGTTTTTGATACATTTAACCATGGCAAACAGCAGTAAGTCTCTTTTCATCAATCAAGTTCAGTTGATCAAGTCGAGTCTGGATCCAGTCGTCTTTGTTCAACCCTGATTCCTTCATAATCCTCAGAGAGGGGATCTGGACCTCGATAGGCAAGACAACTTCCATGCCGTAAACCAGAGAATAGGGTGTTTCCCCGGTTGATGTGCGGGTCGTGGTACGATACCCATGGAGAGCGAATGGTAACATCTCATGCCAGTCTTTGTACGTGACTGCCATTTTCTGTATGATCTTTTTAATGTTTTTATTTGCAGCTTCAACAGCACCATTCATCTTCGGCTGGTAGGGAGAAGAATTGTGATATTGAATCGTGAATTGCTCGCACAACACGGTGATCATAATGTTGTTGATATTTGTACCATTATCGGTGATGATCCTTTCCGGGATACCGTACTGGCAAATGAGATTTTGCTTGATGAAACAGGCAACAACATTCTTGGTAACAGAAGCGAAGGAAGCTGCTTCCACCCATTTTGTAAAATAGTCAATGGCCATTAGGATGAAGCAGTATCCATTGGAGTCTGTCGGCTTGATTTCCCCAATCATATCAATCCCCCACATAGCAAAGGGCCAAGGAGCCGTCAAGACATTCAGAGGATCCGGAGGTACGTGCACCTTGTCAACATAAATCTGGCATTTATGGCAGGTCCGAGAGTGTTGATAGCAATCTGCTTCTATGGTGGACCAGTAATAGCCTGCCCGTAGGATTTTCTTTGCCATCATATGCCCTCTAGAATGGGTGCCAAAAGTGCCTTCATGTAATTCAGCCATGATCCTTTCAGCTTCAACTTTATCTACGCACTGAAGTAACACAGAGTCATGATTGCGTTTGTACAGGATGCCATTACTAAGGAAAATTTTAGCAGAGAATCTCCTCAAGAACTTCTTATCATTGATTGAAGTTCCTTCTGGGTATTTTTAAGCCTCGAGATACCTCTTAACTTCGTGAAACCAAGGATGGCCCACTACTTTTTCAGTATTAATCTCGTTACAGTGCGCTGGTTCCTCCATTCGTTCAATGGTGATCTGGGGAGCCTCGTTATCCCAATTAAGTTTAAACATAGATGACATTGTGGCTAGAGCGTCTGCTAGCTGATTTTATTCTCGCGGGAAATGCTCAAAGGTAATCTTCTCAAAATGTGGTAGCAATGTCAAAACATGTTCTTTGTAATGGATAAGGTTTGGGTGTTTGGTGTCCTATTCCCCTTTGATCTGGCTGATAACCAAAGCTGAACCTCCGAATACATCCAAGGATTTGATCCCCAAGTCTATGGCAGCTTTGAGACAGAAGATGCACACTTCGTATTCCGCAATGTTGTTTGTACAATTGAAGCAAAGTCTGGTAGTGAAGGGAGTATGACACCCTTCCGGAGATATGAGTACAACACCAATACCATTTCCGAGTGCATTGGACGCTCCATCAAAGAACAAGGTCCATCGGGATCCTTGTTCAGGTCCGTCATATGGCTTGAATTCTTCACAGTTGTCTAATGTCATGATGTCTTCATTCGGGAATTCAAACTTCATGGACTGGTAGCCTTCTACAGCCTGGCGAGCAAGGTGATCAACTAGTACACTGCCCTTTATTGCTTTCTGGGTAGTATATTGTATGTCATATTCCATCAGAATCATCTGCCATGTCGTATTCTCCCGGAAAGAGCAGGCTTCTCGAAGATGTATTTTATCGGATCCATTTTAGATATCAGAAAGGTAGTATGAGTCAGCATATACTGTCTTAGCCGGCGAGAAGCCCATGCCAGAGCGCAACAAGTTTTCTCGAGCAGTGAATATCTGGTTTCACAGTCGGTAAACTTTTTGCTCATGTAGTAAATAGCATGCTCTTTTCGGCCAGACTCATCATGCTTCCCCAATACACACCCCATTGAGTTTTCTAAAACAGTCAGATACATGATCAACGGTCTTCCCTCGACTGGTGGAATCAACACAGGAGGCTCTAGTAAGTATTCCTTGATTTTGTCAAAAGCAATTTGGCATTCATCATTCCATTTGACTACTAGATCTTTCTTCAATAGTTTGAAGATTGGCTCACAAGTGGCTGTCAGGTGAGAAATGAATATGGAAATATAGTTCAAACGTCCCAAGAATCCTCTGACTTCCTTTTCAGTGCGAGGAGCAGGAATCTCTTGTATTGCTTTAACTTTGGCAGGATCGACCTTGATACCTTTGTTGCTGACGATAAAGCCTAGGAGTTTACCAGACCGTACCCCAAATGTGCATTTGTTTGGATTCAACCTCAGCTTGTACTTCTTCAGTCTCTCAAACAGTTTTTGTAAGTGATCAAGATGCTCTTCTTCCGTTTGAGATCTGGCTATCATATCATCCACATAGACCTCTATTTCGTGATGTATCATGTCATGAAATAAAGCTACCATGGCATGCTGATAGGTTGCCCCTGCGTTCTTTAGTCCGAATGGAATTACCTTGTAGCAGAATGTGCCCCATTGTGTGACAAATGTTGTTTTCTCCCTGTCCTCAGGCGCCATTTTGATTTGGTTGTAACTTGAGAATCCGTCCATGAAGGAAAACACTTTGTGTTGTGCTGTATTATCAACTAGAATATCAATGTGGGGGAGGGGAAAATCATCCTTAGGGCTTGCCCTATTCAAATCTCTGTAGTCCACACACATTCACACATTGCCGTCCTTTTTGGGCACTAGAACAACATTGGCAACCCATTGGGGATAACAGCTGACAGCCAAGAACCCGGTGTTGAATTGCTTCATGACCTCTGCTTTAATCTTTTCTGACATATTAGGCCTCATGCAGCGAACCTTTTGCTTTACTGGCGGATAATCTTCTCTTGTAGGAAAACGATGTACCACAATGTCTACATCAAGTCCAGGCATGTCTTCATATGACCAGACAAAGACTTCGACATAATCATGTAATGACTGAATCAAATGCTTCTTGACACTGGGTCCTAGATTGGCACCCACCTTGACCTCTTTTTTGTCTTCTTCGGTACCTAGGTTGATCGTATCTGCATGTTCCTCGTGAGGTTGAATGGTTCTCTCTTCTTGCAGTAGTAGTCTGGCAAGTTTCCCTGGTACTTCACAATCTTCCTCACCTTCGTCTTCGGCTTAGTAGATTAGATTCTCAGAGTCACAAAAGGCCATAGCAGTATCGTTACCTATGGGATCCCGAATGGGTGTATACCTGCATTGTGAGTGTGGGTGTGTGTAAGGGTATAGCTATCTTTGAAAGAAAGTAAAATGTAAAAGAAAAACAATGATCACAAAAGTTTGTATGCGAAAACGTCCATGATTCATTGATGTCATATGAAAATGAGATAATAGCCCTTACAAATGGACCATTGTGCCTCGGGTAATACACAAGGTTTTAAGAGTGTGAATTGTTTCAATATTACAGATCTAACAAAATGTAAAGACAAATTACTGTCGGATAAAAGTGATTGGGACAAAGTCTCTAGCCTCCCAATTGCTGAGCCCTCCATTGACAGTCGGGAAGATCCAATCTTCTAGGTTGCAGCCATCTTCACCGTCTTCTACCGTGTTGACTTTACGGTTGCTGATCTTCAGGAGTGGTCCTCTAGCACGAGCGTGGCGTACAACCTTCTGAGCACTTGAAGTGAAACCTAGGCCAAACTTTTCAGACTTATATGGGATATCTGGGAGTTGTCCCTAGATAGTGCACCCTCCTTCTTCTACCACTGCTTTGGCATCCTTCAGAGATGACATCCGGAGTGGAGGCCTTGTAATCTTGGGAACCTGAGACACAACCTTGGTCACTGCCACATCTTGGGGGACCTCTTCAAAGTGTTGAAATGGTTTTTCAATGAATTCACCATCTAATTCCATATATCTGAAGGAATTGAGATGGCTGATCATGTATTCTTCCTCTCCATGAACGGTGATAATCTTCCCTTGAACTGGATACTTCAACATCTGGTGCAACGTAGAAGTAACAGCGCCAGCATTGTGGATCCATGGTCGGCCTAGCAGGTAGGAGTATGAAGGGCGGATTTCCATTACATAAAAAGTTGAATTAAAAGTTTGGGTTCCAACTTTTATGGGGATATCCACTTCCCCGTGCAACATCCTCTTTGAGCCGTCAAAAGCCCTTACCACTATGTTGCTTGACTTCAAAGCCAACCCCTCATAGTCAAGTCTATCAAGAGCTTTTTTGGGTAGTACATTCAGAGATGAGCCAGTGTCCACCAAAACATGAGCCAGAGTTGTGCCCCTACATTCCACTGAGACATGTAATGCCTCATTATGCTTCCTTCCTCTCGGCGTCAGATCAACATCTGAAAAACCTAAACCATTGTCTGCAGTTAGGCTGGCTACGCAGTCTTGAAATTGATCAGCAGATGTCTCTTGAGGTATATGGGTGGTTTTTAAGAACTTCACCAAGGCTTTTGCATGTGCCTCATAACATAGTAGTAATGTCAGCATGGAGATTTTAGAGGGAGTTTTCCCCAGTTGGTCAACTACATCGGAGTCGCTTCTCTTTATAATTTTTAGGATCTCCTCTATTTATTTCTTGGAGGTCTCAGGGATAGTCAATGACCGAGCCTTCGTCCGGACAGGCTCAACCATAACACCTTTTCCTCGAGTCTCGGTTAATTCGGCAGCAAAAGTGTCAGTCGGAATGATTACATGCGTTGTAACGGCTTTGTCAATTGGAGTATTTGCAGAGATGATTATGGGTGTGGGAGTGACCTTTGGAGCAACCACAGGTATTATTACGGGTCCAGAAACTGCTTTTGGGGGAGCAATTTCTGGAGAAAAGATCCTACCACTTCGGGTAATTTTGCTAGTTCCTGCAATGTTAGTGATGTCAGAGTTGACTTTATCGGAGCTTGAATCTTCGGAGGCTGGCCAATCCAATTTGATACCATGGTAATAGACACCCCCTCCATAATTCCTTGGTATGGTTTTGTCTGATATATATGGGACTGGTCCAGGCATTGTGATTATTAAAGGAGCTGCTTTCGGAACTGATGTTTCTAACGGGTCTTTTGGTGGAGACCCTGGAAGAATTGGCGGAAATGGTAATGATAGAAACATCTTCAAAAGGAACAGGTGAAACAGAAGTCTTATCGAATAAAATTTCTTTGTTATCTATTAGGCACTGAACGCCTATTTTCAACAAAGGACAGTCGGTTGGGGAGGACAAACAGAGATGGCAAACTTCTCCACATCCCGGGAACACACCGGCATTCAACAAATTCATTTTAGTAGTCAGAAGTGGGGTCATGAGTTCATCAATTGAAGTGACAAACAATCCTTCTTCAACGGCATTGGTATTGTGGCCATGTCTGGGCATAGGGGCATAAATAACATTTGGCTTTTCAGGCGCATCGAACTCAATTTATTTTTCTTCAATGAGGTCTTGTATTTTGTTCTTTAGAGCCCAGCAATTATTAGTATTGTGACCAAGACTTTCAGATTGATATGCGTAACGGGAATTGGGATGATAATGAGGAGATGTTGTATTGGGGTTTTTCAGAGCTTCTTTCAAGGTCACCAAGTTGGATCTTAGTAGATGCGGTAATACTTGAGACAGGGTCATATTGATTATGGTGAACTATCTGACTGGGCTTTCCATCCTTGGTTGATTATTTCTTTGCTGACCAGACACATGCTTAGGAATCATAACAGCCCCCACCATTGGTCGGCGTTCGGCCCTATCTTGGTTTATTTGCGGATATACAACAACCACATCTTTCTTTCAGATGAAGGGCTTCCTTACAGGTGTAGAAGAAGATGTGTCTTTCTGAATCTTTCCATTATTTATACCGGCTTCTATCCTCTCTCCGATCAATATTAGTTTAGTGAATCCTGCAGATGAACTTCCGATTAAATGATTGAAGAAGTGACCAGACAAGGTGCCCAAGAACATGTCTACCAATTCTCTCTCAGATAGAGGGGGTTGAACTCTTCTAGCCAAATATCTCCATTTTTGTGCATAGTCTTTGAAACCTTCATTGGAAACCATGGCCATACTCTGGAGTTGAGTACGGGTAGTCGCCAGATCAGCATTGTACTGATATTGTTTGTAGAAAGTTGCAGCAAGATCTTCCCAATTGTGAATTTTGGCTCTTTCTAATTGGTAAAACCAGTCAAGTTGAGTTCCAGACAAACTGCCTTGGAAGAAGTGCACCCATAAGTCTTTATCAGCGGTATGGGGTTGGATTTTCCTCACATATGACCGGAGATGCATTTTAGGGCATGAAACTCTGTCATATTTAGCTAATACAAGTGCTTTGAATTTCGGAGGAATCACAATCCCCGATACCAAACCCAATTCCTCAAAGTCCAAGCCAGGCACCTTTTGGATTTCCATTGCACTCAAATTCTCTTCGAGATGTTTATAATTGTCATCAGCCGGAGGGTATTGTTCTTCAGAGTAGTCTTCTTATTTCTCTTCTTCCTCTGATTGTGATGGGACAACTGTTTCCTTGCCTTTACCATCTTGGTTGTCTCTTTCACCGGATGTTGTTGCAAAGTCCAATGTTCTTATTGTCTTCCCATGAAATCTTCTTCCCATGTTTAAGACTCCGGTCACCTTCTTTGTTTTCTTTTTCCTCTCTTCAGTCATTAAAGTCTTTAATTCTTCTTGTCCCTTGGCTAGGGTCAAGAGAAACTGTTGAAACTGTGTATTCTGAGCTTGGAGGTCTTTCACTGTTTGCTCGAGATCCATCTTACTGAAATAAACAGTAGAGAGATGAGGAGACTTATTGCAAAAACCTGCTTATGTTATGATGAATGGTATATGTATATGCAATATTTTCAAGGATTCCAAAGATTCAAATTTGTTTTAGACAAAAAGGAAACACACGTTATATTAATAAGATAAAGTTTGAGTACACCAATGCCCCTTGGGAAAAATAATACAAAAACTCTAAGATAGAAAGATAGTGCGCATCCTCTTCGGTGCAATGTAGGCATTCAGAGTCTGCTCCTCATGAAGTAGCCTAGTGAGTTCCGAAACCTTTTTCTCGCTTGCGTAGAATTGGGCTTCGAAAGTGTCTCGCTCTCCTTTGATTTGTATCCAATCCCTTTGTAGGTCTTCAAGAGATGTGGGCATGTCAGGATGTAGGATAGTGTATGGAACATCTCCCTCCATGATAGGCTCAATTATTATCGGGAGAATGGAGGGGTAAGGCATCATAAGACTCTGAGCGCGAGTTTGTACCCGTTTGAGGTAAGGCTCAAGAGGGATGGAATTTTTATGCCCCAAAGTCTTGCTATCCACCTTGTTTAACATCCTCCAAGCTCGGATAAATCTCTGGCGAAGACCTTGATCGTTGTTGTCGTAGTCGAATACCAAACCTTAAATCAGCATCTCGTGCGGGCCATCCCTTCGGGCGTAACCAAATTGTCTTAAGGCTAGGCAAGGGTTATAGGTGATTCCTCCCCTAATGCCAAGTAAATGGACATTAGGGAATTCTCCATAACGGTCGACAATGATAACATTCTCTTTGGATCGAGAGCACCAATGAATGTCTAAATGTTTGAGCGTCATCAACCTTTGTAACCACCTTGAACCTTGCTTATTCTTTAATACAGATTGGGGAAGATGAGAAATAAACCATCTTGCCAAGAGAGGAGTGCAACACATAAGGACACCTCTTTTCCTCATTGTGAGAGTGTGAAAAGAGTGTAGGACATCTCTTAGAAATGTAGGCACCGGGTTGCGTGATATGAAGATTTTGACGGCGTTCACATCTATGAGTTGGTCAGGATTTGGAAACAAAACCATCCTATAGATGAGGAGAGACACAATTTCCTCAAAGGCTTGCAAGTCTAAGGAATTCCAACAACTTTGGGCTTTCTCAAACAGGAACTTTTCTAGGAAACCTTTGACACCACTCCTTGTTTCCCAATGAGTTGTGACATCAGATGAATGCAAGGGTAGAGCTTGAGCAATCTCTTATGGATTTGGGTCTCTTTCCGTACCGTTGAAAGGTAGTTGATTGAGAATGAGAATCCTCAAGAGTTGGTAGAATTCTTCCAAAGTAGGCACAAGTTGATAGTTGGGAAATGTGAAGCAATGGTGTAAAGGATCAAAGAATTGAAAGAGCACCTTCATCATATCCTCATCTGTGTTGGAGGTGACCAAGTTGAGTAGGCGACCATGTCTCTCGGTGAATGGAGAATTTTTAGGAATCCTTGAAACTAGCTCCTTAAGTTATGGAGGGATTCTCACAAGGTTGACTTGAATGGTTTTCCTGCGAAGCGAATCCATAAGCTACAAAACAAGAACAAAGATGAATCCAAAAATCCTTGAAATGGTTAGTGGATGTATATGATGTTCATGATGTTTATGATGTTATGTACATGTATGTATATACAAACAAAGCAAACAAGTCCTTAGGTTTAGGCTTGTATGGAGTTTTATAGGTAAGTACCCTCTTAAAGTTTAGTTGGCTCAAACATGTCCTAGTGATAGTAACTGGGTTCTAAGGAGCTCAATATCACTGATTTGTTTTCTTGGTCATTATTTCAGCACAAGCCTCTTTAATGGCGACCTAAATATCCCAAGAAACCAAACCCCAATGAGTGTAGTATCGAGTATCTACCAACTTCGGACTACACCAAAGTCGGTCATCTCACTACATCCTAAAGGCCAAGTTGGTCAAGTAAAGGTTCTAGAAGTTCATTAGTGCTTAATGACATCACTCAGCGGCCCCGTATTCTCTTTGATTAACTCAAAGGCTACCGGTACCCACAAATATGTCACACTAACGTAGCTATTTCTTAGACCATGTCGGTATACCCCACACAGTTTCCACAATGTATTTCTACTTACCTATAATGTATCCCAAATCCGGGTAGAGGATTCAAACCCAAACAAAGAACCATAATGTAAAGCACACAAGTCAAACAATATAAGCAAATAAATGTGATCTATCCCTAAGGTAACCACACTTTTAGAATATTCCCCAGCAGAGTCTCCAATTCTATGATACAGTGGGAGAACTGACTTGAGGGTTTTGCGTTTGATCACAAATGTTGCGGTTAGCAAGAGTCACCACCGATTTTTCTTTTATCCAAAAGGAAAGGTGAAAAAGCACAGGAAAGACCTTTGAGATTGTTTCTTGAGTTCGGGGGGCAGATTATAAAAAGGGAAGGTTTTAGCACCCTTTTTATCCATGGTTTTCCATGGGCTCTTAGTTATTTGCTAGATCACTTGCTTTTGTTTTGAAATTGTGCTTTGTGTGGTTTTTTTGAAAGTATTTTGTAAAGAGGCCTTTGTTTAGGCAATCTTTGTAATGGTTCTCGTTCGTAAGAATATATACAAAGATGTTGATCTTTTGAAAATGTTTTCAATTTTTGTAAGATTTTTGAAGGTGTATGTGATTATTTTGAAAATAGCAAGGATGTTTGTTTTGAAATGGAGCAAGTAATTAGGAGCAATCTACCTACTCAAAATTCTTTCTTGTTCATTTTCTTTTCCTTTGACATTGTTGTCTTACCATTGATTTGGTAAGCAACCCTATCTTTGGATGTTAACAGGACGAGCGTGGGTCATCGTATAGCCATGATTAGCAATGTTGCAAGGTATCTTAGCATTTTTTTGAGGGACTAAGATCATTTTGTAAGGCAACTTTGAATAGCGTCATCGAGGGACTATGATCTTGTATTTGTTTGTTTTTGCTAAGATACCTTACATGCGTAATATGGCCATTTTGTAAGGCAACTTTGTAGGATAACCCTAGGGGTGCTTGTGTGCAAGTGTGTTATTTTCATGCTTGTTTTTTGTCTTAGATTAGGGTTTTCTATTTGATTGATTTTATCTTTCCATACAAACCCTAATTACTAGCATATTATGTAAAAGCGATAAATTATGAAATTTAAAATTACTACGCTATTACAACATTTGTGGGAGGGGGGGGGGGGGGGGGGGGGGGGTATACAATTTATGAATGGGGATTGCAATAATATAAACCTAATTAATCTATTACAACCAAATTGAATTTATACAAGAATTGGAATAAATAATATAGAAGATGAATTAAATATGCAAGAATTTGTAAATGCAAAGAAAAAAGTTTTTTTTTGGTTTCTTAAGAAAAACAGTCTTAATTTTAACCTAATTAGATAAAGAAAATAATTAGTCAAGTTTAATATTCATTAAGAGAAAGATTCTTGACTAAAACCCTAATTCTTCTTGATTTATTAAAAATAATGAAGTTTATATAAAAAAGTATTTTTTTTATATTTTATATTTTTTGTCTTGAAAAATAAATTATAGTGTTATAAAACATTCTTTGGTCTTTTTGATATCAAAAAAAAAATATTTTCATTAGTATAAAAATAAATAATATTTTAGTTTTAATTAAAATTTTACAAGGAAATTAATAAAAGTAAATAAAGTATGATAAATAAAATAATTTTTATATGGAAAAATAATTAAATTATGTCAAAATATAAATCTATATTTTTTATACTTTATATGATTTTTTAATATTGAAATAAATATATTTAAGAAAATATAATGAGAATAAAATAAAAATAAAATAATAATAGGTCACGGGGTGCAAATATGAGACAGGGAGGAAATGTTAGGAAAAATACAATAGGCCCATGAGGTGGAGGCCCAGCGCTGCAAGAGGCAAAAAAAAAAGTGGAAAAATGTGAGAAAATGCAAAAGGCAGCGCGCTGAGGCTCGAATCCATGACCACTGAGGTGGCTGTACATCCGTTTATATAAACAAAACCATAAATATATATTAGAAACTTCTTTCTGAATGCAACTTCATCTTCAACCTTGAGCTATGGCCGTACCACCTGTATCTTCCTCATTTCTCCACAAAAATGGAAAGTTCAAACATGAAAGTTGTGGTGTTTCTTCCCACGAATTCAACCATATAACTTATGTAAACTAAAAGTCAAAGATAAAATCTAATTTTACTGGCCCAAATTTGAAATCTAATTTTCTCAGAAATTTCAAATCCAAAATTCTCTATACACAGTTAATATAATTAGAAACTTTAATTTATTTTGTAAATATTTAAAATTAATTAGAATTAATTAGGTTTTAACTACTAATTTTATTATTTTAATTTCTTTTCTTAAATAATCAAAAACTACAAAAAATGCCATTTATTATTTTTCATTCAATTAATTTAATAATTAATTTAGTTATTTAATTTAGGATTAATTTCTTTTCTTAAAATAAAAATAACAACAAAATGGCATTTTCTTTTTAAAAAAAGGGTCAAAACCCTAATTGTGCATCCGATTTAATTTCGTGTCGCGGTTTACTTTTCTTTATCGATATTGATGTATCCGTTTTCGGTATGTAATAGATAATTAGGACATTTTATTTATTTACCGCTTTACTTTATTTTATTTTCAAAGGGTTGCTTTTGGCGATGTAAATACCCGACGCCTTTTAATTTAATTTCCGCACCTTTAATTTCTGCAAATTATAACTGCTAGATGTTTGATAATAGAGTTTGCATGACAAGACTGAATGTTTAATCTTAAAATCAAATTAGATCACCCTTAACATGTGCAAAGATAAAAATAACTGAAAACGACTCACTCGCACATGCGCACTCTTAGGATACACCCCACTTGGTTGCCTTCGTACACGGTCATTGAGTATAGAGTATTTTAGAGGTCGCCCTCTTGTCTAAAAGATCATAGTCGCTTCGAAATGGTTGCCTCGGATATTGTTGCCTCAAACAAATGATCTAAGACATTAGGGTTACCGCTAAGGTGTCCTAACATTGCTTTGGTGACCGTATGTCCCTCATTCGAATTGACCCTCAAACTCCAACGACGGTGCTACCTACTCACTAATAGTGGGATAGGATTGTCTAAAGGAAAATAGCATAGAACGATTCCTTTTTCGAGTAGGTATGTTAGCTCTTAGATACTTGCTCTTTCAAAACAAAACCTTTTTCACACTTACACTCCTTTTCAAACAAAGTTTTCAAAAACACTTCATTACACTCTTGAGGACAGAAGCAAGAGTTAAATCGAAGTTTTCAAACAAAAACTTTTTCAAACCTACAAGCACAAAGAAAACAATTTTGAAAACAATTGAGCAAGTACCTAAGAGCCCGTGGATAACCACGGATAGAAAGGGTGCTAATACCTTCCCTTTCTATAATCTACCCCCCGAACCCGAGAAATATCTCGAAAAAGGAATTTTTCTGTGCTTTTTTCCTTTCCTTGTTGGATAAAATAAAAGTCGGTGGCGACTCTTGCTCACCGCGACATTTTGCAAACACAAACGCAAAACGAAAACCAGCATTCCAAAAAAACAGTCAGTTCTTCCCACTGTATCACAGAACTGGCGACTCTGCTGGGGAAAATGAATAAGTGGGGTGTACCTTAGGAATAGTTCATCATAATGTTTTCAATTGCTTGATTTGTATGCTTTATCTTTGTGGGTTTGAATCAGAGTTACTATAGATCCTAACCCGGATCTGGGGGATACCTTTTAGGTAAGTAGCAATAAACTGTGAGGGAACTGTACGGCGTAGACTGATACGGTTGAAGCAGTAGCTACATTAGTGTTGCACTTTAGTTTGTACTGATATCCCTTGTGGCGCAACGAGGAGAATATGGGTCTTCTAAGGGGTCATTAAGCACCAACTGATCTTAGAACCTATAATTGACCAACTTGGCCATAGAACAGTAGCAGTATGCTACACTCAATGAGACCAAACTCTCGCGATGATTCCGGCCGCAAAAAAGGTTGCCAAACTGGAATTATGACCGATCGAGGGTTGTCAGTGATATTGAGATCCTCTAGAACTCGGTTACTATTTCTAGGATAGGTTTGAACCAACTAAACTGAAAGAGGGTAGTACCTAAGCTCCTTGCCAGCCTGAAATCTAAGGGCTATATGTGTGACTTGTGTGCCCTTACCATGTTTGCTATTCATGGATACTTGTGGTGTGTTTTCTATCATGACATCATGACATCATGACATTGCATGCATATTGCCTTGGACTAACCCATTTCAAAGACAGAGGGGATTCATCTTTGTTCTGTTTTGTAGGTCATGGCACCCATGCGTAGAAACACTATTCGGATCAACTTTGTCCAGATTCCCACTCAGCTTAAGGAATTGGTTGCAAAGGTTCCAGATACTTCCTCCTTTATCAGAAGACATGGTCACCTCCTGAGTTTGGTCACTTCCAGATTAGATGAACAGATGATGAGTGTTTTGTGCCAGTTCTTAGATCCATTGTACCACTGCTTTACTTTTCCGGAATACCAGTTGGTCCCTACCTTGGAAGAGTTCTCTGATCTACTTGGTATCTCTATTCTGGAACAGACCCCGTTCACAGGTTGGGAGAAAGTCCTTAGGCCGGAAGAGATTGCTTCAGCCCTCTATCTGACAAAGGCTGAGGTAATGTCTAACTAGGAGACTCGAAGTAGGACAAAAGGCTTCTTGGCTAAATTCTTGGTTGATCGGGCTAATCAGTTCTGGGACAGTCTAGACTTTCAGGCATTTGAAGAAATTCTGGCTCTTCTCATATATGGTTTGGTGTTGTTTCCTAACTCAGATTCTTTCGTCGACGTGAATGCAGTGAAGATTTTCATGTCCGGTAATCTTGTGCCCACTCTCTTGGGTGACATTTTGCACTCTCTTTATGCCCGTACTACTCGGAAACGGGGAACCCTTATGTGTTGTGCACCATTGCTGGCGAGGTGGTTTATTTCTCACCTCCCCAAATCAGTTTTGAAGAACAAGGAAGGCATGGGTTGGGCCTACAGGATTATGTCTCTTGCTCACACTAATATTATCTGGAGCACTAAAGACATGGAAGAAGTGGCTATTATTGATCGTTGTGGGTAGTACCCCAATGTTCCACTACTTGGAGTTCGAGGAGGGATCACCTATAATCCTTGTCTGGCCTTACGTCAGTTTGGGCGAGCTAGGAGGGACGGACCTCATGATTTGCTAATGCCGAGCATTGTCTTTGACTTCCAAGGGGATAGTGACAAGCACCGTCGCAGGTTCATACGATCTTGGGACAGGGTGCACAGGTCTGATCCGCACGAGTTAGGGATGAAGACCTCTCTTCTGATGGAGCCATTTCTTCGATGGGTTCGAATTCGTGCCCAAAATCTGGGAATGCCGTACAAAGCTGTCTTGCCTATGATTGTTGAGGTTGCTGATGAAGAAGGGGTTCCACCTACCATCCTCCACCCATACATGCCTACTGACATTGGGGCATTAAAGAGGTCTTGGATGCAGCTAAGAGAGGAATGGGATACTTACAGAGAAAAGTATCATGAACAAGAGCGGAAGATCCTGAAGTTAAAAAGGCAATTGAAGAATGAGCAGATCCTCAACGACTATGTCAGCACCAAAGGAAAACGACCATGGGAGCGATGATGTCTTTTGATTATTTCTAGTTTTGATTTACTTTTCAGTATTTCCCTTTTTGTAACGCCTTAAAGGCATTTGTTGAACATTTGAATTCAAAGTTTATCTAATAAAAGTGTGTTTCATTTTAGTTTACGAATTTGAATCTCTAAAGTCTTTGAAATCATATCATGCACATTTCGTTCCCATGCACTTCATCACAGGTACCCTTACAGGTTTCTCATCTTCTTCGCTGTTTATTTCAGCACATCATGTCTTCTGAAACATCAACTGAACAAGCCATCAAGGCTCTGCAAGCTCAAAACGCCCAGTTCCAGGAATTGTTCATGAGTTTGGCCAAGGGTCAGCAAGATCTGAAGATCCTTATCCTGAAAGAGAAGAAGAAGAAGAAGAAGAAGACGGTCCTACTGAATATGGGTCGCAGATTTGGAAACAATTTGCGAGAAGAGGTTGATTTGACTCACTCATCTGGAGGGGGAGAAAATCAGGAAGAAAGGAGGGCTCCTAGCCCTGTGGTTTTTGACAATGAGACTGACTTTGACGAAGACCAGTATCCTCCGGATGAGGATAGGTATAAACATCTTGAAGACCGGTTGAACACAATGGAAGTACAGAAAGTCCCTGGTCTAGACTTTGGTGATTTGGGTTTGTCATCTGGGGTGGTAATTCCCCACAAGTTTAAAGCACCAGTCTTTGCTAAATACGACGAGGTTTCTTGCCCAAAGCTGCACATCCGCTCGTATGTTAGAAAGATCCAGCCATACACCGTTGATAAGAACCTCTGGATCCACTTCTTTCAAGATAGTCTTTCAGGGACTCAACTTGAATGGTTTTACCAGCTGGAAGGAGCTAGTATTCGTAATTGAGAAGATCTTGCTGCTGCTTTTTACAAGCAGTACCAATACAATGCCGACCTTGCTCCCACGCGTACCCAACTTCAGGGTATGTCTATGGGTGCGAGCGAAGGTTTCAAAGACTACGCTCAGAAATGGAGGGACCTTGCTGGGAGAGTTCAACCCCCGCTGGATGATAAGGAGTTAGTAGATATGTTTCTGGGGACCTTGTCTGGTCCGTATTTCAACCATCTGATTGGAAGTTCATCGTCCGGGTTTACAGAGTTTATTATGATCGGGGAAAGAGTTAAGGCCGGTATCAAGAGCGGTAAAATACAGAAAGGTGCTTCATCAAGTTCCGAAAAGAAGCCTTTTTAGAAGGAGTCAAGCACAATTTACAGCGCGAAGAGCCATAATAGACCTGAACATCGCCAAGAAGTTAATGCGGTGGTTATATCAAGACCTGCTGTTGCTCCTCAGCGCAAAAATTAGCCAAGGGTCGAGAGGCCGCGAAGACAATTCACTCAGCTCAACATGACTTTATCCCAAATTTTGTCGCAGTTATTGAAGACCAACTTGGTGATTCCGAAGGAGGCCCCGAAGAATCCCAATACAACATCACCCATGTACAATCTGAACGCCCACTGTGCTTTTCATTCTGATAGCCCGGGGCACAATATGAATGACTGTTGGGTTTTGAAGAATAAGGTACAGGACTTGATTGATGCTAAGGAGATTGAGTTCGAGGCGCCTGAAAGGCCTAATGTTGTGACTGCTCCCATGCCCAAGCATGGAGTGAATGTTATAGATAAAGACTTGTTTGTGGTTTCTATGAAAGACATTGTTACTCCATTGTTGACTGTGAAGAAGAACCTTCTGTTAGCCGATTTATTTTTGGGTTGCGGTGAAGGTTTCCATCTGTGTGCCGTCCTACCTACCGGTTGCCATCATTTGAAGTCAGGTGTCCAACGCCTGATGGATAATAAAGAAATTTTGTTTGAGAAGACTTTTGTTCCTTTGGTTCCTACTGAAGAAGTTTCTATAATCACCATTTTCGACAATTCTTCCAAGGCTTCCACGAGAAAGCCTGTTAGAATTACATTCGTTCCAAGAATCGCTCCTCTGATTATTACCATTCCTGGGCCTATCCCCTACACATCAGATAAAGCTGTCCCATGGCACTATGGGGATGACGTGTATTATCACGGGGTTAAACAAGATTTGAATGCTGAAAAGGCTGATACTGACGTCAGCAATATTGTTGGATCTAGTAAAGTCACCCGCAGCGGAAGGTTTTTCTCCCCTGAGATCTCTCCACCAGTTGTTCGGAAGCCTGTTGTTATTACACCTACCAGTACATTTGCTACTGTCCCTGTTCATGTTCCAATTCTTACCCCTGTTGCCGAGTCATCTGACACTCGGGGCAAAGGGATCACCGGTGAGCCTGCCTAGATGGAGGCACCGAAGAAGATTACTGTTGAAGCCTCTAGACAAGAGATGGAGGAAATTTTGAAGATCATCAAAAAGAGTGACTACAATATAGTCGAGCAGCTGGGGCAAACCCCGTCCAAAATCTATATGTTGTCTCTGTTGCTATGCTCAGAAGCTCATGCCAAGGCTCTGATTGCTTTCCTGAAAACTGCGCACGTGCCGCAAGAAACCTCTGCTGACCAGTTCAAAGACTGTGTGGCGAGTTTAACTGCTGATAATGGTCTGGGTTTCTCCGATGTAGACTTGACTGCTAAGGGGAAGAATCACAATGACGCCCTGCATGTCTCCATTGAGTGCATGGGCACTACTCTGGCTCACGTGTTTGTAGATACTGGGTCTTCACTTAATGTGTTACCCAAGAAGGCGTTAGACCGGTTAGACTGTGAAGGGTTGGAGCTGAAGCCGAGTAACATTATGGTCAGGGCTTTTGATGGGTCCAAGAGAATGGTACACGAAGAAGTGGATATTCCGGTTAAGGTTGGTTCTCAGATATTCGCGTCTATATTCTATGTGATGGAAATTCATCCATCTTATTCTTGTTTGCTGGGTCACCCGTGGATCCACAAAGCTGGGGCAGTGACCTCCACGCTCCACCAGATGCTAAAATACCCAGTGAAGGGGAAAATTGTTATAGTGCGAGGGGAGGAGGAGTACATGGTGAGCCACCTCAACTCCTTTCGGTATATGGAAATGGACGGGGAGTTCGTTGAAACCTTGTGTCAACATTTTGAAGAAGTTCCCCAGACGCTGGCATCAACTGAAACTGTTACTGAAGATCCTCCAATGAAGATGGCTTCCCTCAAGGATGCCCGAGCTATTGTTGAGAAAGGTGGGTGTGCAAATTGGGGACAACTCCCTGATTTTGCACATAAGACTAACAAGTTTGGTTTGGGTTTCACTGCAGAAGCTCAAAGGGTTGTTTGGAGTGCACGGATCGGAAGACCTCCCCTGTTTATCAGCAGTTCAGGAGTAAATGCCATTGAAGATGATGTTGAAGAGTCTGAGTTCGACAGCTGGATTTACCCAACGGCCGACGGTGGATTAAGCAACTGGACAGCAAAGGACTTCATCCCAATTTCTTTTATTACCCAGTAATGAGACTTTTGTTTTGAATTTGTAACAGACAATTTTTAAAACTTTACGGCCCGGTGTCTTACCCGAGGCACCATGGTTTTGTTTGTGAGGGCTTGATATTTGTCATCTCTATATATCATTAATAAAAGCATTGGACGTTTCTTGCATTTCAAATTTTGTGCTCCTTGTTTTTCTTTTATTATATATTGCAAAACAAATATTTTACACACACTCACATATACAGGTCTACATCCACTCTAGATCCCACTGATAACGACTCTGCTACTTCCAGTTATAACTTCGAAAGTCCGATCAACTTAGCCGAAGACGAAGGTGAAGAAGATTGCGAAGTGCCTGGTGAACTTGCAAGACTGTTACTTCAGGAAGAGAGGGTTATTCAGCCGCATGAAGAGCCAGTGGAAACGATGAATATGGGTACAGAGGTAGACAAGAAAGAGGTCAAGATCGGTGCAAATCTGGAGCCTAGTGTTAAGCAACGGCTGATTTAGATGCTGCGTGACTATGTTGAGATCTTTGCCTGGTCTTATGAAGACATGCCTGGTTTAGATATCGATATTGTGGTCCATCGCCTGCCTACCAAGGAAGACTGTCCTCTAGTGAAACAGAAGGTTCGCTGAATGCGGCCGGAGATGTCTGAGAAAATCAAGGCTGAAGTTATGAAACAGTTTGACGCCGGTTTTCTAGCAGTTACTTCTTACCCGCAGTGGGTTTCCAACGTGGTTTCTGTGCCGAAGAAGGATGGTAAGGTTCGAATGTGTGTTGACTATAGGGATCTGAATAGGGAAAGCCCCAAGGATGACTTCCCTCTGCCTCATATCGACGTTCTGGTTGACAACACCGCCCAGCATAAGGTTTTCTCCTTCATGGATGGTTTCTCCGGTTATAATCAGATTAAAATGGCTCTCGAAGACATGGAGAAGACAACCTTTGTTACTCAATAGGGTACCTTTTGCTACAAGGTCATGCCTTTTGGATTGAAGAATGTTGGGGCAACGTATCAGCGCGCCATGGTCGCTTTGTTCCATGACATGATCCATCATGAGATTGAGGTATACGTCAATGACATGATTGCAAGATCCCAGACTGAGGAAGAACATCTTGACCACCTTCAGAAGTTATTTGACAGGTTGAAGTTGTACAAGCTGAGGTTAAACCCGAACAAGTGCACCTTCGGGGTGAGGTCTGGTAAGCTGCCGGGTTTCGTCGTAAGTGATAAAGGTATTCAGGTGGATCCTGCAAAGGTTAAGGCTATACAAGAGATGCCAACTCCCCGAACAGAAAAAGAAGTCAGAGGCTTTCTGGGACGACTAAACTACATTGCCCGATTCATTTCACACCTGACTGCTACTTGTGAGCCAATCTTCAAGCTACTGAAGAAAGATCAAGTGGTAAAGTGGAATGATGAGTGTCAGGCCGCTTTCGAAAGAATCAAAGAATATCTTCAAGAGCCACCTATTCTGATGCCTCCAGTTGAAGGGAGACCTTTGATCCTATACTTGACAGTACTCGATAATTCGATGGGGTGCATGTTGGGGCAGTATGACGAGTCTGGCCGAAAAGAGCATGTTATTTATTACCTTAGCGAAAAGTTTACCGACTGTGAGACCCGATACTCACTGCTCAAGAAAACTTTCTGCGCTTTGGCATGGGCTTCTCGCCGGCTGAGACAATATATGCTGACTCACACTACTCTATTGATATTAAAGATGGATCCAATCAAGTATATCTTCGAAAAGCCTGCCTTGTCCGGAAGAATAGCAAGATGGCAGATGATCTTGACTGAGTATGACATCTAATACACGACCCAAAAATAAATCAAAGGAAGTGTGTTGGCATATCATTTAGCACATCAGGCTGTAGATGATTACCAGTCTATGAACTTTGAATTTCCGGATGAGAATATCATGATAGTGATTGACTGTGAAGAACCTGGACCGGATGAAGGACCTGAGGAAGGATCCCAATGGTCTATGTACTTTGATGGAGCTTCAAACTCTTTGGGAAATGGCATTGGCGCCATGATCATATCTCCTAAAGGCTCTCATACTCCATTTACTGCCCAACTATGTTTTAACTGCACCAACAATATGGCGGAGTATGAAGCGTGCATCATGGGTCTTCGAGCAGCAATTGACCTAAGGATTAAGTTTCTTAGTGTCTTCAGAGATTCCGCTCTCGTGATCAGTCAGATCAAAGGTGAGTGGGATACGAAACATCCAAATCTTATCCCTTACAAGGAGTATGTATTGATGTTGCTTCCCCACTTCGAGGAGATAACCTTTGAACACTTCCCCAGAGAGGAGAATCAGTTGGCGGACGCGCTAGCCACGATGTCTTCTATGTTCAAAGTTAATTGGGACAACAAAGCTCCCCGGATTACCATTGAGAGGTTGAACGAACCTGCATATTGCTGTGAGATTGAAACTGAAGAGGTAATAGATAAGCCCTGGTTTCATGAGGTGAATAGGTACCTTGAAGCTCAGGAGTACCCCGAGGGTGCATCTGTTAATGATAAGAAGTTTCTGAGGAGGTTTGCGGCGAAGTTCTTCATCAGTAATGACATCCTTTACAAGTGTAACCATGATTCAACCTTACTGCGATGTGTGGATAAGAACGAGGCAGAAAGGATTATGGTAGATTTACACGAAGGTACTTTCGGGACTCATTCCAGTGGACACACCATGGCAAAGAAAATCCTCCGGGCAGGATATTATTGGTCTACAATGGAAGCCGACTGTTATCAGCATTCTCGGACCTGTCACAAGTGTCAAGTCTATGCTGATAAGGTGCACATACCTCTAGTACCTATGAACGTCTTGACAGCTCCTTGGCCTTTTGCAATGTGGGGCATCGACATGATCGGCGAGATCAGACCTACGGCATCCAACGGGCATCGTTTCATCCTGGTAGCAATTGATTACTTTACAAAGTGGGTTGAAGCAGCTTCCTTTGCTACTGTAACCAAGAACGCCGTGGCACGGTTCATTCGGCACAATCTGATTTGCCGATATGGTGTACTAGAGAGGATCATTACGGACAATGGTACAAATCTCAATAATAGGATGATCACTGAGCTCTGCAAGCAGTTCAAGATACAACATCACAACTCTTCTCCCTACCGGCCGAAGATGAATGGGGTTGTTGAAGCGGCTAATAATAACATTAAGAAGATTGTGCAGAAGATGACAGTGACATACAAAGACTGGCACGAGATGTTACCATTTGCTCTTCATGGGTACCGCACCTCAGCGCGGACGTCAACAGGGGAAACACCCTATTCCTTGGTATATGGCATGGAGGCCGTCTTGCCCATTAAAGTTCAGATACCCTCTCTTCGAATTATGAAGGATGCAGGTTTGAGCGAAGATGACTGGATCTAGACCCGGCTTGATCAGCTAAATTTAATTAACGAAAATAGACTTACTGCTATTTTTCATGGTCAGACGTATCAAAAACGGATGATCAAGGCATTTAACAAGAAAGTTAGACGACAATAGTATCAATTTGGGGATCTAGTGATCAAGCGTATTATCCTACCTCAAGGTGATCCCAGGGGAAAATGGACCCCTACTTATGAATGGCCATTTGTGGTTAAGAACATCTTCTCAAGAGGAGCTATGATTCTAACCACCATGGATGGTGACGACCTTCCTCACCCCGTAAATGCAGACATAGTGAAAAAATACTACGCATAATCAAAGACCCGCTAGGTCGACTAGCCTAGGCAAAAATAAGGGCTTCCCGGCGAACCAAAAGGGTTCGGGCAAAAATAAGGGATGAAAATGAAAAAAACTGTACACCCGGCAAGTCGAAAACCTAAAAAGGCGGCTTGGTCAAAAAAGGGTATCCGGGTGGACTGAAAACCCGAAAGGGAGGTCCAGGCAAAAATTAGGGATCAAAGCGTAACACTATGTCTCATTAGATCACCTACAACTGGACTTCAGTATCGACCATCAAGCTCGGGCTACACTAATCAATCAGATCTACCTTCAACCAAGTAGAAAAGTGATGAGATGCTCGAGGACATAAAGGCAATAGCAGAGTAAGAACCCAGTGGGATTATTCACATAACTGTTTTGTTTTTCACAAATTGTGTAAATTCTATTATTCGACGGCGTTCTCTTACTAGGACGTCAGCCTCTTGTACAAAAACGCCTATTTATAGGCCAAACTTCAAAATCAATACAATTCATTTTCAAAGAAATTTAAAACTGTTTTTCCTTTATCTGTTTTGTTTTGCAAAGAACGTCCAATGTTTATTTTTGATATATGCATTTGACAATAATTGCCTCTCATAAATATTTACATGTGAAACAAAAGACGATTACTCGTAATATCAGAAATAGGGGCAATAAGGTTTGTCCAAGCTTTACAGTTACTCTATCCACCAGGGGCGAAGGTAGATTTAGCTGAAGAATATGGCTAAAGGTGCTTTCACTCTCCGCAGAGTAAGAAAATACAGTAATGATAGCTCTCCCCAGCTGAGACGTGCAATTGTAAATGAATCGGTAATATTCTCCCCAAGCAGAGTTTATTTACCATCAGCACTGAAAGGTCCTAATATTCCCCAGCGGAGTATAAGAATATTCCCTGGCAGAATACAAAATATCCCCAGTGGAGTTTGAAATTTTCCCCAGCAGAGTCGCCAGTTCTATGATACGGTGGGAAGAACTGACTGTTTTTTTGGAATGCTGGTTTGCGTTTTGCGTTTGTGTTTGCAAAATGTCGCGGTAAGCAAGAGTCACCACCGACTTTTTTTTATCCAACAAGGAAAGGAAAAAAGCACAGAAAAATTCCTTTTTCGAGATATTTCTCGGGTTCGGTGGGTAGATTATAGAAAGGGAAGGTATTAGCACCCTTTCTATCCGTGGTTATCCACGGGCTCTTAGGTACTTGCTTAATTTTTTTCAAAATTGTTTTCTTTGTGCTTGTGGGTTTGAAAAAGTTTTTGTTTGAAAACTTCGATTTAACTATTGCTTCTGTCCTCAAGAGTGTAATGAAGTGTTTTTGAAAACTTTGTTTGAAAAGGAGTGTAAGTGTGAAAAAGGTTTTGTTTTGAAAGAGCAAGTATCTAAGAGCTAATCTACCTACTCGAAAAAGGAATCGTTCTATGCTATTTTCCTTTAGACAATGCTATCCCACTATTAGTGAGTAGGTAGCACCGTCGTTGGAGTTTGAGGGTCAACTCGAATGAGGGACATACGGTCACCAAAGCAATGTTAGGACACCTTAGCGGTAACTCTAATGTCTTAGATCCTTTGTTTGAGGCAACAATATCCGAGGCAACCATTTCGAAGTGACTATGATCTTTTAGACAAGAGGGAGACCTCTAAAATACCCTATACTCAATGATCGTATACGAAGGCAACCAAGTGGGGTGTACCCTAAGAGTGCGCATGTGCGAGTGTGTCGTTTTCAGTTATTTTTATCTTTGCACATGTTAAGGGTGATCTAATTTGATTTTAAGATTAAACATTCAGTCTTGTCATGCAAACCCTATTATCAAACATCTAGCAGTTATAATTTGCAGAAATTAAAGGTGCGGAAATTAAATTACAAGGAGTCGGGTATTTACATCGCCAAAAGCAACCCTTTGAAAATAAAATAAAGTCAAGCGGTAAATAAATAAAATGTCCTAATCATCTATTACATACCGGAAACAGAGACATCAATATGGATAAAGAAAAGTAAATCGCGACGCGAAATTAAATCGGATGCACAATTAGGGTTTTTACCCTTTTTTTTAAAAGAAAATTCCATTTTGTTGTTATTTTTATTTTAAGAAAAGAAATTAATCCTAAATTAAATAACTAAATTAATTATTAAATTAATTGAATGAAAAATAATAAATGACATATTTTTGGAATTTTGATTATTTAAGAAAATAAATTAAAATAATTAAATTAGTAGTTAAAACCTAATTAATTCTAATTAATTTTAAATATTTACAAAATAAATTAAAGTTTCCTAATTAAATCCTAATTAATTAATAAGTTTATTAATAAAAATAAATGTTTTAAAATTTGATTGGATAAAAAAAAGTATTTTTTGTGATTTTCTTGATAAAAAATTAAATTAATCTATTGGTTAGAAAATCAGTTAAATAAAATGAAACAATAAAATAAAATAAATAAAAGTGAGAGAAGGAGAGAATGGGCCTGATTTGGAGGGTGTCAAAAGCAAATCTGTTGGCCCATTAGTAGCTGAACCGTTGGACTTTTGGAATCCAGTACACACGTGTTGACTAGCACTATCATGTACCCTCAAGGCTTAGCCACCAGATCTGGCCATCTGGCGTGTGGATTGGTGAGGGAGTATAGTAGACATCAAGCCTGAGCGTGCACGTGATTACCTGAAAAATATCAAGAAAATACAATTTGCTGGAGGCAGGGATCGAACCCCTGACCTCCAGCCACTAATGCCTTGAACATACACCTGGTGACCAACTGGGCTATGCTGCTTTGTTGTATGTTAATTAAGTAATAAAGATAATATATGAAATAAACAAAATACTAGAAAAACAATGAAAACGCACGCAATTATTTGAACTAGCAAATGGATGGACGACACGTCTCCGTCCCTGACCTCCAACATTGTAAATGTTACCTGCAGATTTTTATCCGCAGCTAAAAGCACAACTTCCTCCTAAAATCGTCCTCAGGCCATGTAAACACATTCCAAGAACATGGTTGAACTCGTCATAACCTCCTGATCACAACCATGTTCTTCATGTGGACCAATTTCCCCTGAAACAGAAAACCCCAAAAACAAAAGATGAAACCCTAATAATGGTGGGTCTCGTTACAGGTCACGAAAACGTAATTGAATGATACCAAATGCTTGCAAATGGTTTGTAGATTCAGAATATGCTATCAATTCATATCAACCATGCCTAAATTAAGAAATATGAAATCAAGAACAGGGCGGTTTTACGAAGGACTTACAGCGCGTATGAGGGCCTGAGAATGCCTGGTTTGGATTGGGATAGCTTGTGTGTGTTGCCAGGAAGCGATTGGGATACGTCTCAACTCTTGAAAATGCCTCCAACCTTGATTTCGATCTCAAGCTTTTTTCTGGTTTTTGTGAGTTTGGTTCTGCCTCCACACTTGATCTCTAACCCTGATTTTCGTGTCCTTTGCTTGCTTATGTATTGCACATTGGATTAGGTTAACAAGCTTTGTCCAAATCTCTCCATATTGATGATTGCATATTTGATTTGATCTTCCATTAAAACCTTTCCAAATTTGATCCAAATCACATATTCTTGTGCATAAAGACCTTGATACGAATTCAATTGCCATGATAGCTGTATTTGGAGCCTGAAATAACCAAAAAATCATGTGTTATTAATGCCTTAGATTTTATGATATTTTATTTGATTTAAAATGAATTAATTCAAATAAAAATCAAATTAAATAGTAAAAATGAGATATGGACACATGGCCAAGGCTAGAGCACGTGGGCAATAATGCAAACTCAAAACAAGTAAAAAAGAATGGGCCCATTTGGCAAAACTTGAAGTTTTGGGGATAGTAGACTTTTGGCAATTTTGCAAAAAGGTCCAACTTCAACAATGCATAACTTCTTCAATTTTGAACTTTTGGATGTGTTCTTGGACTTTTTAGAAATCTTGAGATGTCCTCTAATCAAAACTTTTGGTCTCATCCCATTTTGATATTCCATGCTCAAGTTAGAAGCTTTGACAAAAAAGGTGTCTTTGTTAACTTTTCAAAATGACCTATAATGTCTAAATTCATAACTTCTTGTGAGTGCATTTTTTGATCTTTGGGTATGAAGATGGACTGTAGGGAATTGAATCCTCTTCAAAATGAGCTTTGGATGGGTCATTTCACATAAATTATGAGAAAGTTATGCTTGGTCAAAGTTGAGTTGACTTTTCCTACAAAACCCTAATTTAGCAACTTTTGAATCTTGATGAATTTTGAGCAATCCTTGATGAATCATGATCAAAATTTGATCAAATGATGAAATATCCTTCAAAGTGAGAATGTTGACAAAAAATCTTGAAGTTTGACTGTTTGTAAGTCATAGTTGACTTTTGCCCTAGCACAATCAACTTTTTGACCTTTGAGCAATTGACTGAGCAAACTTCCTCTGCAAGGCTTGAAATTTGACATGGATGATCTTGAGAACATATTAGGACATTGGTGAGAACTTGAGGTCATTTGGACTCAATGATCTTGATGCAACACAAAACCCTAATTTGGGGTAGACTGCCTTAGGAGAGAGCTTGTCTGACCAATTCTTGAGCAACCTTGAGCAACTTGGAGATTTTTCTTGCAATGTTTTGAGAAATATGGGAGGGAAAATTTTGGGGTACAACACTTATGTACATCCCAGAATAAATATGTCAGGTCGGGACCTGTAGTCAGCTTAAGAAGGATGGAGAGAAGGCAAGAAAGTGTTAATACATGTGTACATTAGGGTATTATCTTTGGGACCAAGGGGCTAGGCCGCATCCTATCTCTGGGTACCTACATCCGGGTAATGCTCTCCAGGACGCAACCCAGCAGGATACGAAGATTCATCATGAGGACTCATCCATAACTCCAGAAACAGTCACTAGCTATTAATCATCAGCCTTTACCCTGAGTTAAGTGTATTAATGATGGTTGGCGGCAGACGTTTCAGGGCAATGATAATGTGATGAACTCCAAGGGTGCGCCTTAAAGGAGTCTCTTAGATGTATTATGGAGGCTATATATAGGGGCTCCTACAAGAGGGATAAGCAAGAGGTTCATTCTTGAGATAATACATATTGCAAGCGTAACTCTCATATCTCCAATCATACAAAAATCTACCTTTGAGGCTCTCCCTATTCCTATAGGGAAGCTAATTGTTTAGCATTCCTACAAAAGAACATTTGGAGCCCATCATGGGGCCTCGGTAAAACTGTCCTAGGCCACACAACAAACTGCATTCAACAAAATTCCAACTAATGAGGACCCCCTAGATATGGCACAAATATTGGCCATGGTTGTGGCCCTCGGGAAACAAAACTATACCTTGCAGCAAAGTGTAGCAGACCTGCAACAATAGAGTCTGGGGGAGGACCCTTTGGAAAAGGATCTTATGGAGCCTCAACCACTCTCATAGGCAATCTGGGACGATCAAGTCCCTGACAACTTCAAAGCATCATCACTCACAACTTATTATGGCAAGTCTTATCCTTAAGAACACGTTATTGCTACCAACAATCAGATGGCAATAATAGTCCCTACTGATTCCCTGAAGTGTAAACTCATGGCAGAAACCTTCAAGGATGTAGACTTGAGGTGGTATATGAGCCCACCCTGACTATTTGTGGAAAGACACGCAGATCTGACCAAGAAGCTGGTACAATACTTCTTGGTCAACAGACACCGCAAGGTGTCAACCACTACCTTGTTTAACGTTAGACAGGGGCAGTCAGAACCCTTGCGAGAGTTCTTGGCCATATTCAATGAAGAAACCATCAAAGTCTCAAATGCTAATCAAGATATGTTTGTGGGAGCGTTTCAACATGGTTTACGGGCTGTGCAATTCAATGAGTCCCTAGCTCAAAAACCGGCCTCCAACATGAAGGAGATTATTAACAGAGTAGAATGTTACATCAAAGTAGAAGAGAGTAACCGGGAGAAACGCTCGAGAGACACTACTGAAAAGTCCAAGAATAAGGAAGATGGGGCAGGGAGACGCCAAGAACCTTCCTGATATGCTACTCGAGAACATTCCCGGGAACATCCTGGGGAAAGGACTGGTCAGAGACCAAATCATAAACACTTGGTTTCAGATGAAGATTTGACTATGTTGAATAGTCAGATGGGCGATATACTATAGGAGGTTGGCCACTTAAATATGATTGCGACGACACCAGCCTATTCTAGGGGGGCTTACATTGTGATGGGAAAGGATGCCAGAGCTTGGTGTAGTTATCACCAACTTCGGGGTCACCGCATCAACGACTGTCACCAGCTGAAGAAAGAGATTGAGGCTATAACACCCCGTACATATATGTCTAGAATAATATGTCATGATGTAAAAAATGGTACAAAGAAACATACAATAACTGGAAAAGAACAAGAAATTTAAACTGTACACAATATAATACAATACAATATCAAACATATATGAATAGCTTGTCTCCAATATTGCACAACGGAAAGATAACATCTACAAAGGTCTTTCTACCATCTACTCATCTGCAGTCTTCAAAACCGACCTTCCAGCAATTCTACCAATTATAACCTGTTCCTGAAAATAATAAAAGGATTGGGGTGATATTACTAAATCTCAATGAGTTCCCTATCTTACGGGTTCACTCGGTTCTATAGGGTGCATGCATCAAAAACGGATTCACCGCAAATTTGAATTTTTCTCTCATGGTTGGATACAAGTACACAATAACAGTACACCATAATTGGAAGTCCCATAGCTATCCAATGAGGCACACAATACATATTCATACAAAAACAAGTATGTAAACCTGTATCCTTGTACGAGGAATCCAGGAGTCCATCATTGCCCCTACTCAAGTTACATTATCACACCCTCGGTGAGTTCCACCCGTGCATCACATCGAAAGACTTTCCCCGTCCATAGCACGATGATACAGATCATTCCTAAGTGGAATTCCATCAGTGACAAGTTCTAGAGTGACATTACCGATAACGTGTCACAACTCATCCATCACCTAAATTCATATGATTAATTGCTGGTGCAAAAACGCCATTTCGATAAAACGAGCCTACCGAGCGAAAGCCTAATAGTCTTGCCTATATGGCACCATTAGAGGTGAGTTTAGTCACGCTGTGATATTTCCTAAGTGGCATCACAACCCCACCATACCAAGCACGCGATGTTCTTAACTGTTGGTAGAACGCCGCACATGGACCCGCACAAGTGCATATTAGACAGCTCTTTTATACAAAAGCACTGTTATAAGTGAATTAAAAAAAACACGAAAACTATACAAAATAATAAGTAAAAGCGCTTCTAAAAATGTGACCTTAGACAACGCTTTTAAAAAGCGCTGCTAAAGTATTGCTTTAGAAAGCACTTTATCAAAAGCGCTGGTAAAAGACCACTTTAGACAGCGCTTTAAGAAAGCGCTGTCTAAAGTCATGAAAAATAAAAATAAAAAATAAAAATAGCGCTGCTAAAAAACCTATTAGCCAGCGCTTTTCAAAAGCGCTGCTAAAGGTCCATATTAGCCAGCGCTTTTAGAAAGCGCTGTCTAAAGCCATATAAATGAAAGTTAAAAAATAGAATTAGTGTATACTGTTTCTCTTTAACAGATTCACGAACGATAGCAGAAACCCTTTCCCTCTCATTATCACGAACATAAAGCATTTTTACGTTACTATCGTACCAACCCCCCTCTGTCCTCCACCGTCTCTCTCGGTTGTCCTCCACCCACACCGACCGGTTCTCAAGCTAGGTTCTTTCTTGAAAATATCTTTATCTCCATTGATGTCCAAACTGAGTTATCCTCCTATTGATAATGTACTATGCTAACATCTAAGACATTATCCTCCTATTGGTGTCCAAACTGAGTTATAGATATGCATACCTGAGTTATAGGTATGCATTTTGATTTTTGGGTTCTTGGTAGGGCTTGATATATAAGAGCAACACTTTTAGCATTTAGCATTATTGAATTTTCTTTTGGTTCTTTGTTTTGGAATAAAAAAGATGGTGATGGGTTTTTTTGTTATTTTATATTGGTTTCTGAATTGTTTATCATGTTTATATTCTCCATGAACTAGTATTTTTTTACTAGTATTTTGAACCTATATATATACAACTTGTTTTTGATGATCCTTTTGTATTGGTGTAGTTAGTCGAAGACCATCACCGATTCAAAGAACATCAAAGCAGCATCATCCGTCGTCGACACTAATAACCCTTTTTCTTTCTTTGGTAAGTCAAGTTCAAATTCTATCTGTATCGATCAATTAAAAAACACAATTATTTTTATATAGATATATTTATTTTTAGTCCATGTTATTAACTCTAGAAATAAATTTCTAGAAATAATTCGTTTAATTCAAACAAAAAGGGAATAATCCGTTTATAGTGTTTTTGTTTACTTGAATTAGTAGAAAAAATGAATAAAAAATTGATGTTTGTCGATCGATTGTCATATGAGTAAGAGAATATGGTATTGGAATTCGTTAAGTTTGTTGTTGAACACGCCAAAGACCCCAGTCGAATGAAGTGTCCTTGCTTGGGTTCTTGTTATGTGGGTCGGGTTGACGCAGATGGATTGAAATCACATTTACTAATGCGTGGGATTGATAGAAGTTATACCTGTTGGATATTTCACGGTGAAAAAAGTAACGACAACATTGAACCGAGGAAGAAAAGTAGTACGGCCTATGCTTCAGAGGACAAAGACACAGATACATACGATTTTGATCGAGTCGAAGAGATTGCAGATGCACTTAAAGAAGATCTTTAGGATTGTCCCAAAATGTTTGAGAGATTGGTAAGCGATATAGAGAAACCGTTGTATAAAGATTGCACTAAATTCACAAGACTGTCTGTGGTATTAAAGTTATACGACTTTAAGGCGGGCAAAGGATGGTCAGATAAAAGTTTCGCAGAGTTATTAGCCCTTATGAGAGATATGCTTCCAGAGGATAATGTTCTTCCTAATCGAACCTATGAGGCCAAAAAAATGTTGTGCTCTATTGGCATGAGTTATAATAAGATACATGCTTGTCCAAACGATTGCATTTTGTTTCGAAACGAATGTGCATCGTTAAATGAGTGCCCTAAATGCGGTTTGTCTCGATATAAGAAAAAATTGTCTTCAGCAAAAGTCTTATGGTATTTTCCTATAATTCCAAGATTTAGGCGCATGTTTCATAGTGAAACTGATGCAATACACCTGACTTGGCATGCATATGAAATAATTATTGATGGAAAGTATCGACATCTGACAGATTCACCACAGTGGTCAAAAATTGATAATGATTATCCTAATTTTGGAGAAGAAGCAAGAAACCTTCGCTTGGCTTTATCTACTGATGGAATGAACCCGCATGTTCTTCAAAGTATCTCACATACCACATGGCCTGTGATTCTTATGATTTATAACCTACCTCCATGGTTATGTATAAAGCGTAAGTACATGATGTTATATATGTTAATTTATGGGCCTAAACAACCAGGGAACGACATAGACGTATACTTGACACCTTTGATCGAAGATTTAAAGATTTTGTGGGAGAACGGGGTGGAGGTTTATGATTAATATAGGAAACAAAGTTTCAATTTGAGGGCGATGTTGTTTGGCACAATTAATGATTTTCCAGCATACGAGAATCTATCTAGGTATAGCGTTAAAGGTCAACATGCGTGTCCTGTTTGTGAAGATGGAACCAATACGACGCATTTAGAACTTTGTCAGAAGAATGTGTTTCTCGGTCATCGTAGATTATTACATTCTAAACATCACTATTGTGCATGGAGAAAAGCATTCAATGGAGACACCGAACAACATAAAGCTCCACCTGCATTGTCAGGTGACCAAAATTTTGAAAAGGTAAAAGATGTGTGTACTCAGTTTGGCAATCCTTTTGGGCATACGGTTATCAAAGGTGGGTGGAATAAGAGATCGACTCTTTTTGAACTGCCATATTGGAAGTCTCTGTATGTGAGACATTTCCTCGATGTTATGCATATTGAAAAAAATGTATTTGAAAGTGTTATTGGTACGTTAATTAATATTAAAGGAAAGTCTAAGTATGGCCTTAAAGCAAGGGAGGACATGTTAAAGATGGGAATACGAACTGAACTAGGACCCGTGAAGAAAGGAAGTCGAACATATCTACCACCTGCTGCTTTTACTCTATCTAGAAAGGAGAAAAAGATATTGTGTAAGTTTCTAAGTGAAGTTAAAGTTCCAGAAGGATACTCTTCAAATATTAGAAGACTTGTGTCTATGAAAGACCTCAAGTTAAAGAGTTTAAAGACACATGTGTTATAATGGAGCACTTTCTACCAATAGGTATACATTCTACTTTGCCAGATAAAGTAAGGAGCACGATAACTAAGTTGTGTTTTTTCTTTAGGTCAATTTATAGTAAGGTGATTGATCCAGAGATCTTACCCACATTGCAAAAAGAAATTGTTATTACTTTGTGTGAGCTTGAAATGTATTTTCCTCCCTCATTTTTTGACATAATGGTACATCTAGTTGTTCATCTTGTGAAAGAGACACAATTGTATGGACCAGCTTATATGAGATGGATGTACCCTGCTGAACGTTATATGAAAGTATTAAAAGGGTACGTGAAAAACCGAAGTCGCCCAGAGGGTTTTATTGTTGAGTGATACATTGTTGAAGAAGCGGTTGAGTTTTGTACTGAATATTTGTCCAAAGTTCAATCCATTGGACTACTCAAAAGTCATATTTTTGAAAAAAAGGAAGGTAAAATATTAATTGGAAATAAAATTGTGACAGTAACAAAAGATGAATGGGATCAAGTGCACCTGTTTGTTCTGCACAATGACAGTAAGGTTGAGCCATATGTTGAAATGCACAAGAATGTACTCTGAGGGTTAAATCTGAATAGAAATGAAAATTGGATAGTACGGGAGCACAATCAAAGTTTTATACCATGGTTTAAGGATCATATTTTTTCAAAGCTTCATTCAGATCCCGCTTCAATAAAAGAAAGGTTGAGATGTTTGGCATATGGTCCAAGTTTGCATGTGTTTTCTTATAGCGCATACGCAATTAATGGATACACATTTTATACCAAAGAACAAGATGATAAAAGTACTATGCAAAATAGTGGTGTCACCGTGCTTGCTGAAGCAATGCACATTTCAAGTATGAAGGACCTAAACCCCAAATATGCAAATCTGTCATATTTTGGGGTTATCGAGCATATTTGGGTGTTTGATTACAAGAATTTCAGATTCTTATCTTTGGTTGCAAGTGGGTAAGTAGTAGTGGCATACAAATGGATAAGTCGGGATTTTTGCAAGTGGATCTTAATAGGGAGGGGTACAAAGATGAGCCATTTATTCTAGCCTCTCAAGCTAAACAAGTATTCTATGTCACTGACCCGGCGAGTACAAAATGGTCTATAGTGATTTTATCTAACAAAGTGGTTGATGATAACGGTGTAGACCAAGGTGATATTGATGATGAGAATGAGTCATGTATTAGACAGAATGAGTCGTATATTATAAATGATCAAGATGAGAATATTATAGCGGATGAATCATATATCAAAAATGATCATAATGAGGGAATTTGGATAAATCCATCCGTCTGCATTGTTAAGAAACAAGTATTCATGTTCCAACCAAGAAAAGAAAGAGATGTTAGTGAAAGAGGTAGCATATTAAAATGTTTATGTTTATGTTTGTGTTTACGTTTAAGTTTATGTTAATTTTTGGCATTGTCATTTTATATATATTTAAATAACTATGGAATTTTATATTGGGTTTACGTTTATGTTTATTACAGGTTAGATGGCTACTAACGAGGATCACCCACGTGATGATTCTGTGCATGATGGAGATAAGGCCGTTAGTAAAACGGAAATGGAATATAGACGAGGAATAACAATAATGAAGAGAATAATTCGGGATAGAGACCAAGGCATAAAGTATGATGTGCATTGGAGTCAAGAAGGCCAACTAATTGATCCTAACAGTTCAATGTTGACGAGTTATCTCGGTTCGGTGGTAAGGAGAGAAATTTCAATTACATGTGAAGATTGGATAGCAAGAGTGTTAGACGACTCTAAAGATAAAATATGGAGTGAGATACACGTACCATATGTGATGTTATTTGTTTTTAATGACAATTATATCTCTAAATTACTTATACTAACGCACTTTGTGTATGATTTTCGTAGAGGTCGTTCAACATTGAGGATACCAGGAGAGATTATATTCTCAAATTGTCCGAGAAACTACATCGAGGGTTTAGAGCTTTCTTGTCAAACAAGTTTCTTAGGGATGCAGATAAATTTTTTGTTGATGCAGAGCTTCTAAAGAAATATACAGATTTTATTACAATTGAAGAATGGGAAACTTTTAAATCCAAAATAAATACCCAGAAATTTGAGAGTTTAAGTGTTATAAATCGACAACGAGCATCAAGTCCAGCATATCCATATAGAAAAGGGCATATGGGATATGCACGCTTACAACAATCTATTGTAAGTATCTATAAATTGCAAAGTATCTATAATATATGCACGCTTATATTTGATCATGTTATTTGGCTTAATGTGTAGCTAACAAAGGATAATAGTTCTGAAACATCTCTTCCGGAACACATTTTGTGGAAGGAAGCCCGTGTGTGTAAGGATGGAGCTGTTGAAGAAAAAGTTCAACAAATTTTCGAGAGATATGTAAGTATAACATTATTTATTTAATCACATAATACTTTTATTTATTTAATTACATCATTCTTTAATTACAATATTTATATGAATTTCAGGAGACTCTTTCCCGGTCTATACCTCTAGATGAAGATAATGATTGCAGGAGAATACTCTCACGAGCATTAGATATTCGTGAGTATTCTGGTCGGGTGAGGGGTAAGGGATTTGGGATCACTCCAACATCCTTGAAGAAAAAATCAAAGACAAAAGCTCCTAGCAATAAAGAACTTCAGGAAAATTTGGAAAAGTTACAACAAGAAGTTTATGAGTAGAGAAAGGAAAAGGAAATAAATCAAGCTACATGTTTTAAAGATACTAGTGACAAAGGTAGTATCAATGGTAACTTTGGAAAGAATATTCCCGAGGTAATTATATACCATATTTATAAATTATATAACCATATTTATTAATTATATAACCATATTTATTAATGGTTATAGGGCATTTCCCAGTGTCAACTCTATTTGTCGGCACCGACTTATTGGATGGTTGGCAAGGGAAAAGTGTATAATACTTCTGGAGAAATGCTTAACCATAAACCACTCCCAGATGGATTTTTGAAAGTATCGGTTGATTTTGTTTTGGAGGGGGGTGCGTTGTTATCACTACCTGACGATGTGGTGGATGCAACATTGGTGGCAGATGCAATAGGATCGTTTGTTGCATGGCCGTCAAGCCTCGTTTGTATAGATAATGAGGTATGCTTAAAATCGTTTACTATTCAAATTTTTTAAGGCAATTTTACTTACATTTTGTTTACATGGTAATGTTAGACTCCAACAAAATCCATTCCAAAAGATAAGGGGATTAGGCAGGAGACCGAGTCAATTGCATCAATTGAGGTACAACATAATTATATGACATTTATGCTATGAGAAATGCTAATTTGTGATTTTATACTTCTCCTAACTAATTATATGATAACTAGATTCATGCTAAAGAGATTGCACAAGTCAGTAGGGGTAAGGCGCCTGAAATTAGAAATATTTCCACACAAAAAAGAATGTTGCTAAGAAGACCGTGGCTAGCAAAAAAACTACTGCTCGGTTCAGGTCGTGCATTCGGACATATTTAGGAATTACAGATATTCCGGATGGTGGTACCCGCCTTATACCTATGAGTGCAGACATCTTTAGTTTTGAATACCTGGAAGCAATTAGTAGAGAGGATATGGAGCATGTTTTTAGACATTTGTAATTAGGCTTCGATGTTATCAGTACATACATCAGGTATACTCCGATCAACTTTGTTTAATTAGATGAACAATTTATTTCCTCATTTCAATGAATATAGTATAATGTTAATGATGTTTTAATTTAAGGTTTATGTATGACAACATTGTGCGCCCGTGTGAATTAGAAGCAAGATTTGGCTTCTTAGCTCCCAACACTGTCAATTCAAGGTTAATTGTAACGAGACCAGATGATGTCATAGCATATGTACTCGGTTTATTCATGGCCAACAAAGATACTGAGAAGTTGTTCTTTTTGCCATATAATACTGGCAACGGATTCGATTTTCATCCTAACTTGATCTATTATAATTTTCCATTTTTGGCTATTGTTTAATCTTTGTTTAATCTTACAGTGGACACTGGTTATTGGTTGCGATTAATCCTATGAGAGAAACCGTGTATTATTTGGATTCGTTATACAATGATTGGTCAACATATCCAGATTTGAAGCCGATGATTGACACGTAAGTTTTTCGCTCCCAAAGAGATATTCAAGTTTATGTTTATGTTTATGTTTTTGGTCAACATATCTGGATTTGTGTTTATGTTTATGTTTCATGTGATATTGTTCTAAACAGTTGTTTATATTTTATTATAGCGTTCTACTAGCTTTTTGCTCCCAAAGAGATATTCAAGTGTCAAAAAGTAGAGCCAACAATGTCACATGGATCAGAGTGGAAGTATATTTTCACAAAGAGATATTCAGTTTTGATTACATTAGTGATGATACTTGATAAAATAATTTAAGGGGTATATCCTGATATATATTCGTATTTTCTTTCCATGTGTAGTGTCCTCGCCAGCGTAACGGTATAGATTATGGCTATTTTATGTTGAGGTTTATGAAAGAAACTATTCTTTTGGATCGATTAGAGATTACATCCACGGTATGAGTTTCTAACTTAGGAATTACATACTATTTTCATATTTTGTGTTTCTCATAAAATGACATATTGTTTTAACTAAATCATGTACTATGTTATATTATTATATATGTAGTACTTTGAGGAATTCAATTGTGCACATTACTCAAAAGATCAATTGGATGAACTTATGGAGGAATGGTGTCAATTTATTATCGGGTTGAGAATTTTATAAGCTAAGGTATATTGTTTTATTTCCTTTGATGAGAACTTTAGAGTTTTGAGTATAAATTAAATTCAAATAAAGTGCAACGTTAATATTATCATGTTATAAATTTCGATCATTTGGTTTTTTTTCCAGGTTTATAGGTGCATGTGTAGAAGATAGAGCTAAGATATTCATGTTGTTGTTGTTTCATGAGAATTCTCGAAGATAGTAAGATGTACAGATATAACACCAATTTTGAATTTTAGGATTTTTTAACTTGTATAATTTTAACTTGTATCATAAATTTTGTAGTTGTTGTTGTATATATCATTAATATATATATATATATATATATATATATATATATATATATATATATATATATATATATATATATATATATATATATATATATATATATATATATATATATATATATATATATATATATATATATATATATATATATATATATATATATATATATATATATATATATATATATATATGTGTGTGTGTGTGTGTGTGTGTGTGTAACTTTTATGTTTGCATATTTTATTGGAATGAAGCTACCAAATATGGTGCATAACATGGTGAAAACCTGGTTCAAATATGGTTAAAATTCTGATTAAAATGCATTATATATATTGGACAGCGCTTTTGTAAGTCAAAATAGGTATTTTATTTAAAAAAATCGTGACCAATAGACAGCGCTTTAAGAGAAAACCGCTGTAAAAACTCAAAAATAAGCGCTGCCTAAAGTGGGAAAGCGATGTCTAAAGTGGGGCAATAGACAACGATTTTAAAGGAAAGCGTTGTCTAAAGCCTAACTTAAAAAATAACAAAGCGCTTCTAAAGGGGTATATAAAAAAGCGCAGTCTATTCCAAAAGCGCTGTCTAAAGTGGGCATAAGAAAGTGCTTTTACATTGAAAAAAAGCGTTGTCTTTTCTTTTAGCAGCGCTGCTTTAGGAAGCTTTTTAAAGCGCTGTTAAAATCCTAAAAAAGCACTGTCTTTTCCCTTATTTGTAGTAGTGAACTTCCTTTAGATACCTGAGAACTTGTAATGCAGCCTGAAAATGAGGAGTACGAGGTTTGGACACATACTGACTCAGGTGTTGTACTGCAAAGCAAATGTCAGGTCGTGAATTAGTGAGATATATCAACCTACCAATTAACTTTCTATATGATGAGGGATCCTCCAAAATCGAGCCTTCATCAACAATTAACTTAAGGGTTGGATTAAAAGGGACTATAGATGGTTTTGCTGCTAGAAGGCCAGCATCCTCCAAAAGTTCAAGAGTATACTTCCTTTGATTAAGAAAAATGCCAGTGGGAGACCTAGCAATCTCAAATACTAAGAAGATACGTAATTGGCCAAGGTCTTTGATCTTAAACTTTTGATCCAAGAGATGTTTGACCTATTGAATCTCAGATAAAGAGTTACCTGCCAAAACCACATCATCCACATGAACAAGCAAAGTAGTGATTTCATGGTTTGCCTTGTTAACATAGAGAGAGTGATCAACCTGAGATTGTGTGTAGCCAAGTGAGAGAAGGAAGGATGATAGTTTTGAATACCATTGCCTACTAGCCTGTTTAAGGCCATATAGAGACTTATGCAATTTACATACCTTAGAATCATCATAACCAGATAAGCCAGGAGGAAGAGTCATATACACTTCTTCATGTAAATCTCCATGAAGAAAAACGTTGTTTACATATAACTGTTCTAAAAACAATCATTTGATAGCAGCTAAAGATAAAAGTACTCTGACTGTAGTAATTTTGGCTACAGGAGAAAAGGTGTCAAAGTAGTCAATGCCCTCCATTTGTGCGTACCCCTTTCCTACCATCCTAGCTTTAAATATTTCAATAGAGCCATTTGATTTATGCTTGATTTTGTATACCCATATGCAACCAATGGGTGTTTTACCATGAGGTAGATCAACCACCTCCCAAGTATGATTTTCCTAAAGAGCAAACAACTCTGCATCCATAGCCTTCTTCCAACAGTCATGTTTATTGGCTTGGTTAAAGGTTTTTGGTTCAACATGAGAAGAAATGGAAAGGAAGTAGTGTTTATAAGAAGGTGATCGATTGTCATAAGATAGCACAGAAGATAAGGGATATACAATATTAGAGGTTTTGGACTGTGAAGTAAAAGGTAGGAGTGTAAAGTTATAACATTGGTAATCAGCTAGATAACTAGGAGGATGAGAAACTCTAGTAGATTGTCTAAGAGTATGTGGTTCTGAGTCATTATCAATGGGAGGAATGTGCTCAAGGACGGGTGAGGAAACAAATGATGGTCCAGTAGGTAAAGTGTTGGTTGGATGATTTAAAGAAGTACTGATAGGTACATTAACAATGTGTGGGGCAGAATTGTGCATATAAGAAAAAGGACTAGAGCTGGACAGTGGAGTAATGTCCCTCATGACAAGATGGAAATTGGTATTGGGATTGTTATGAGGAGAGGCATTAATGCTAGACTGACATGGTGTACTAACAGCAGGTTGCTGTCTGTCATGAGCAGTAGGAGAGAGCATATGATTTTGGTTAAAGTCGGGTGGGTCATCATAGGTATGAAGAGACATGGAAGTAGATGGTTTTGGTACACAAGTCTTAGAAGTGTTTAAGGGAAAACAGGTTTCATAAAAAACCACATGCCTAGAGACAAACATATTATGATTTTGTAGATCATATAGAATATAACCCTTAGTCCCTTCCTTAAATCCAAGAAAAGTGGATTTTCTAGCTCTAGGTGCAAACTTATGTCTGTGGGCCTGTAATGTGGTAGCATAGCTCAAACAACCAAAGACTTTTAAATGAATGAGAATTGGAGGATGTTGATGTAACAATTCATAAGGGCTTTTGAATTTTAGTAAAGGAGTAGGTAATTTGTTTATAAGGTGTATGACATGTTGGATACAAAAATTCCACATATTCAGAGGAATTGAGGAATGGAAGAAAAGAGTTCTAGCCACATTCAATATATGTTGGTGTTTCCTCTCTACTACCCTGTTTTGTTGGGGTGTTTCAACACAGGACTTTTGATGAATGATTCTTTTAGATAAGAAAAAATCATTAAGGACAATAAACTCACTCCCATTGTCTGATCTAAGGCATTTTAAAGATGTTTTGAATTGAATCTCAACATGTGATATAAATTGATTTAAACTTAGTTTAGTTTGATCTTTGGATTTGAGAAATATGGTCTATGTATATCTGGAATGATCATCTACCAAAGTCAAAAAATATCTATGGCCCAATGTAGAGGTGGTAGCAAATGGCCCCCGCAAACCAGCATGTACAATTTTAAAGGGAAAAGAGGAAACATTAATGCTGTTAGGAAAAGGTAATTTCTTTTGTTTACCAAAGTGACAAGAATCACATGGAATGTTATTGTGTACATAAGGAATAAAAGTAAAGGCTTTGGAAATATGTTTCAAACCATCATTAGAAATGTGGCCTAGTCTTAGGTGCCAAAGATTACAAGAGGATAGCAATTTTGAATGGAGAGCTGCTGAGGAGTAGCATCAAGCACATAAAGTCCTCTTTGCATATTAGCTATACCAATCACTGCCTTGGAACGATTCTGCAGAATTTCACAAGAGTTAGCAGTAAAGTTAACATGACAATCATTGTTATTTAAAAGTTTAGAAATTGAAAGTAAGTTAACATGAAAGGTTGGGATGTAGAGCACATTGTGAAGAGTAAGGGTGGGAGACAAAACTATGCTACCAGACATAGAAGCAACCACTTGAGAACCATCTAGTAAACTAACATGGACAGGTACTATGGCTTTATGTGAACTAAAAGAAGACAAATCATATGATATGTGATCTGTAGCACCAGTGTCAAATATCCATAGATTAGGGTTCTTACCATGTTCATTAGAGGCATGAGAGTTTAGGACAAAGGGTGATGAAGAGATAGAATTGGCTTGAGGTGTAGGCGCGGACTATTGGATTAGGGCCAGAATGCCGTTGTATTGTTCTTGTGTAAAAACATAACTTGGTTGGGATTCATCAGAACCTGCATGAATAGATGCAGCAACAGATTGAGTTGAAGGATTTAAAGTTTGAGGTTTACCTTTCCATTTGTATCCAGGTTGATAGCCATGTTTTAGGAAGCAAGTCTCAACAGTATGATTAGTTCTCCCATAATGAGTACATACACGATTATGTCCTCTAGCTCCACCTTGTGGCTTGCCTCGGAAAGATTGACCCGTCTTGCCATTAGAGTGTCCTGAAGAAGAATTGGAGGTCTAAAATGCAGTCACTTCTTCATTTTTTGAAGCATTAGGAACAATCATGGAAGACCCTGCATAGTTCATCTCTCTTTCTTGCTGAATTACAGTGAAAAGGCCTTGTCAATGGTAGGAAGAGGCTGCATCATCATGATCTGAGATTTTGAATGGGTAAACTTCTCATTTAAATCCTTAAGAAATTGGATAGCATAGTCTTGTCTATATACTTTCAAACCGAATCAATAGCACCATAAGAATACGAAATGGTACATGAACAAGCTGGTACAAGTCTATAGTTTTCCAATTCATCCCACATCACCTTCAATTGAGTGAAATAATTGGAAACATCAAGAGTTCCTTGACGAAATTTGTACAAATCTTCCTGAATATCTGAGATGCAGAAAATATCACCTTGCAAAAACCGGAGTTGCAAATTCTTCCATACTCCAGTTGCGCTTTCAATCCACAACACAGACTTGGAAATGGAATCTGAAATTGAACGGTGAATCCATGCTAGAACCATTGTATTACATCGAATCCATGGAGCATATAACAGATAAGAAACATGAGGTTTTGTGAGCGTGTCGTCGATTAATTTGTCCTTGTTCTTGGCAATCAACACAATATGCATCGATCTTTCCCAAGTATGATAGTTTTTATCGTCGAGCAGAGGTGAAACAAGAACAAGTGAAGGATTTTCATTGGGATGTAAGTAGTATGGATTCGATGAATTGGTGGAAAAATTGGTGAAGCTCTGGTTAGACATGGAGAAAAAAAATCAAGAATGTGCAGATTGTGAAGAGCGAACCTGCAACCAAGAAAAAAGGAGGATGAAAGGAGAATCGGTTGAAAAGAAATGCAATCGATTGGAAAAGAGAAAGGAAAAGAACGATGGCTACCAGAGCTATGGAAGCTCTGATACCATGTCAATGTTCATATAGCATAATATTTGGTAACAATAATGGTAGAAAGGTGACTGTGATACGGTGGGAGAACTGACTTGAGTTTTGCGTTTGTTTTCGCAAATGTTTCGGTTGAGCAAGAGTCGCCACCGACTTTTTATTTTATCCTAAGGAAAGGTTAAAAAGCACAGCAAAAAACCTTTGAGATGTTTTCTTGGGTTCGGGGAGTAGATTATAGAAAGGGAAGGTATTAGCACCCTTTCTATCCATGGTTATCCATGGGCTCTTAGTTACTTGCTTAGATCAACTTGCCTTAATTTTCAATTGTTTGAAATGGTGCTTTGTGTGTGTGGGTTTGAAAATGTTTTAAAAAGAGGCCAATGTGGTGGCAACCTTTGTAATGATCCATGTTGGGATGTATACAAAGGTGTATGTCTTTTGAAAAGGTTTTCATTGCTTTTGAAAGTTGTTTTGAAAGTGTAGTGATGTGTGATTTTGAAAAAAATAGGCAAGTGTTTTGTTTTGCAAGGGGGCAAGTAATCAAGAGCTATCTACCCTAAATTTCTCAAAGATCTTTGCTATGTTTTAACCCTTTTAACAATTTTGTTCCACCATTGCATTTGGTGGACAATCTTGTGTTAGGATGTGAAAGGGACGGGCGTGGGTCATCGTTTAGACCATAATTGCAATGGTGCCAAGTATCTTTGGGCAATTTCTCTTGGAGGGACTTGATCATTTTTTAGGCAACTTTCGAAAGCGTCATCGAGGGACTATGATCATTTGATTGTTTTGTTTTGCCCAAAGAGACCTAACATGCAATATGGCCCATTATTGAAGGCAACAAGTGGAATACCCTAGGGGTGCAAGTGTGATTAGTGTTGTCCATTTTCATGCTTGTTTATCTTGAAGTTAGGTCAAACTATTTTGGTTAATTGATTTGCATACAACCCTAATTCTAGCATGGCATATTTAGAAAGCTTGTAAATGCGAAAAATAAAGTTCCTAAGTTATTACAACACAATATATGGGATGGGGGGTAAAAATGTTCAAATGGGGGTATTTTGACAAGAATTAAAACCCTAGACTATTACAATCCAAATGGAATTATACAAATTATTGAATGTGCAATAATTAAATAAAATAAGATAAATATACAAGATGCAAAAATGATTTTTTATGTATATGTAAAAAGTGTTTTTTATGTGTCAAGAAAACAAAAATAAAAAAAAAAAGTATTAATTTTGGGTATTTTTCATGTTTGGGGCAAAACCCTAATTTATTAAATAAAAGGTATTAATTATTTAATATGTACAATATTTATTAGTTATGTACAAGAAATAAATAAAAGAGAAATATATTTGTCAAAAAGGTATTTTTAAATATTAATAAAATAAAAATGTATATATTTTGTGCTTTTAACCTAAATATACTTAATATATATGTATATATTTGTATTATTTACTAAATATATTGAATATGTACAAAATAATAATATTTAATATTTATAAAAAAAAGTATATTTTATATAAAATATTTTCAGAAGATAAAATAAAATAAAAATTAGAAAATAAATGTATTTGGTATTATTCCTAATATTCTAAACAAAATGCATTATGTATTTATTTATATATATATAACTAACTAAAGCAAATAAATATCAAATAAAATGCAAAAAAATGTGGGAAAATGTTTTTTTTAATATTTTTATGCTTTAATGAGAAATAACAAATCAGAATCAAAAGGAAAAAAATTAAAAATAGCAAATGAAACTCAAAATGGGCCAGGAGGGTTCAAAAGTAGAAACAAGGTGCAAATAGGAAAATGAAACAGGCCCAGCCCATGAAGACTTTGTCTTCAACCTCAGAACCTGTATGAACAACAACAACACGCGTTTTCTATCTCCAGATTCCTTGATCTTTTGCCAAATCTTGCAACATGAAACCTGTAGAGCTTGAAGCCACGATTCTAGACATATAAAGAAATCAATCTAACTCTCAGAAATGAGAGAGAATTTCTTCTCCCCCAATTCCTGACCTAGTTTTTGTTCCATGTTCAGACATCAAATTCTCATAGCATACATAACATAAATGAAAACTAATTATATGGGCATGTTCAGGGCTATGAATGTGACATAATTTCTTCACAAATCTAAACCTAACAATGCCTGGATAGAGAGATACAAGTTCATGAACTTACCTGTTCAGTTGGAATCGTGTGCAACAATGGAGATGCTTACAAGGCAAGGTAATGATTTGTATAGCTTCCTTGATGTCTCAGGATGCTATTCCAACCTTTAGTTTGCTTGGAAACCAAGAGAATCGTGCTATGGTACTTCAACTGCAAAACAGAAAAATGAAAATGGTGATGTTAGCTAGGGATGTTACAGGTCGTGTTTAGGGCTTGGAACAGTTTCAAGGGACGATGTGGGATGTGTTTGAAGTGGTTTCAGCAAGAATGCACGAATGGATTGAGTTATGGAACTCAATCTGCAGCAGGTGCCCTGTTTTGGCAGTTCTATGGGATTTCTGTGTTTGAGAAGGCAATGTAGATGGTTGGCTCGTGCTTTAGGTCAGGGTGGTTGTTTAGAATGTGTTCACAATCTTTTCTTAAGCTTGTCTTGGCTGGGATGAGAGTTGGGAGTTGTTATGCAATGTTTCTTCAACTTTAAGCAACAAAGTGTCAAGTGGTTTTCTAGACTGATGGAGGCCCCTCTAATGTGCTTCTAAGCTTGCCCTTGATCAGTGGGATTAGTCTAATAACTTGTGCCAAGGAGATTTGCTGTGTACCTCTTGATTTGCTAATTGACATAAAGTTCTACTTTTGCAAAAATGGACATTATGCTTTTTCTATTTATGGCTTAGTTTTGCATACAATGCTTGAACACACAAAATAAGGTCTTGGCACAATGAGTTAGCATTAAATTTATGAGTGCAAAAGGGATATAGGACCTGTAATCAAGGAATGCAAGCTGAGTTCAAAATTGCCTAAGTGTATGAACATGAAAATTGGCCATAACAAAAGTGAGTTTTTTCCAATTTGCCAAATTCGATTCTCCCTAACCATGAGGTTGTTTGATGAGTTCTTGGACATTTTGGAAATCTTGGAATGTGTACTACAATCCATCTTTGAAATGAAAATTGAAATTCCAAGTGGAAGCATGTGAAAAATGGTCTTGAAGTTAGGCAAAAATCCTGCCTAAAATAGGTCAAATTTCTCTAAGTTAAGAATGGTTTGGTACCCTTGTTCCAAAAATTGTAACTTGAGCTACAAGCTTCTTTTGAGGAAACTTTGTGAATCAAAGTTGTAGATTTTGCAATGGACTACAACTTTCATGTTTTGACTTTTGCTTGAATCCAAATGAATCTTGGTGAGAAAGTGGGACAAAGTTAGGAAAAAATTAGGGTTTTTCATAACTTAGAAAAATTCTAAGTTATGAAAAATCTTCATTTCAAACCCTAATTTGCAATTTTGGATTTCTTGATGAACAAGTTTCATGATTTGGCATGTTTTGATGAAAAAATGAATCTTGACACTTGATTTTGACCAAAAAGTTAAAGTTTGACTTTTCAGTATACAGTCAAAATTGATCAATTGACTGGGAAATTCTACTGTCAATCTTGTGCATTTGGGATCTTTGGAACTTGTTGAGTATGTCAAGACAATTCCATTGGGTCCTTGAGTCCATATGTGAGCTTGGTTTGCCATTGGCTAGGTCAAACAGTCAAAAATTGCCTTTGTGCAGTCAAAACCCTAAAAATGACAATTTTGCCCTTTTGGTGATCTGATCAAATTTCTTGTGGAATTGTGATCCAAACTTGATCAAATGGTCCATGTGAGTTCATAATATTGATGTGGGTCAATTTTCATGAGGTTTGACTGTCAATTGGCCACAGTTGACTTTTTCCCCAATACAACTGATTTCTAGGTCAACTGTCCAATTGACTGGGCAAAATTTGGAATCAAGACTTGAAACTTGGTATGGATAAACTTGGGAGTCCAACATGAAGCATGAAAGTCATCTTAGGCATTTTAGGTCAAAATATCTTTGTGCAAACACAAACCCTAATTTGGGTCAACAGTGCTAGGAGAAGTCTTGCATAGGAAACCCTAACTGGATCTTGAGCTCCAAGGACCTTGTGATGAGAAAAATGTTGAGAAAATGGGAGGGAAAATTTTGGGGTACAACAGTTGCCCCTGTTCAATCTTCTTGAACCTGAAGAGTTAGATTGGCAAGTTTTCCTTTCGTGACTCGAGGGTAAAAGGAGATTGGACACTAGAGTGCCCTGAAATTTGCACTCGCATGTTGGATTATCAGCAAATGTGATGTCGGGAATGGGCTTATAGATGCCATTTGGAGAGATGGTGGATAGGGAGATGGGCTTATAGATGCCATCTGAAGGCGTGACAGAACCTTGTCGGGAATGGGCTTATAGATGCCATTTGGTAGTGTTGATCGCATAAGAGATTCCTTAGCGAGAAATTGCATATTTTAAGAAAGACAGATGTTTTCCTGGCTTGTTACAGGTGTTGATCTTCAATCTCTTAATGCAGACATTTCCTGGCTAGATACAGGTGTCGAGTCTACAATCGGTTGCTCACAGATATGCCCTGGCTGGATACAGGTATCGAATCTGGAATTAGTTGTCAGCAGATATGCCCTGGCTGGATACAGGAATCGAATCTTCAAACTCTTCAGATGTGCCCTGACTGGATACAGGAATCGAATCTGGAAATAGTCGTCAACAGATATGCCCTGGCTGGATACAGGAATCGAATCTTCATACTCTTCAGATGTGCCCTGGCTGGATACAGGAATCGAATCTGGAAATAGTCGTCAACAGATATGCCCTGGCTGGATACAGGAATCGAATCTTCAAACTCTTCAGATGTGCCCTGGCTGGATACAGGAATCGAATCTGGAATTAGTGACAGTTGATAAATATGCCCTGGCTGGATACAGGAATCGAATCTTCAAACTTCTTCAGACATGCCCTGGCTAGATACAGGAATCGAATCTGGAATTAGTGACAGTTGATAGATATGCCCTGGCTGGATACAAGAATCGAATCTTCAAACTCTTCAGATGTGCCTTGGCTGGATACAGAAATCGAATCTGGAATTAGTGACAGTTGATAGATATGCCCTGGCTGGATACAGGAATCGAATCTTCAAACTTCTTCAGACGTGCCCTGGCTAGATACAGGAATCGAGTCTGGAATTGTGACAGTTGAAGGTAGTTGTCTTTTTCCCTGAAAAGGCAAAACATCAGTTGTATGCAATGTCATGATGTATGAAATGCATGATGTCATGATGTTCAAAATGAGATAGTGTTGTATGCACTTTATCATGTATGTAAGCAAGATGTATGAAATGTGAAATGTTTATGAATGTATTTTCGTCTAGGAAAATAAATCCTTGACGATCGGCTGGGGAATTAAATCCTGGGTTGACGTTGAAGAGTAGAGTTCTTCGCTTCCGCTGGGGATGATGGTTGCGAGAGCACACCGGTAGGAGAAGTTAACTCCGTTGGAGAATAAACTTGTTGGAGAGATTACCCTGAGGGGAATTGCTCTATGGGAAGAGATACTTCGCTGAAGTTTTGATGAGAGCTCCGCTGAGGATTTCAATGATGGACTCCGCTGGGGATAACAATGATAAACTCCGTTGGGGATAGGAAGAACTTCGCCGAGGGCGATCTTCTGTGGCAGTTAGCTGAGGATAACCCAGTTATAAGCCCTTGTAAGGAAAAACTTTGAATAAAGATCGGGAGAGACGTTCGTACTCTACAGGGGATGAGCTTCCAGAATCTACTGGGGATAAGCTTCAAGACCTACTGGGGATACCCAACCTCCTTTAGGCTGATCGTAGACTAACTCTGCTGGAGAAGAGTATTGCTGACTTGCTAGGGGAACAGGGTGCCTGTTGTAGGGCTGATGATAGACTAACTCTTCCTGGGGGGGGGGGGAGTATCGCTGAATCCTGCCTTACTCTGTGGGGAGTTGAGGCAACTTGGTCACATTCTTCAGTTGAATCTAACTTGGTACCCTGGCGGACAAAGCAACTAGACTGCCTGGACAATTCTACCTTGCCCCTGTTTCTGATGTCACCTGTAATTGGTCTTTTGTTTCGTATGCAAGTATTTATGAATTAGTAATTTAATGTCAAATGCATATATCAAAAATGAACATTGGACGTTCTTCGCAAGACAAAACAAAAAAAAGGGAAAACAATTGGCAATTTGTTTGGAAAAGTGAATTTGTATTGATTTTGGAGTTTGCCTGTAAATAGGCGTTTTTGTACAAGAGGCTGACGTCCTAGTAAGAGAACACCGCCAAATAACACAAAGTTTATACAATTTTGAAAAGGAAAGAAAACAGCTATGTGAACAATATTCCCACTGGGTTCCAACTCTGCTATCGCCTTTATGTCTTCAAGCGTCTCATCAATTTGCTGCTTAGTTGAGGATGAAGCTGATTGATCAATGCCGAAGTCTGAGCCCGATAGTTAATGCCGAATTCTGGATACAAGGTGATCCAATGAGACATAGTGTTACGCTTTATCCCTAACTTTTGCCTGGACTGCCCTTTCGGGTTTTCAGTCCACCGGGATACCCATTTTTGCCCAAGCCGCCTTTTCAGGTTTTCGACTTGCCGGGTGTACAGATTTTTTTTTCATTTCATCCATTATTTTTGCCCGAACCCTTTTGGTTCGCCGGGAAGCCCTTATTTTTGCCTAGGTATGTCAACCTAACGGGTCTTTTATTCATGCGTAGTACCTTTTTACTATGTCTGCATTGGCCGGGTGAGGAAGGTCGTCACCATCCATGGTGGTTAGAATCATGGCTCCTCCTGAGAACACATGTTTAACCACAAATGGCCCTTCGTACGTAGGGGTCCATTTGCCCCTGGGATCACTTTGAGGAAGGATGATGCGCTTGATTACAAGGTCCCCAACTTGATACTCTTGTGGTCTGACTTTCTTGTTAAATGCCCTAATCATCCGTTTTTGGTACGTCTGACCATGACAGATAGCGGTGAGTCTCTTTTCGTCAATTAGGTTTAATTGATCAAGTCGTGTCTGGATCCAGTCATCTTCGCTCAGATCTGCATCCTTCATTATCCGGAGAGAGGGTATTTGGACTTCAATCGGCAAGACTGCCTCCATGCCATAGACCAAGGAAAAGGGTGTTGCCCCGGTTGACGTCCTTGCTGAGGTACGGTACCCATGAAGAGCAAATGGTAACATTTCGTGCCAATCTTTGTAGGTCATTATCATCTTCTGCACAATCTTTTTGATATTCTTATTAGCTGCTTCTACAACCCCATTCATCTTCGGCCGGTAAGGAGACGAGTTGTGGTGCTGTATCTTGAATTGCTCGCAGAGCTCAGTGATCATCTCGTTGTTATAATTGGTACCATTATCCGTAATGATCCTTTCGGGACGCCGTACCGACAAATTAGGTTATGCCGAATGAAACGTGCCACGACGCTCTTGGTTACGGTGGCGTGGGAAGCTGCCTCTACCCACTTCGTGAAGTAATCAATCGCTACCAAGATGAAGCGATACCCGTTGGATGCCGTCGGTCGGATCTCGCCGATCATATCAATGCCTCACATTGCAAAAGGCCAAGGTGCCGTCAGGACGTTCAGAGGAATCGGAGGGATGTGCACCTTATCAGCATAGATCTGGAATTTATGACAAGTTCGAGAATGTTGGTAACAGTCGGCTTCCATTGTGGACCAGAAATATCCTGCCCGAAGGATTTTCTTTGCCATGGTGTGTCCACTGGAATGTGTTCCGAATGTACCTTCATGTAGTTCTACCATGATCTTCTCTGCTTCAGTCTTATCCACACAACACAGTAAAGTTGAATCATGGTTTCGTTTGTAGAGAATGTCGTTGCTGAGGAAGAATTTTGCCGCAAACCTTCTTAGGAACTTCTTGTCATTGACAGACGCACCTTTAGGGTATTCCTGGGCTTCCAAGTATCTCTTCACCTCATGATACCTGGGTTTTTCGGTTACCTCTTTGGCCTCAAGATCGCAACAGTATGCAGGTTCGTCCAACTTCCAGATAATGATCCGGGGAGCCTCGTTGTCCCATTTGACTTTGAACATTGAAGACATTGTAGCTAGTGCGTCCGCTAACTGATTCTCCTCTCTTGGGAAATGCTCAAAAGTTATCTCTTCAAAGTGGGGAAGCAAAGTCAACACATACTCCTTGTAAGGAATAAGATTTGGGTGTTTCGTATCCCACTCGCCTTTGATCTGATTGATCACGAGAGCGGAATCTCCGAAGACACTCATAAACTTGATCCTTAAGTCAATTGCAGCTTGAAGACCCATAATACAGGCCTCATATTCTGCCATGTTGTTGGTGCAGTTGAAACACAGTCGGGCGGTGAGTGGAGTATGAGTACCTTTTGGGGATATGATCACAGCGCCGATACCATTACCCAAAGCGTTGGAGGCTCCGTCAAAGTGCATAGACCATCGGGATCCTTCCTCAGGTCCTTCATTCGGTCCAGGTACTTCACAATCAGTTACTACCATGATATCTTTATTTGGAAATTCAAAGTTCAATGATTGGTAATCGTCCACAGGTTGGTGTGCCAAATGGTCTGCCAATACACTTCCCTTGATTGCTTTTTGAGTTGTGTATTGGATGTCGTATTCTGTCAAGATCATTTGCCATCTTGCTATTCTTCCAGACAGAGCAGGTTTTTCGAATATGTACTTGATTGGATCCATTTTTGAAATCAACAGAGTAGTGTGAGTCAACATATACTGTCTCAGCCGACGAGAAGCCCATACCAGAGCGCAACAAGTTTTCTCGAGCATTGAGTACCGAGACTCACAGTCGGTAAACTTTTTGCTCAGGTAATAAATAGCGTGCTCTTTTCGGCCAGACTCGTCATGCTGCCCCAGCACACACCCTATTGAATTGTCAAGCACTGTCAAGTATAGTATTAGAGGTCTCCCTTCCACTGGTGGCATAAGAATGGGTGGCTCTTGGAGATATTCCTTTATCTTTTCGAAAGCGGCCTGACATTCATCGTTCCAACGTACTACTTGATCTTTCTTCAGCAATTTGAAGATTGGCTTACAGGTAGCAGTTAGATGTGAGATTAATCGGGCAATGTAATTCAGTCGTCCTAGAAAGCCTCGGACTTCTTTCTCTGTCTTGGGAGTCGGCATCTCTTATATGGCTTTCACCTTGGCAGGGTCCACCTGAATACCTTTGTCGCTTACAATGAAACCTAGCAATTTTCCAGACCTCACCCCGAAGGTGCATTTGTTTGGGTTCAACCTCAGCTTGTACAACTTCAGTCGGTCAAACAGCTTCCGCAGATGGTCAAGGTGTTCCTCCTCAGTTTGGGACCTTGCAATCATATCATCGATGTACACCTCAATCTCATGATGGATCATATCATGAAATAAAGCAACCATGGCACGTTGGTAGGTTGCCCCAGCATTTTTCAACCCGAATGGCATGACCTTGTAGCAAAAGGTGCCCCACTGAGTAACGAAGGTAGTCTTTTCCATATCTTCAGGAGCCATATTGATCTGATTATATCCTGAAAAACCATCCATGAAGGAGAACACCTTGTGTTGAGCAGTATTGTCAACAAGAACGTCGATGTGAAGCAGAGGGAAATCATCTTTAGGGCTGGCCCTGTTCAAATCCCTGTAGTCAACACACATTCTGACTTTACCATCCTTCTTTGGCACTGGAACCACATTGGCCACCCACTGAGGATAAGAAGTTACTGCTAGAAACCCGGCATCAAATTTTTTCATAACCTCAGCCTTGATTTTCTCGGACATCTCTGGGCGCATGCGGAGAACCTTCTGTTTTACCGGGGGGGCAGTCTTCCTTGGTAGGCAGGTGATGAACTACAATGTCGGCATCCAAACCAGGCATGTCTTCGTAAGACCAAGCAAAGATTTCCATGTAATCATGCAGCATCTGGATCAATCGTTGTTTCACGCTGAGCTCTAGATTGACGCCAATCTTGACTTCTTTTCTATCTGTCTCAGTACCCAGGTTTATCGTCTCCACTGGCTCTTCATGCGGCTGAATGGCCCTCTCTTCCTAGAGTAGCAGTCTTGCGAGTTCACCAGGCACTTCGCAATCATCTTCACCTTCGTCTTCGGCCAAGTTGATCGGATTTTCGAAGTCATAGTTGGCAGTAGCAGAGCCGTTACCAGTGAGATCCAGAGTGGATTGGAACCTTTATAAGTGAGTGTGTGTAAATATAGCTGTTTTGCAATATATAACACAGAAAGAAAAAGAGCACAAGATTTGAAATGCAACAAACGTCCAATGTTTTGATTAATGATATATGGAAATGTCATACAAAAAAGCCCTTACAAATGGAGCCACGGTGCCCCGGGTAGGACACCGAGCCAATAAAAGTTTCAACATATTGTTTGTTACAAATTGAAAACAAAAGAGTTCATTACTGCGTGACAAATGTATAGGTGTAAAATCTTTTGCCGTCCAGTTGCTTAGTCCGTTGTGGGTTGTTGGATAGATCCAACTGTCAAATTCTGCTTCCTCTACGTCCTCCTCGATAGCATTCACTCTTGGGTTGGTGATGAACACTGGAGCCTTTCTGATCCTTTCTTTGCGAACAGCCCTCTGAGCCTCTGCAGTGAAGCCCAGCCCAAACTTGTCGGTCTTTTGAGTGAAGTCAGGAAGTTGACCCCAGTTTGCGCACTTGCCTTTCTCGATTACAGCTCGGGCATCCTTCAAGGAAGCCATCTTCAAAGGAAAGTCTTCTTCAACTACTGTCTCAGCTGACGCCAACGTTGGAGGTACCTCCTCAAAATGTTGAAAGGGGGTTTCAATAAATTCCCCGTCCATCTCGATATACCGGAATGAATTCAAGTGACTAACCATGTATTCCTCCTCACCCTGCACAATAACAATTTTCCCTTTGATAGGGTATTTGAGCTTCTGGTGTAGAGTGGATGTTACCGCCCCAGCCTTGTGAATCCAAGGTCGACCCAGCAAACAGGAATAAGATGGACGAATATCCATCACATAGAACGTCGAGTCAAAGACTTGGGAACCCACACGAATAGGAATGTCTACCTCACCATGCACCATCCTCTTAGAACCGTCGAAGGCTCTAACAATGATGTTACTAGGTTTCAACTCCAGGCCCTCACAATCCAACCGATCTAAGGCCTTCTTGGGCAAAACATTCAGGGAAGAACCGGTGTCCACCAACACGTGTGCGAGAGTAGTGCCCCTGCATTCTATGGAAACATGCAGGGCATCATTGTGGTTTTTTCCCTTGGCGGTCAGGTCGGCATCTGAGAAACCTAAACCATTGTCAGCGGTCAAATTAGCCACACAGTCAGTGAACTGATCTGCAGATGTCTCTTGCGGCACATGGGCCGTTTTCAGAAATGAAATCAGGGCCTTGGCGTGGGCCTCTGAGCACAGTAGCAATGATAGCATAGAGATTTTGGAGGGGGTATGCCCCAGCTGTTCAACGACATTGAAGTCACTCTTTTTAATGATTTTAAGGATTTCCTCCATCTCTTGCTGGGAGGCTTCAACAGCGGTCTTTTTTGGTGCCTCCGTCCGGGCAGGCAAATCGGTAGCAACTTCTTTGCCCCGCGCATCAGAGGACTCGGCGGCAATAGTAGACACAGGAACTTGATTTGGAACATGCACACTTGCGGGTGTGATGATAAGAGGTTTTCGGATAACTGGTGGTGCAATGTCAGGCGAGAAAAGCCTGCCACTGCGAGTAATCTTGGTGGGACCAGTGATGTTACTGATACTGGTACCGGTGTTGAACTCCTGCTTCACTCCAAGCACATACACGTATGCCCCATAGTGCCATGGGACAGCCTTGTCAGATTCATAGGGGAGGGGCCCCGGAACAATAATGGTAATGGGTGCAACAGACATAATTTGGACTGGCTTCCTCGGGGGAGCATTGGTAGGATTGTTGAAAATTGTGACGACAGATACTTCTTCAGCGGAAACAAACGGAACAGCAGTTTTCTTGAACATAATTTCTTTGCTATCCATCAGGCTTTGGATGCCTGATTTCAGCAGCGGACAACCTGTAGGGATAGCAGCACACAGGAGGCAACCCTTGCTACAACCCGGAAATAAACCGGCTAGCAGTAGGTTCCTCTTAACAGTCAATAGAGGGGTAGCAACATCATTCACCGAAACAGCATACAAATCTTCCTCGACAGCATTTACTCTATGCTGGGGCATAGGAGCAGTTACAACATTTGGCCTCTCAGGCGCCTCAAACTGAATTTCCTTCGCATCGATAAGGTCTTGAACTTTATTTCTCAGGGCCCAGCAATCATCAGTAGTATGCCCGGGGCTATCAGAATGATAAGCACAACGGGCATTTGGGTTATACTTAGGAGATGCAGTATTCACGACCTTCGGAGCTTCTTTGGTGGTCACCAAGTTGGTTGATAGCAGTTGCGGTAAGATTTGTGACAAGGTCATACTCAGCTGAGTGTATTGCCTTTTGGGCCTCTCACCCCTTTGTTGATTGTATTGCTGAGGAGCAGCAATAGGTTTTGAAATCACCAAGGCATTGACGGCTTGGCGGTGTTCTGGCTTGACTTGTCTTCTAGGACCATAGACGACACTAGCTTCCTTCTTGAAAGGCTTCTTCTCAGTACTTGCGGAGGCACCTTTCTGTATCTTTCCTGACCTGATGCCAGCTTCTATCCTTTCACCCGTCAGGATCAAATCCGTAAACCCAGCGGAGGAATTACCAACCAGATGATTGAAGAATGGACCAGACAAGGTCCCTAGAAACATGTCAACTAGTTCACGGTCAGTCAAAGGAGGCTGCACCCTGCCAGCCAAATCCCTCCATTTTTGCGCATATTCTTTGAATCCTTCGCCCGCTCCTAGTGACATACCCTGAAGTTGGGTACGCGTAGGAGCGAGGTCAGAGTTGTATTGATATTGTCTATAAAATGCGATAGCCAAATCTTCCCAATGTCGGATACTGGTTCCATCTAGCTGATAGAACCACTCAAGCTGTGACCCCGAAAGGCTATCTTGGAAGAAGTGGATCCAAAGGTTTTTGTCTGCCGTGTAAGGTTGGATCTTCCTTACGTACGATCTGAGGCGCGGCTTTGGACAGGAAGCCCCATCGTATTTTGCAAAGGCAGGCGCCTTGAACTTGTGTGGGATTACCACCCCAGAAGATAACCCTAAATCTCCGAAATCCAGCCCCGGCACATTTTGAATCTCCATGGCACTCAAGCGGTCCTCTAATTGCTTGTATCTGTCAGCAGCAGGAGGGTATTGTTCGTCATTGTAATCCGTCTCGTTGTCAGAGACTGCAGGACTAGGAGCCCCTCCCCCTTGGGGACTGTCTTTCTCTGCAGAGGAAGTAGTTGGATCAGCCTCGTTATGGAGTGTGTTCCCAAACCTGCGTCCAGTATTGAACAACGCAGTCCTCTTCTTCTTCTTCTTCTTTAGGAGAAGAGCCTTCAACTCTTGTTGACCTTGGGCTAGGCTCATGGCCATCTCTTGAAACTGGGCACTCTAGGCCTGGAGGGCCTTGATAGCTTGCTCACTGGATGATTCTGGATTCATGATGACTGTTCAGAATAAACAGCGAAGAAGATTAAGCAACCTGTAGAAAAAAAGGGTACCTGTTATGCACATGATGCATGAGATGCTATCTATGCAATGCATTCAAGGATTTTAGAAATTCACAATTGTTGCAGACAAAAAGAACGCACGTCATATTAATAAGAAGCAATTTGTTAGTACATAAATGCCCCATGGGCCAAATATTACAAAAACAACTTCTCAAGGTAAAAAGACGTTGTGCATCCTCTTTGGCGCAATGTAGGTGTTGAGGGCCTCTTGCTCATGGAGTCGGCGGGTGAGCTCTAGAACCTTCTTCTCGCTGGCGTAGAAGCTGGCTTCAAAAGTGTTCCGTTCCTCCTTGAGCTGGATCCAACTCTTCTGCATCTCCTCCCACGATGTAGGCATGTCAGGATGTAGGATGGTGTAGGGAACCTCTCCTTCCTTGACGGGCTCTTTAATCACAGGGAGAACATGAGGATAAGGCATCATTAGACTCTGGGCTCGGGTTCGTGCCCACTTGAGATAAGGCTCAAGAGGGATGGAATTCTTGTGTCCCAGAGTCTTGCTATCAACCTTGTTGGGCATCCTCCAAGCTCTGATGAATCTTTGGCGAAGTCCTTGCGCATTGTTGTCGAAGTCAAAAACTAGGTCAGGAATCAATATGTCGTGAGGGCCATCCCTCCGTGCATATCCAAATTGCCTCAAAGCTAGGCAAGGGTTGTAGGTAATGCCCCCTCTAATGCCAAGTAATAGGACATTAGGGAACTCTCCACAACGATCGACGATGATGACATTTTCTCTGGACCGAGAATACCAATGTACATCAGAATGAGTAAGAGTCATCAACCGTTGGGACCACCTTGAGCCTTGGTCATTCTTCAAGATAGATTGTGGAAGGTGCGAAATAAACCACCTTGCAAGGAGAGGAGTACAACACATGAGAACACCCCTCTTTCTCATTGTTCGTGTGTAAAATGAGTGAAGGATGTCCCCAAGCAATGTTGGTATTGGATTTCTGGACAAGAAGATTTTGACGGCGTTGACCTCTACAAGCTGGTCAGGATTTGGGAACAGGACTGTTGTACCCCAAATTTTGACCTAAGATACCATCTCCCATCTGCATCATTACATTGCAAACGTTTTGATCTATTGATTTTAAAATTCATAACTTTTTCAAGTCGAGAGCTGTTTATTTTTGAACGCTAAATTTATTAATCGATCAATGATAAACAATGTTTATTAATTATTTATTATCTTAAATTTAAATAATTGGAATTTGTTTTCAGTTATTATATAATTTAAAGATTTACGAATAATGAAATAAACATTTGAAAAGGAGTTTATTAATTGACCAAACAAGGTTTATTTAATTATTTATTGTTCTAAGTTAAATAATTGAAATTCTATTTTCAATTATTATAATTTAGAAGAATTAAAAATAATGAAGTAAATAATTGAAGTTATTAATTGGTCAATGATATTTATTTATTTGTTTATTATTCTGAATTTAAGTAATTGAAATTGATTTTCAGTTATTATACAATTTAAAGAATCATAAACGATAAATAAATAATTGGAAAGAAAAAGAATTAATTGGGAAATAATAGAATTTTATTCACTTTATTCTATTTATTACAATTGTTATTTAAATATTGTATTATTTACAAAATATTTATAATGACAATTACATAAAAAGTTTAAAGTAAAATAAAACTATTTTTCTAAGATTCTAATTCTAAATCTTCTATCCAATGCTTCTCCGTTTGCTCATTTAATTTCACCTGCAAAAAAATTAAAAGAAAAAGTCAGAAATAAATAAATAATCAAAAGCAGAAAATTATTTTTAGTGTTCATCATTAAAAGCAAACGGCTGGATTCAGTTTTTACCCTTTTTGCAAACCACGGGATTTCTCCCGGTTCACAAAAAGGGATGAATTTTATTTTCAAAATAAACTGCACAAATTTAAATATGCACAAATTCATTTCTTTTGTCAAAATTGCATTTTAATTGTAAACTGCATTTTTCAAATCAATTGCACATTTTTCAAAAGCCAACAACATATTTCAAAATCAACATAGCAAGCATAGCAAACAGCATATGCATTTTCAACACAAAGAAATTCCAACGTAAACATGCAACAACATAGGAAGAAGTCAAAACACAAGGCTCCATGTAGTAGACAAAGAAACATGCAGTTTTAAAACAATTTTTGCAAGCAATGTATTTCCATTCTCATCATTTTCCAGCCTATGCAATTTCAGAACAAGTACATCATACATCATTTTAATGTATCAATTTGTACTAAGAGAGAGAAGAGAGATAGAAGTATGGTTTTACAGGTTTGGCTTATGCAGAAAGAGTTACAAAACAACTGCAGCAGCATACAGTAAGAGAAGTGGGAAGCTTAAAAAGGAATACAAACAAACCATATGGGGTAGTAGATGTGCAGAAGGCCAAGAAAATATAATAAAAGTATTCAACCTGTAACGTAAACCAAGAAGCCAGCAAAACTGATATACAACACAAACCCCTTCAAACAAAAAGAGATCAAAACCTGTTCATCAAGCCTTCAAGCCTATAAACAAACTGTCAAAATATACAAAGATTTTCTCAAGCCTTAAAAACATAAGAACCTGCCATCTGCATATACCATAGAACCAATATGGCATAAACCATCACCAAGCCTTAAAACCATGTCAAACACCATGGCCTAAACCTCAAACCATAAACAAACCAGTACCATCCATAACCATTACCAAAACTTTCCACCTACTGTCAAACATATACAATACAAACCTGCTAAACCAGCATAAACCAAGAACATGTCCTAAAACCATTTTTTAAAACCATCACAAATATGGCCTAAACCGTTAACCTGCGTAATACCACCAAACAAACACCATAACCATTTTCAAAACCATCATACCATATGGCCTAAAAACCATAAAGAACCTACCGTCCAAATACCATCCAACCTCGGATTGTATCATCTTTGGCCAACCAAAAAAAACATTGAAGCATACAGCAGTAAAGGCGAAAAGAAGAAAAGAAGCTAGACAAAAATTATTTCAACAGTAGCAACAATGGCATGTTCAAGACAACAATAACATGTTCTAGGCGACATAGAAGCCTCAGACTGTCATCATAGGCAACGGTAAAGTACACAAAGGCTACCAAGAGGAGAAGAAAAGTTCGTTTTCAGTTTCCATCACTAAACAAAAGGGATAGAGAAGACAAACCAGGGTCACCAAAGCAAGCACCACGCCTTTCCCTCCGCCAGCGAGCCTCCGACCCCACCTCTTCTCCATATCAAAAAAACGAAGGTAACCTTGTTTCCTTTTTTTCCCTTTTCATCATCTCAATGAAATCCCATGTAAAAGATAAAATCAGAATCCAAAATCGCCACAAATTCATAACATGCAAGAAAAATCATAAAAGTTTAATGCGTTAAGAAGCGAGAGCATTACCTCTGTACTGTATCACTGAGCGACGCATGGGGAGAGGAGATGTTGGTGGCTCGGGCCAAGGGAAGGCATAGAAGAAGGCGCTTTCATGAGAGCCACAAAAGCAAGCATGAGGAAGACGAAGAGAGATCAAAGAAGACGAAGAAGAACGCGAACGGTAGAATAAGAACGCATGAGCAAGCGAACGGCGCCGTCGCTGTTAAACCAAACCTAATCCCATTCAACTAAACATTCGTTTAACCCCTAAAACAAATGAATAATGTTGGACCTGACCCGCCTCCCTGCTTAAGCCCAAACGAATCCTTTTTACACCCCCATCCCTTTTCTTGTTTTGGGCCCCTAAAGTCCCTTTGGCCCATACAATTGCCTATTCACCCCTTTAATTTTGATGCACCTCTGCTTCTCTTTTAGTTTTTTTTTAGAATTCTTATTTAATTTAGTTTTATTAGTAATTTAATCAAATAGAGGATTTAATTAAAACATTTTTAAATAATGTGACCATTTTTATTATTTTAACTTTAGGTTTAGTTTAGTAATTCTAGTTTATTTTATTTTATTAGGTTTGATTAATAGCTTTTAAGTTTTAATTTAGTTTAGAGTTGTTTAATAATTCTTAAAGTAATATCTTATATTAATATTAAAAAACACATAAAAACAAAAAACATATAAAAATAAAAAACTTAAAAAACATTTTATTTAATTAATTCTCTTGCGTTATTAACATTAAACAAAAATATAAAAAATGCATGTTCACACATTTAGTCTTTTATCTAATTGTTGTATATCATTATCTGCATAATTTTCTGTCAACTATTTCGTCTTTACTTGTTTATTCCGTTTATGCCTAAATCCAAGGGAAAAACGATTAAATTTGTTGACTTCATGTCCTCAAGTCCAATCGTGCGAACATTTGCATTTCATTAAAACTTAGGACAATTTCTCTCAAATATTCAACCTTTTCAAAATTTATACCTTTTAAGCCAAAACTTCGACATTAGGTCGTCGTATCTTCAAAAACCCGTCCGTACCCTTTTTTTTTCTGGCCAAAACAATTTATTTCGATCAAACGAACAATTTTGATAAACAGATATTTCAAAAGGTTCCTATAGAGTACTATAGATGTTGTGGGTGCTAATACCTTCCCACTGTATAACCAACCCCCGAACCATAGATCTTTTCAAAAACGCCTTGTATTTTTACTTTTAAAAGTATTATTTTACATTGCATATTTAGGGTTTTATTTCGCTCTTTCCCCTTTTCCCTTGGAAACAATAAAGCGCGGTGGAGACTCTTGCTTTTGTGAGACGAATTAATCAATAATTCGATCTCTGATTTACCCCGCTACATTTTTTATCGCTACAAGGACCAACCCGTAGATAAGGAGTGCCACAATTTCTTCAAAGGCTTGTAGGTCCAATGAATTCCAACATTCTTGTGCCTTCTCAAACAAGAATTTTGCTAAGAAGCCTTTGACACCGCTTCTAGTTTCCCAATGCCCCTTGATGTCAGAAGGCTGTAGATGTAATGCTCGAGCAACATCTTCCGGCTTTGGTTCCTTTTTTGTACCGTTGAAAGGTAGTTGATTAAGGATAGGAATTCTCAGGAGTTGAGAAAATTCCTCCAAAGTGGGCACCAACTGGTAGTCGGGGAAAGTGAAACAGTGATGAAGAGGGTCAAAGAACTGGAATAGCACTTTCATCATGTCCTCTTCAATGTTGGTGTTGACTAAGTTGAGCAGTCTACCATGTCTTTCACTGAAGGATGAGCTTTCCGGAACTCTTGATGTGAGCTCCTTGAGTTGAGGAGGGATTCTCACAAGGTTGACTTGGATGGTTTTTCTGCGAGGAATTTCCATGACCTACAAAACAAGAACAAAGATGAAGATCTAAACCCTTGAAGTGGTTAGTAAATGCATATGATGCTTTATGATGTTCATGATGTATGCACAAGCATATGTACAAGCAATTCACACCAAACCCTAGTTTCAGGCTTGCATGGGGTTTCATAGGTAAGTACCCTCTTGAGTGTAGTTGGCTTAAAAACCTGTCTTATAAATAGTAACCGGGTTCTAAGGAGCTCAATATCACTGGATTGTTTTCATTGTTCATTGTTTTGGTTTAGCCACTTAACTAGCGACCAAAATATTCCAAGAAAACAAACCCTCAATGAGTGTAGTATCGAGTATCTACCAACTTCGGACTGCACCAAAGCCGGTCATCTCACTACCCCTAATGAAAGGCCAAGATGGTCAAGTAAGGTTCTAGGTCATTAGTGCTTAGTGACATCACTCAGCGGCCCCGTACTCTCCTTGATTGAACTCAAGGGTTACCGGTACTCACAAATATGTCGCACTAATATAGCTATTGCTTCGACCGTGTCGGTATACCCCGCACAGTTTCCACAACGTATTGCTATCTATGAATGTTTCCCAAAATCCGGGTGTAGGATTGTAAACCCAAACAAGAGAGCCAAGATATAAAGCAATCAAGACAAACAATTAGTCATGCAAGAGGGTGATCTAAGCCCTAAGGTTACTCCACTTTAAAATTTATCCCCAGCAGAGTCGCTAGTTCTGTGATACGGTGGGAGAACTGACTTGAGTTTTGCGTTTGTTTTTGCAAATGTTTCGGTTGAGCAAGAGTCGCCACCGACTTTTTATTTTATCCTAAGGAAAGGTTAAAAAGCACAGCAAAAAACCTTTGAGATGTTTTCTTGGGTTCGGGGAGTAGATTATAGAAATGGAAGGTATTAGCACCCTTTCTATCCATGGTTATCCATGGGCTCTTAGTTACTTGCTTAGATCAACTTGCCTTAATTTTCAATTGTTTGAAATGGTGCTTTGTGTGTGTGGGTTTGAAAATGTTTTAAAAAGAGGCCAATGTGGTGGTAACCTTTGTAATGATCCATGTTGGGATGTATACAAAGGTGTATGTCTTTTGAAAAGGTTTTCATTGCTTTTGAAAGTTGTTTTGAAAGTGTAGTGATGTGTGATTTTGAAAAAAATAGGCAAGTGTTTTGTTTCGCAAGGGGGCAAGTAATCAAGAGCTATCTACCCTAAATTTCTCAAAGATCTTTGCTATGTTTTAACCCTTTTAACAATTTTGTTCCACCATTGCATTTGGTGGACAATCTTGTGTTAAGATGTGAAAGGGACGGGCGTGGGTCATCGTTTAGACCATAATTGCAATGGTGCCAAGTATCTTTGGGCAATTTCTCTTGGAGGGACTTGATCATTTTTTAGGCAACTTTCGAAAGCTTCATCGAGGGACTATGATCATTTGATTGTTTTGTTTTGACCAAAGAGACCTAACATGCAATATGGCCCATTATTGAAGGCAACAAGTGGAATACCCCAGGGGTGCAAGTGTGATTAGTGTTGTCCATTTTCATGCTTGTTTATCTTGAAGTTAGGTCAAACTATTTTGGTTAATTGATTTGCATACAACCCTAATTCTAGCATGGCATATTTAGAAAGCTTGTAAATGCGAAAAATAAAGTTCCTAAGTTATTACAACACAATATATGGGATGAGGGGTACAAATGTTCAAATGGGGGTATTTTGACAAGAATTAAAACCCTAGACTATTACAATCCAAATGGAATTATACAAATTATTGAATGTGCAATAATTAAATAAAATAAGATAAATATACAAGATGCAAAAATGATTTTTTATGTATATGTAAAAAGTGTTTTTTATGTGTCAAGAAAACAAAAATAAAAAAAAGTATTAATTTTGGGTTTTTTTTCATGTTTGGGGCAAAACCCTAATTTATTAAATAAAAGGTATTAATTATTTAATATGTACAATATTTATTAGTTATGTACAAGAAATAAATAAAAGAGAAATATATTTGTCAAAAAGGTATTTTTAAATATTAATAAAATAAAAATGTATATATTTTGTGTTTTTAACCTAAATATACTTAATATATATATGTATATATTTGTATTATTTACTAAATATATTGAATATGTACAAAATAATAATATTTAATATTTATAAAAAAAGTATATTTTATATAAAATATTTTCAGAAGATAAAATAAAATAAAAATTAGAAAATAAATGTATTTGGTATTATTCCTAATATTCTAAACAAAATGCATTATGTATTTATTTATATATATAACTAACTAAAGCAAATAAATATCAAATAAAATGCAAAAAAATGTAGAAAAATGTTTTTTTAATATTTTTATGCTTTAATGAAAAATAACAAATCAGAATCAAAAGGAAAAAATTAAAAATAGCAAATGAAACTCAAAATGGGCCAGGGGGTTCAAAAGTAGAAACAAGGTGCAAATAGGAAAATGAAACAGGCCCAGCCCATGAAGACTTTGTCTTCAACCTCAGAACCTGTATGAACAACAACATGCGTTTTCTATCTCCAGATTCCTTGATCTTTTTCCAAATCTTGCAACATGAAACCTGTAGAGCTTGAAGCCACGATTCTAGACATATAAAGAAATCAATCTAACTCTCAGAAATGAGAGAGAATTTCTTCTCCCCCAATTCCTGACCTAGTTTTTGTTCCATGTTCAGACATCAAATTCTCATAGCATACATAACATAAATGAAAACTAATTATATGGGCATGTTCAGGGCTATGAATGTGACATAATTTCTTCACAAATCTAAACCTAACAATGCCTGGATAGAGAGATACAAGTTCATGAACTTACCTGTTCAGTTGGAATCGTGTGCAACAACGAAGATGCTTACAAGGCAAGGTAATGTTTTGTATAGCTTCCTTGATGTCTCAGGATGCTATTCCAACCTTTAGTTTGCTTGGAAACCAAGAGAATCATGCTATGGTACTTCAACTGCAAAACAGAAAAATGAAAATGGTGATGTTAGCTAGGGATGTTACAGGTCGTGTTTAGGGCTTGGAACAGTTTCAAGGGATGATGTGGGATGTGTTTGAAGTGGTTTCAGCAAGAATGCACGAATGGATTGAGTTATGGAACTCAATTTACAGCAGGTGCCCTGTTTTGGCAGTTCTATGGGGTTTCTGTGTTTGAGAAGGCAATGGAGATGGTTGGCTCGTGCTTTAGGTCAGGGTGGTTGTTTAGAATGTGTTCACAATCTTTTCTTAAGCTTGTCTTGGCTGGGATGAGAGTTGCGAGTTGTTATGCAATGTTTCTTCAACTTTAAGCAACAAAGTGTCAAGTGGTTTTCTAGACTGATGGAGGCCCCTCTAATGTGCTGCTAAGCTTGCCCTTGATCAGTGGGATTAGTCTAATAACTTGTGCCAAGGAGATTTGCTGTGTACCTCTTGATTTGCTAATTGACATAAAGTTCTACTTTTGCAAAAATGGACATTATGCTTTTTCTATTTATGGCTTAGTTTTGCATACAATGCTTGAACACACAAAATAAGGTCTTGGCACAATGAGTTAGCATTAAATTTATGAGTGCAAAAGGGATATAGGACCTGTAATCAAGGAATGCAAGCTGAGTTCAAAATTGCCTAAGTGTATGAACATGAAAATTGGCCATAACAAAAGTGAGTTTTTTCCAATTTGCCAAATTCGATTCTCCCTAACCATGAGGTTGTTTGATGAATTCTTGGACATTTTGGAAAGCTTGGAATGTGTACTACAATCCATCTTTGAAATGCAAATTGAAATTCCAAGTGGAAGCATGTGAAAAATGGTCTTGAAGTTAGGCAAAAATCCTGCCTAAAATAGGTCAAATTTCTCTAAGTTAAGAATGGTTTGGTACCCTTGTTCCAAAAATTGTAATTTGAGCTACAAGCTTCTTTTGAGGAAACTTTGTGAATCAAAGTTGTAGATTTTGAAATGGACTACAACTTTCATGTTTTGACTTTTGCTTGAATCCAAATGAATCTTGGTGAGAAAGTGGGACAAAGTTAGGAAAAAATTAGGGTTTTTCATAACTTAGAAAAATTCTAAGTTATGAAAAATCTTCATTTCAAACCCTAATTTGCAATTTTGGATTTCTTGATGAAAAAGTTTCATGATTTGGCATGTTTTGATGAAAAATGAATCTTGACACTTGATTTTGACCAAAAAGTTAAAGTTTGACTTTTCAGTATACAGTCAAAATTGATCAATTGATTGGGAAATTCAATTGTCAATCTTGTGCATTTGGGATCTTTGGAACTTGTTGAGTATGTCAAGACAATTCCATGGGGTCCTTGAGTCCATATGTGAGCTTGGTTTGCCATTGGCTAGGTCAAACAGTCAAAAATTGCCTTTGTGCAGTCAAAACCCTAAAAATGACCATTTTGCCCTTTTGGTGATCTGATCAAATTTCTTGTGGAATTGTGATCCAAACTTGATCAAATGGTCCATGTGAGTTCATAATGTTGATGTGGGTCAATTTTCATGAGGTTTGACTGTCAATTGGCCACAGTTGACTTTTTCCCCAATACAGCTGATTTCTAGGTCAACTGTCCAATTGACTGGGCAAAATTTGGAATCAAGACTTGAAACTTGGTATGGATAAACTTTGGAGTCCAACATGAAGCATGAAAGTCATCTTAGGCATTTTAGGTCAAAATATCTTTGTGCAAACACAAACCCTAGTTTGGGTCAACAGTGTTAGGAGAAGTCTTGCAGAGGAAACCCTAACTGGATCTTGAGCTCCAAGGACCTTGTGATGAGAAAAATGTTGAGAAAATGGGAGGGTAAATTTTGGGGTACAACAGTGACCAAGATCCATCAAAGAAGAAGATGCAAGAGGAAGTTTGTTATGAAACAGTTAGAAGATGAAAAAGATAAATCTTGTGTATTCTGTTATCCAAAGAAATGGATACTATATATAATCTGTACAAATAATGAATTGATAGAAATAAGACACATGTCAATCATCTATTACTACAAAATACAAAAAAGGGAAACTAAGCTATATATATACACTGATAATATGTTTAAATGATTCATCCATCACTACTATGAGGACAATCAACTCTGATTACTTGGATCATGTCGGACACATCAGCCAAGAATGGAATAAACAAATAAAATTATGGGAGTTTATACTCTTCATTTAGTCACACTATAACAATAAGAAAGAGTATTATGCTTTAACTTACTATGTTTAAAAGGGCAACACTTTGCATGAAGTAAAACTTGTTGCAACATAGATACTTCATGGACCTGTATCTTTAGTTCACATCAATATTATTGTTATTCAGGATCAACAACCGAAGGGGATGACATATGTTTCATCAACTCATTACTAAGGTCAAAGAGTTCATTCAAATGGCATTGATACTCAGATAAGTTACTCGTCTCGTTTATCTTAGTTGATTCTGAATTACATGTCTAGTTTATTATTTTAAGACATGTTCAGGTTTATTTCCCATGTGTTTGATGAAAAGCCCTAATAACACCATGCCTACTTCTACTGCATTTCATGGTTTGAGCACTACAAAGTTATGTCAGAACTTCTAACTTTGTGATAATACATTATTGTTTATTAAGAAAACTATCAATGTGACTTTGCAGACCATGTGAGTTTTATGTTGTTGTACTTGATATTAATTAGATGCAAAAGTAGTCAATCTATAAATCAAGAGGATCACACCATAGAAATCAATAGGAAAAGGTTGTGGATTATGTTCAGCCGGTTGCTACTTTTGTAGTTTCAGATTCATGTATTATCGATGGGGCATCACGATTCTCACTTAATTGTTCAGCCGGAGAATATTGGAGTTGAGTGAACCAACGGAGAGAATGAGTCATGAAGCTGAAGACATCGGCTTTATAGTCACCTCCATATCATGGTCCTGGCAGACGAGGTTCACAACAAAGTATCAGATACAGAAATATAAGTTGTTCTTACTAGTTTTTGTTAGCATAGGAGTTGATGCCTCTGATTGATAAAGAACTTACAGCTTTTCAGGGTGGAGAATGCACACTCGTTCTCTAGGATTACAAGCCTCCAAAATAACTTCATCTTCGTTCTCGGTAGAGGAGATGTTCTTCAGAGACCGGTGTTTCCCTATCTCCATTGCGTCAAAAATACTATTCTTACTGTCCATTACTTCTAGATCAAAGGGAGCAGAGGTTTCCATCACCATCTCCATGGAACCTGGGGATGAAGGGGCGTAGTCAGAATCACTTTCAAAAGTGAGGATTCATTATAAACCTTGTTCATGACTCGAGTATGCTCTTTTATGCTTAAGACATTTTGCATCTCTCACATGCACTCATACCACAAAGCTTTTCTTTTCTCGGCGTTTTTGGGTTTGATAACGTTTCCAGTGCTATCACACCTTCTTATGATAACCATTCTTTTGAAAATAGCAGAAAATATGAATAAAGTAAAAAGCAATGTAAAAGAGGGGAATACATGGTTAAAGCATGCTTTGCGTTTGAGAAGGATTCGTTGATGAAGAGAGCATTATGAAAGTTGCAAACGGTAAGATCTTGATGAAAAAGGGGGAGGAAAATGGGGCTTAAATAAAGATCCATAGTAAATGATGGTAGTAGTAGGGGAACAGACACCTATAACCAAGTCTCCATAAAAGGTCATCATTATACTGGAAAGAAATCATTCAAAAGATTTGTCTCTCTGTTTCCTGCCACGTGCGCAAAAAGGTTCAAACATGTGGATATTTTGCAGTTTCAAACTAGCAATATTTCGGGCTCATTTATGATTGAACATAAAATCCTGATACCGACATGTATTTTCGAGGGGCTTATGTACATCCCAGAATAAATATGTTGGGTCGGGACCTGTAGTCAACTTAAGAAGGATGGCGAGAAGGCAAGAAAGTGTTAATACATGTGTACATTAGGTTATTGTCCTTGGGACCAAGGGGCTAGGCTACGTCCTATCTCTGGGTACCTACATCCAGGTAATGCTCTCCAGGACGCGACCCAACATGATACGAAGAGTCATCGTGAGGACTCATCCGTAACTCCAGAAACAGTCACTAGCTATTAATCATCAGTCGTTACCCTTAGTTAAGTGTATCAATGATGGTTGGCGGAAGACGTTTCAAGGTAATAATAACGTGATGAACTCCAAGGGTGCGCCTTAAAGGAGTCTCTTGGATGTATTACGGAGGCTATATATAGGGGCTCCCGCAAGAGGGATAAGAAATACGTTCATTCTTGAGACAATACGTATTGCAAGCGTAGCTCTCAAATCTCCAATCATACTTACAAAAATCTACCTTTGAGGCTCTCCCTATTCCTATAGGGAAGCTAATCGTTTAGCATTCCTACGCAAGAACATTTGGCGCCCATCGTGGGGCCTCAGTAAAACTGTCTTAGGCCATACAACAACCGCATTCAACAAAATGCCAACTAATGAGGACCCCCTAGATATGGCACAAATATTGGCCATGGTGGAGGCCCTCGGGCAATAAAACTATACCTTACAACATAGTCTAGCAGACCCGCAATAATAGAGTCAGGGGGGGACCCTTTGGAAAAGGAGCTTATGGAGCCTTAACCACTCTCATAGGCAATCTGGGATGATCAAGTCCCTGACAACTTCAAAGCATCATCACTCACAACTTATTATGGCAAGTCTGATCCTCAAGAGCACGTTATTGCTACCAATAATAAGATGGAAATAATAGGCCCTACTGATTCCCTGAAGTGTAAACTCATGGAGGAAACCTTCAAGGATGTAGACTTGAGGTGGTATATGAGCCCACCCCGACTATTTGTGGAAAAATACAAAAATCTGATCAAGAAGCTGGTACAACACTTCTTGGTTAACAGACACCGCAAGGTGTCAACCACTACCTTGTTTAACGTTTGACAGGGGCAGTCAGAACCCTTGCAAGAGTTCTTGTCCATATTCAATGAAGAAACCATCAAAGTCTCAAATCCTAATCAAGAGATGTTTATGGGAGCGTTTCAACATGGTTTACGGGCTGGGAAATTCAATGAGTCCCTAGCTCAAAAACCGACCTCCAACGTGGAGAAGATTATTAACAGAGTAGAATGTTACATCAAAGTAGAAGAGAGTAAACGAGAGAAATGCTCGAGAGACACTAATGAAAAGTCCAAGAACAAGTAATATGGAACAGGGAGACGCCAAGAACCTTTCGGATACGCTACTCGGGAATGTTCCTGGGTACATCCTGGGGAAAGGACTGGTCAGAGACCTAATTGCAAACACTTGGTTTCAGATGAGGATTTGACTCTGTTTAATAGTCAGAGGGGCGATATATTGCAGGAGGTTGGCCACTTGAATATGATTGCAACGACACCATCCTATTCTAGGGGGGCTTACATTGTGATGGGAAAGGATGCCAGAGCTTGGTGTAGTTATCACCAACTTCGGGGTCACCGCTTCGACGACTGTCACCAACTGAAGAAAGAGATTGAGGCTATAACACCCTGTACATATATGTCTAGAATAATATGTCGTGATGAAAAAAATGGTACAACGAAACATACAATAATTGGAAAAGAACAAGAAATTTAAACTGTATACAATATAATACAATACAATATCAAACTTATACGAATAACTTGTCTTCAATATTTCACAACGAAAAGATAACATCTACTAAGGTATTTCTACCATCTACTCGTCAGCAGTCTTCAAAACTGACCTTCTAGCAATTCTCCCACTCATAACCCGTTCCTGAAAATAATAAAAGGATTGGGGTGATATTACTAAATCTCAATGAGTTCCCTATCTTACGGGTTCACTCAGTTCTACAGGGTGCATGCATCAAAAACAGATTCACCGCAAATCTGAGTTTTTCTCTCATGGTCGGGTACAAATACACAATAACAGTACACCACAATTGGAAGTCCCATAGCTATCCAATAAGGCACACAATACATAGTCATACAAAAACAAGTATGTAAACCTGTACCCGTGTACGAGGAATCCAAGAGTCCATCATTTCCCCTACTCAAGTTACATTATCACACCCTCGGTGATTTCCACCCGTGCATCACATCGAAAGACATTCCTCGGTCATAGCACAATGATACAGATCATTCCTAAGTGGAATTCCATCAGTGACAAGTTCTAGAGTGACATTACCGATAAGGCGTCACAACTCATCCGTCATCCAAATGCATATGATTAACTACTGGTGCAAAAATGCCGTTTTGATAAAACGAGCCCATAGAGAGAAAGCCTAATAGTCTTGCCTATATGGCACCATTAGAGGTGAGTTTAGTCACGTTGTGATATTTTCTAAGTGCAATTACAACCCCACCATACCAAGCATGCGGTGTTCTTAATTGCTGGTAGAACACCACACATGGACCCACACAAGCGCATCACAATGGTAGCTAAGGTGTTATAACATAGCAAGCACGCATATGTGATCTCATCAAGTGTGGAAATGCCCTACAACTTTGGCTCACAACTGCACATACAATAGTATAAATGGCACACATTGTCTAAGTCATAAGTGATTTATGTCCTAGTTGTCAGGCCTACTCTGATTCAATCATACATCAATCCACATGAATACACAACACCGAACGTTCAACCAGAATGATGGGAAATCATAATTATCTTTTATGATACCATATATTGTATAACTCATACAACAATTCATCTGAACGTTCAATCTGGAATGAACGAGGACATACACAGAGTCATGTTATATCATTTTATCATATAATATGTGTGATACGGTGGCAAAACCGACTATTTGAATGCTGGTTTGCATTTTGGGTTTTTTTGTTCGCAAAATGTCGCCGTAAGAAAGAGTCGCCACTGACTTTTATTTCATCCAACCGGAAAGGAAAAAAGTACAGAAAAAAATCCTTTTTCGAGATATTATGAGTACGGGGGGTAGATTATAGAAAGGGAATGTGTTAGAACCCTTTCTATCCATGGTTTTCCATGGGCTCCTAGGTACTTGCTCATCTTTTAAAATTGCTTGTGTATGTGCTTTGTTTGAAAAGTTTGACTTCGTGATAACCCTTGTATCAGTCCTCAAAAGTGTGACGAAGTTGTTTTGAAATTTGTTTTGAAATGTGTAAGTGTGAATAGCTTTGACTTAAGCAAGTACCTATTAGCATCAACCTACTCTAAAAAAGATCGTTTCTATTCTTGTTGCTTTAGACAGCGCTATCCCACTATTGAGAAATAGGTAGCACCTTTGTTGGAGTTGTAAAGGTCAATTCGAAAGGGACGTACGATCACTAGAGCAATGTTAGGACATCCTAGTAATAACCCTAGAGTCTTAAGATCATATTCGAGGCAACATTTCCGAAGCAACATTCGAACGGGACATTTTGATCTTTTAGAGAATAGGGTAACCACTAAGACACCCTATACTTAATGATTGTTTACCGAAGGCAACCGAAGTGAGAGTATACCCTAAGAGTGATATGTGCGAGTGATTGGTTTCAATTATTTATCTTTGCACATTAGGGTTTTCTAACCGTATTAATTTGTCATGCATTCTTGTCATACAATCCTATTAGCATACATCTAAACAGTTAAATATTTGCAAAAATTAAGATGCGAGATCTACGCTATTACAATGCTTTGGGGAGGGGGATTAATTACATATCCAAAAACCCGGGAAAAAGCGATAAGTAAAAAAGTCCTAGATTAAACTATTACAAACCATGAGCATTTACAGAAATATTGGTAAAAATAATTAACACGCGCGCGATGAATCGAATACGGAGCAACTAGGGTTTTGACCCTTTCCTAAACCTAATTGCGATTGATTAAAAAAAGTTTTTGTCATGTTTTGTTATTTAAAAAAAAATAAAGAAATCATTAAATTAAAAAGAAAATCCTAATTCTAATTAATTTTAAATTAAGAAAAATAAATAAATTTATTCTAAAACCTATTTTTGTATTTTTATTTATTTGAGAAATAGAGAAAAATAAAATTAAATCAAAAGCTTTAACCTAATTGCTAATTTGATTTTATTTAAGAAAATAAATTGCAATTTTCCTAAGCTAAACTAAATTACATTAAAAACAAACTAAAATAAAAAGCCTAATTCTAATTTTTTTGAATTATTGATTTTATGATTTTTTTTATGAAAAATAATAATCTGTGAATTAAAGAAAATAAAAATAAATATTGAAAGATTTAAATAAACTAAAAGAAAAAAGAAAGGAATAATGGGCCTGGTGTTGTTACTGAAAGGGGGGGGTTGGAATATAAATTTCTGGGCCCAAGGTTGATGGCCCGTTTGACTTGCTTGATCCAGTGTGCACGTTGACTTGAGAAGCATGGTAGGCTTCCAAGGGGAAAGCCTTGGATCTGAGCTAGAGACGTGATGGATGGTTGGATCTTGATGGCACACGGTGAACCTCCTGATGTGTAGCACGCTGGATTACCTGTTGAAGAAAAATATGAACAAAGGTTGGGACCTGGGGATCAAACCCAGGTCCTTATGCATATTGCCAATGTACGCTTGCCAACTGAGTTGCAATTTTTATTTGTCCATATAATAAAAACAAAATATGATATAATGAAAACAAAAACGCTGAAACCCAAACGAACGAAAATTTGAATGGACGAGTGGTAGGCTGACACGCATCTTCTTCTCCATGGAACTGTCGTCTTAGGTAAACAAACTTTTACCTACGGACGTTTCGTAGTAGGTATAGCCCTGTGTATCTCAAAAATTGTCCATAGGCAAGATAAATGAGTATGGCTAGTACCATTCAACTCGTCTCATCCTCACGAGTATCATGGTACCAGAATCAACATTCAATTTAACCTGTGCTGCAAACCCTAAAACTAAACAAGAAACCCTAGCCATGGAAGTTTTACGTACAGTCAATAAAAATGCAATCGAATATAGTGATTAGCTTGCAAACTCAATAAGGAACAAGAATATGTAATCAAAATGTGCAAATGATGTATAAATCAATAAAAACGAAAACGATTTTTCTTGGCTAACCGTGTGACTGCTACAACGTGTTTCAGGATATGAGGAGGCTTGCTAATGATTGGAACACGTTCCTGAGACACCCAGCAATCGATTGGTATGGTTGAGATGGCTTGAGATGGCCTGCAACTTGGAATTCGATCTGCACTTTCCCTTTGAAATTTTGAAGTTTTTTCTTCCTCTTTCACGACTGCTCAACCCAAATTAGCTTATTTAATCTTTCCAAACTTGCTTCAATTCAATCTTTTTCCACCCAAATTAGCCTTGCATGAATTTATTCTCAATTAACAGCACATAAGATCTTCCTTCAATGCAAAAATCAACCCTAAAACACATTATATGATTTATTTAGATTTATTTGATTTTATTTGAATTTTAAGTGAATAAAAATAAAAATAAATTAAATAAATAAATAAATAAATCATGGGGGGTCCCATGGGTCGTGGACTATGCTAGGAATGAGATGAAATCTTAAAAATATGGGCCCATGCGGAAAAAAGGAAATTTTGATCAATGTTGACTTTTGACAATTTCCCAAAAATTGTCAACTTTGACAATGCATATCTCTCTCAATTTTGATCCTAGGATGGTGTTCTTGGACTTTTTAGAAAGATCAGGATGTCCTATAAGCAACCCTTTTGGTCTCATATCAATTGAGTCTTCCATGTTCATGTATGAAGCTTTGACCCAAAAGGTGTTTTTGTTGACTTTTCAAAATGACCTATAATGTCAAAATTTATATCTTTTTGTGAGTTCATATTTTGAACTTGGGAGATGAAGATGAATTATAGGTAATTGAATCCTCTTCAAAATGAGCTTTGAATGTGTCATTTCTGATAAAGTATGAGAAAGTTATGTTTGGTCAGAGTTGAGTTGACTTTTCCTACAAAACCCTAATTTAGCAACTTTTGGGTTTTGATGAATTGTGAGAAATCCTTGATGAATCATGATCAACCCTTGATAAAATTATGAATGATACTTCAAAATGAGGATTTTGACCAAAAATCTTGAAGTTTGACTGTATGTGAGCCACAATTGACTTTTGACCTAGCACAATCGATTTTCATCCCTTTGAGCCATTGACTGAGCAAACTTCCTATGCAAGGCTTGAAACTTGACATGGATTATCTTGAGAACATATTAGGACAACGGTGAGCATTTGGGATCCTTTGGACTCAATCATCTTGATGAAAAATGAAACCCTAATTTGAGGTAGACTGCCTTAGGAGAGAGTTTGTCTGGTCAACTCTTGGACTTCATTGAGCAATTTGAGGACCTCACTTGACATGTATTTATAAATATGGGAGGGAAAATTTTTGGGTACAACAGCTGCCCCTGTTCAATCTTCTTAAACCTGAGGATGTAGATTGGCTTGTCTGCCTTTCGTGATATGAAGGTAGAAGATGATTGAACACTAGAGTGCCCAGAAATTTGCACTCGTATGAAGTGATTTGTGATATAGGGAATGGGCTTATAGATGCCATTTGGTAGCTTCTAGAGAACTGTCGGAGATGGGCTTAAATATGCCATCCGAAGAGATGTCCATCGTATAAGAGATTCCTTTGCGAGGACCCGTATACCTGTTGTTGAGGAGGACTTAGCTGGGGAATGCTGGTTTCTGTCTTGGGAGAAATAGAGTTTTAGGAGCTTCAATTATCTGTTACTCTACTGGGGAACAATTCCGATTTGGAAAGCGGAAGCGAACTGTGTGTTTGGTCGGGGTACATGTTGCACCGTAACTTTCTGGGGAAATGTGAAATCCAGTGTGTTAGATCGGGTCCCGGTCTTACAGTGTTATGGACTGCTGTCTGGGGATAAGAGAGGAAGAACCCGGATAGTAAGAAACCTAGATAGTAGGGTTACTTCGAGATGAAATCCTGGATAATAGGGTTGTGAGAAGGAACCTAGATAGTAAGGTTACTTCAAGATGAAAACCTGGATAGCAGGGATGTGAGAAGGAACCTGGATAGTAGGGTTACCTCGAGATGAAAGCCTGGATAGAAGGGCTGTGAGAAGGAACCTGGATAGTAGGGTTACCTCGAGATGAAATCCTGGATAGTAGGGCTGTGAGAAGGAACCTGGATAATAGGGTTACTTCGAGATGAAAACCTGGATAGTAGGGTTGTGAGAAGGAACCTGGATAGTAGGGTTACCTAGAGATGAAAGCCTGGATAGTAGGGTTGTGAGAAGAAACCTGGATAGTAGGGTTGTGAGAAGGAACCTAGATAGTAGGGTTACTTCGAGATGAAAGCCTGGATAGTAGGCCTGTAAGAAGGAACTTGGATAGTAGAGTTGTGAGAAGGAACCTGGATAGTAGGGTTACTTCGAGATGAAAGCCTGGATAGTAGGGCTGTTTCGGAATGAGTTTGGGTAAAATTACAGAGGGACCTGGGTAAGGTTGTTCTTGTCGTGTCGATGATTACTCTATTAAACTTCGAGCGTTGATCATGGAAATGCTGGAAATTATTGATAATAAATGCCTTTCCTGAAATAAATACAGGGTTAGTTATGTGCGATGCATGAAATGCAGGGTGAGATGATGTTCTCAAAATAAATGAGATTATGTTATATGTGATGTATGCATATGTCGTGATGTATGAACATGAAATGATGACGTAATAATCTGAGTCCTGGAAAACAAATCCATGACTGCTATAAGAAACTGTAGTTCCTCTACTTCTGTTGGGGATAGTGAACAAAGATCACTGTGCCGGGGATTTTCCCCTTGGCTAGCAAATATTCTGCCGGAAGAGACCCTGTCTAAGGATAACTCTGCGGGGAATAGCTTTGTTGGAGAGGAAATACTCGGTTGATAGATCTGCTGACTTGGAGAAATAAACTCCACCGGGGATGAATTTTCGTTGCTGGTGATAATGAATTCTATTGGAGATTGAATTTCTGCCTCTGAGAGAAATAAACTCTGCTTAGGGAAAATTTTACTGACTCACTCGCGATTGCGAATCTCAGTTGGGGAGAGTTATGTCCTATTCGGGAAAGCTAACATCACTGCCTTTGGATACTTTTTACTCTGGGGAGTGTATGTACCCCTGCTTATATTCTCAAGTTGGCTCTATCCCGGTACCTGATGGGCAGAGTGACTGTAAGGTTTGGGCACTTCTTGTTTGCCCCTGTTCCTGGAATTACGAGTAATCGTCTTTGTTTCTCATGTAAATATTTATGAGCAATAATTATTTTCAAATGCATATATCAAAAATGAATCATTGGACGTTCTTGCAAAACAAAACAGAAAAATAAAAACGAAGTGAAGCTTCTTGTGAAAATGAATTGTATTGATTTTTGAAGTTGTCCTATAATAGGTGTTTTGTACAAAGAAGCCGACGCTCTAGTAAGAGAACACCGCCGAAAGATAGAAATTACAATTTGTGTTTTAAGAAAGAAAAACAGCTATGTGAAATGAACCTCATTGGGTTCCAACTATGCTATTTCCTTGATGTCTCCAAGCATCTCATCGCTTTACTGCTTGGTCGAAGGTGGGTCAGGTTGATTGGTGTTGTCTGAGCTTAATAGTCGATATCGAAGTCTGGTTACAAGATGATCCAATGAGACATAGTGTTACGCTTCGATCCCTAATTTTTTCCTGGACCGCCCTTTCGGGTTTTCAGTCCACCGGGATACCCTTTTTTGCCCAAGTCGCCTTTCCAGGTTTTCGAATTGCCGGGTGTACAGTTTTTTCATTTTCATCCCTTACTTTTGCCCGAACGCTTTTGGTTCTCCGGGAAGCCCATATTTTTTCCTAGGCCAGTCAACCTAGCGGGTCTTTGATTATGCATAGTATCTTTTCACTATGTCTGCATTGACGAGGTGAGGGAGGTCGTCACCATCCATGGTGATTAGAATCATAGCTCCTCCTGAGAAAATGTTCTTAACCACAAATGGCCCTTCATATGTGGGGGTCCATTTTCCCCTGGGATCACCTTGCGGCAGTATGATGCGTTTGATCACTATATCCCCAACTTGATATTCTTGACGTCTGACTTTCTTGTTAAAGGCCTTGATCATCCGCTTTTGATACGTCTGACCATGACAGATAGCAGTAAGTCTCTTTTCATCGATTAGATTCAGCTGATCAAGTCGGGTTTGGATCCAGTCATCCTCGTTCAAACCCGCATCCTTCATAATCCTGAGAGAGGGTATCTGGACCTCGATGGGTAGGACTGCCTCCATGCCATACACCAAAGAGTAGGGTGTTGCCCCTGTCGATGTTCGTGCTGAGGTACGATACCCATGAAGAGCGAATGGTAACATCTCTTACCAGTCTTTGTATGTCACCGTCATCTTCTGCATAATCTTCTTAATATTCTTGTTAGTCGCTTCAACAGCGCCATTCATCTTCGGCCGGTAGGGAGAAGAGTTATGATGCTGAATCTTGAACTGCTTGCAAAGCTCAGTGATCACTGTGTTATTGAGATTTGTACCATTGTTAGTAATAATCCTCTCTGGTACACCATATCGACAAATCAGATTGTGTCAGATGAACCGCGCTACGACGTTCTTGGTTACTGTAGCAAAGGAAGCTGCCTCAACCCACTACGTAAAGTAATCAATGGATACCAGAATAAAGCGATGCCCATTAGACGCAGTAGGTATGATCTCGCCGATCATGTCGATTCCCCACATTGCAAAAGGCCAAGGAGCTATCAAGACATTCAGGGGAATTGGAGGTACATGCACCTTATCAACATAGACTTGGCACTTATGACAGGTTCGAGAATGCTGATAACAATCGGCTTCCATAGTGGACCAGTAATATCCTTCCCGTAGGATTTTCTTTGCCATGGTATGTCCACTGGAATGAGTTCCGAAAGTTGAATCAAGGTTACGCTTATAAAGGATTCCATTACTGATGAAGAACTTCGCAGCGAACCTTCTCAGAAACTTCTTATCCTTGACCGATGCCCCTCGGGGTATTCGTGAGCCTCAAGATACCTTATTAACTCATGAAACCAGGGTTTACCTACTACCTCTTCAGTCTCAATAATGCAACAATGCGCGAGTTCATCCATCCTCTCAATGGTAATTTGGGGAGCTTCATTGTCCCACCTGACTTTGAACATAGAAGACATGGTAGCTAGCGCGTCCGCCAACTGGTTCTCTTCTCGTGGGAAATGTTCAAAGGTTATCTCCTCAAAGTGTGGGAGCAATGTCAGTACATACTCTTTGTAAGGAATAAGATTCGGGTGCTTTGTATCCCACTCGCCTTTGATCTGACTTATCACCAGAGCGGAATCTCCAAATACACTCAAGAACTTAATCCTCGGGTCAATAGCAGCTCGAAGACCCATGATACACGCTTCATACCCCGCCATGTTATTGGTGTAGTTAAAACATAATCGGGCAGTGAACAGAGTATGAAAACCCTTAGGAGATATAATTACAGCGCCAATGTCGTTACCCAAAGCGTTTGATGCTCCATAAAAATACATAGACCATCAGGATCCCTCCTCGGGTCCTTCATCCGGTCCAGTTTCTTCGTAGTCGGTTACCAACATGATATTCTCATCCGGGAACTCGAAATTCATGGACTGGTAGTCATCCACGGCATGATGCCCCAAATGATCCGCCAACACACTCCCCTTGATTGCTTTCTGGGTTGTGTATTAGATGTCGTACTCGGTTAAGATCATCTGCCATCTTGCTATCCTTCCGGAGAGAGCGGGCTTCTCGAAAATATACTTGATTGGATCCATCTTTGATATCAACAGAGTGGTTTGAGTCAGCATATACTATCTCATCCGGCGAGCAGCCAATGCCAAAGCGCAACAAGTTTTCTCGAGCAATGAGTATCAGGTCTCACAGTCGGTAAACTTTTTGCTAAGGTAGTAAATATCGTACTCTTTTCGGCCAGACTCGTCATGCTGCCCTAGCACACACCCCATTGAATTGTCTAGCACTGTCAAGTATAAGATCAAAGGTCTTCCTTCAACTGGAGGCATCAAAATTGGTGGTTCTTGAAGGTATTCTTTGATTCTCGAAAGCGGTATGGCATTCATCATTCCACTTTACCACTTGATCTTTCTTCAGCAGCTTGAATATTGGCTCACAAGTAGCAGTCAGATGTGAAATGAACCTGGCGATGTAATTCAGACGTCCCAAGAAACCTCTAACTTCCTTCTCTGTGCAGGGAGCCGGCATCTCTTGTATGGCTTTTACCTTTGCGGGGTCTACCTGAATACCTTTGTCAGTAACCACAAAACCCAGAAGCTTACCAAACCTTACCCCGAAGGTACACTTGTTCGGATTCAACATTAGCCTGTACGTCTTCAACCTGTCAAATAGTTTTTGGAGATGATCAAGGTGCTCTCCCTCAGTCTGGGATCTGGCTATCATGTCATCAACATAAACCTTGATCTCGTGGTGAATCATATCGTGGAATAAAGTGACCATGGCGCGCTGATAAGTTGCCCCAGCATTCTTCAACCCGAAAGGAATTACCTTGTAATAAAAGGTGACCCACTGTGTAACGAAGGTTGTCTTCTCCATGTCCTCAGGAGCCATTTTGATTTGGTTGTAACCAGAAAAACCATCCATGAAGGAGAAGATCTTATGCTGCGCGATGTTGTGGACCAGAACATCGATGTGAGGAAGTGGGAAGTCATCCTTGGGGCTTGCCCTGTTCAGATATCTATAGTCCACACACATCCGTACCTTACCGTCCTTTTTAGGTACCAGAACAATGTTGGCAACCCACTGCGGATAAGAAGTAACAGCTAAGAACCCTGCGTCGAACTATTTCATGACTTATGCCTTGATTTTCTATGACATTTCAGGGCGCATACGGCAGACCTTCTGCTTTACCGGAGGGTAGTCTTCTTTAGTCGGCAGGAGATGTACCACAATATCAGTGTCCAAACCAGGCATGTCTTCATAGGACCAGGCAAAGATCTCAACATAGTCGCATAGCATCTGTATTAACCGTTGTTTGACACCAGGCTCCAGATTCTCACCTATCTTAACCTCTTTCCTGTCTTCCTCTGTACCCAAATTTACTGACTCAACTGGCTCTTCATGAGGATGTATGACCCTCTCTTCCTGCTGCAATAGTCTAGCAAGTTCTCCAGGAACCTCATAATCATCCTCACTTTCATCCTCGACTTGGTTGATCGGATTTTTGAAGTCATAACTGGCAGTAGCAGAGTCGTTATCAATGGGCTCTAGAGTGGATATGGATCTGCAGTATGATACGTGAGTGTGTGTAAGAGAATAGTTATTTTGATAAAGTGGGAAACATAAAAGAAAATACAAGGAGTGCAAAATTTGTAATGCAAGAAAAGTCCAATGCTTTATTAATGACATATGAAATGACAAATAATAAGCCCTCATAAGCAAAGCCAAGGTGCCTCGGGCAAGGCACCGGGCCGTAAAGTTTCAAACTGTTTATTACAAATCTTAAAACAAAAGTCAATTACTGCAGAATAAAAGAAACAGGTATGAAGTCTTTCGCCGTCCAGTTATTTAGTCCACCGTTGGTTGTTGGGTAGATCCAGTTGTCAATGTCTGAATCTTCTTCACTGTCCTCAATTGCATTAACTCCCCGATTGCTAATGTGTAGAGGAGGTCTTCCAGCCCGCGAGCGCCTAACATCCCTTTGAGCCCCTGTAGTAAAGCCCAAACCAAATTTGTCAGTTTTGTGAGTGAAATCAGGGAGCTGACCCCAATTGGTACACCCACCTTCTTCAACTACGGCCCTGGAGTCCTTGAGAGAAACCATCTTCAGCGGAGGTTTGTTGGTAGTAACTTCAGCTGACGCCAAAGTCTGAGGGACCTCTTCGAAATTCTGACAAGGAGTCTCTATGAATTCCCCATCCATCTCCATGTAGCGGAAGGAGTTAAGATGACTCACCATATACTCTTCTTCACCTTGCACTGTGACAATCTTCCCCTTCACTGGGTACTTTAGCATTTGATGGAGCGTGGAAGTAACTGCCCCATCCTTATGGATCCAAGGACGACCCAACAAGCAAGAATATGATGGTCTGATATCCATTACGTAGAAGGTGGACGCAAAAGTCTGAGAACCCACTTTGACAGGGATGTCCACCTCCCCGTGCACCATTATCTTTGACCTGTCGAAAGTCCTTACCACAATGTTACCAGGCTTTAAAGTCAAACCTTCACAATCTAAACGGTCCAACACTTTCTTTGGAAGAACATTCAGTGAGGACCCGGTATCCACCAGCACATGGGCCAAAGTGGTGCCCTTGCACTCGATCGAGACGTGCAGAGCATCATTATGATTTCTTCCTTTCGGTGTCAGAGCCGTATCTGAGAAACCCAACCCATTGTCAGAAGTCAGGCTGGCCACACAATCTTTGAACTGATCGGATGAAGTTTCCTGCGGAACATGCGCAGTCTTGAGAAATGTAATCAAAGCCTTCGCATGGGCTTCAGAACATAATAGCAGAGACAACATGGAGATCTTTGACGGGGTCTGCCCCAGTTGCTCGACCACATTTTAGTCGCTCTTCTTGATAATCTTCAGTATTTCCTCTATTTCTTGTTTAGAGGTTTCCACAACGATTTTCTTCTGTGCCTCCGTCTAGGCAGGCTCACCTATAATTTCTTTGCCCCGAGTCCCAGATGGCTCAGTAGTAGGGTGAGAACTGGAGTAAGAATAGGAATACTAGCAGGTGTAATAATTGGAGTAGGAACAGGATAAATGTCAGAAGTGCCGGTTGGAACAGCAGTTAGAGTAACAGTAGGCTTGATGATAGTCTTTGGGGAAATCTCAGGAGAGAAGACCCTTCCTGTGATACGGTGGGAGAACTGACTATGGTTTTGCGTTTGTTTTCGCAAATGTTTCGGTTGAGCAAGAGTCGCCACCGACTTTTTATTTTATCCTAAGGAAAGGTTTAAAAAGCACAGCAAAAACCTTTGAGATTTTTCTTGGGTTCGGGGAGTAGATTATAGAAAGGGAAGGTATTAGCACCCTTTCTATCCATGGTTATCCATGGGCTCTTAGGTACTTGCTTAGATCAACTTGCCTTGGTTTTCAATTGTTTGAAATGGTGCTTTGTGTGTGGTTTTGAAAAGGTTTTGAAAAAGATGCCTTGTCTAGGCTACCCTTGTAACAATTCTTTACTCGAATGTTTTACAAAAGGTGTTTGTCTTTTTGAAAAGATGTTTCAAGGTTTTTTGAAAGTTTGTTTTGAAAATGTTTGTGAAGTGTGGTTTGAAAATAGGCAAGTGTTTTCTTTTGCAAGTGGACAAGTACTTAAGAGCTATCTACCCTAAAGTTCTCAAAGATTTTTGTTATGTTTTAATCCTTTTAACAATTTTGTTCCACCATTGCATTTGGTGGACAATCTTGTGTTAGGAGGTGAAAGGGACGGGCGCGGGTCATCGTTTAGACCATGATTGCAATAGTGCTAAGTATCTTTGGGCAATTTTCCTTTAAGGGACTTGATCATTTTAGGCAACTTTTCGAAAGCGTCATCGAGGGACTATGATCAATTGATTTGTATTTGTTTTGCCCAAAGAAACCTAACATGCAATATGGCCCATTTATTTGAAGGCAACAAGTGGAATACCCTAGGGGTGCAAGTGTGGTATGTGTTGTCCATTTTCATGCTTGATTATTTTGAAATTAGGTCAAACTAATTTTGTTCTTTTTATTTGCATACAAACCCTAATTCTAGCATGGTATATTTAGAAAGCGTTTAAAGTGCGAAAAGTAAAATTCCTACACTATTACAACACAATATGGGAAGGGGGGGTACAAATGTTCAAATGGGGGAATATTTAGACAAAGAATTTAAACCTAGCTATTACATCAATTTTGGAATATTTGCAAAATAATTGATTGCATAAATTAAATGGAAAATAAAATAAAGATACAAAATGCAAAAAGGTTTTTTATATGTATGAAAAAAAAGTATTATTTATGTCAAATAAAAAGTATTATTTTTGGAGTTTTTTTGTGTTTTAAGGGTAAAACCCTAATTTCATTAAATGAATATATATATATATATATATATATATATATATATATATATATATATATATATATATATATATATATATATATATATATATATATATATATATATATATATATATATATATATATATATATATATATATATATATATATATATATATATATATATATATATATATATATATATATATATATATATATATATTATTTAATTTATACAAGTATTTATTTATTATGTACAAAAAATAAAATAAAATGAAGTATATTCATAAAAAAGTATTTTTCATGTCAAATATTAATAAAATAAAAAATGTATGTATTTTTTGTATTTTAACCTAAATATACTAATAAATATATATATATATATATATATATATATATATATATATATATATATATATATATATATATATATATATATATATATATATATATATGTATTAATTTCTAAATATGTATTATATATATATAAATAATAATATTTAAAATTTATAAAAAAAAGTATATTTTACATAAAATATTTTCAAAAGAAAAAAGAAATAAAAATCAGAAATAAAATATATTTACATGATTTTTCTAGTTTTTTTTTCTAAATAATAGTGTATATATATATATATATATATATATATATATATATATATATATATATATATATATATATATATATATATATATTTATGTATAAAGGTCCATATAAACAAATAAATACCTAAAAAATGCAAAAATGGTGTAAAAATAATTTTTCATGTTTTTAATATTATTAGGAAAAATAAATAAGTCAGAATAAAAAAAGAAAAGTCAAAAAAATCAATAAATCAAACAAAATGGGCTCAGGGGGTATGAAATCACAAATATGGTGTGAAAAGAAATAACACAACAGGCCCAGCCCATGAAGCTTCTTCTTCAACCTTCAGACAAAAGATGTCAAAAACGCGCGCCTGTTTTTCAAGTTCAAACATCTGGATTCTTTGATCTTTTGCACAAACTCACAACATAAGAAATGTTAGGCATTGAATCACGATTCCAGATATGTAAAGAAATCAACCTAACTCTCAGAAATGAGAGAGAATTTTGACATTCCCAAATCCTGACCTAACTTTTCTTCCATATTCAAACCTTAAATTCTCACAGCTCAAGCAAAATAAATGAAAAGTAAAAGCATGTACAGATTCAGGGGCATGAGTAGAACACTTCTTATTCACAAACCTAGAGCTAATGATGCCTATACTAAGAGTTAGAAGTTCAAAAAGATACCTGTTCAGTTGAAGTTCTATCTGGCAATGGGGGAGCTTTCAGGGCAAGATGATGATCTGTATAGCTTGCCTGAAGTGTGGTGATGCTATTCCAATGCTTACTTTGCTTTGAAACCCCTTGAATCGAGCTATGGACCTTCAACTGCAAAATAAGAAAGTGAAAATGGTGGAACTGGTTAGAGGAGTTACAGGTCGTGTTTTGTGTTTTGGTTAGCTTCAAATGATGCTAGGGAATGTGTTTGATGAGCTTTTAGCAAGGAAGCATGAAAGGAATGAGAGATGGCACTCAAACTGCAGACCCTGCCCTGTTTTTGCAGTTTGAGAGTGATTCTGGGAATGGGAGTGTTTTGGACCTTGTTTGCTCGTGTTCTAGCTTGGGTTTGATGATTAGAAGGTGTATAAAATATTTGCTTAGGCTTGTTTATGCTGAGATCAAAGTTATCTTGTGTTATGCTAAGTTTCTTAACACTTAAGCAAGAAAAGGCCACTTGAGTTTCTAGGCTGATAGAGGCCCCCTAAACATGCTGAAAAACCTCTCCTTGATCAGTGTGTTTTGTTCATAATCTTGTGCCAAAGTGATTTGATCTGTACTTGTGGATTTGCAACTTTGACATAAAGCTTGCTTTTGCAAAAATGGCTATTTCACTTTTTCCATTTATGGCCTAATCCAACATGTAATGCTTAAACTCATGAAACAAGGCCTTAGCACAATGAACATGCATTAAATTATTGAGTGTTGGATGGTTTAAGGGCCTGTAATCAAGTGGCATGCTGGTTTGAGAAATTTGCACAAGTTATGAACATGGAAATTGGCCAATTCAAAAGTGAGTTTTTGCCATATTGAAAAATTCGATTCTCTTAAGTCATGAGGTTTTTTGATGAGTTATTGGACATTTTGGAAAGCTTGGAATGTGTACTACAATCCATCTTTGAAATGAAAATTGAAATTCCAAGTGGAAGTATATGGAAAATGGTCTTGAAGTTAGGTAGAGAACCTTGCCAAAATAGGTCAAATTTTTACTAAGTTAAGAATGGTTTAGTACCCTTATTCCAAAAATTGTAACTTGAGATACAAGCCTTTTTTGGGGAAACTTTGTGAATCAAAGTTGTAGATTATGCAACAAGCTACAACTTTCATGTTTTGACTTTTGCTTGAATCCAAATGAATCTTGGTGAGAAAGTGAGGCAAAGTTGGGAAAAAATTAGGGTTTTTCATAACTTAGAAAAATTCTAAGTTATGAAAAATTCTCATTTCTAACCCTAATTTGCATTTTTTGATTTCTTGATGAACAAGTTTCATGATTTGGCATGTTTTGATGAAAAATGAATCTTGACTCTTGATTTTGACCAAAAAGTCAAAGTTTGACTTTTCAGTATACAGTCAAAATTGATCAATTGACTGGGAAATTCATCTGTCAATCTTGTGTACTTGGGATCTTTTGAACTTGTTGAGCATGTCAAGATAATTCCATGGGATCCTTGAATCCATAGGTGAGCTTGGTTTGCCATTGGCTAGGTCAAACAGTCAAAAATTGCCATTGTGCAGTCAAAACCCTAAAAATGACCATTTTGCCCTTTTGATGATCTGATCAAATTTCTTGTGGAATTGTGATCCAAACTTGATCAAATGGTCCATGTGAGTTCATAATGTTGATGTGGGTCAATTTTCATGAGATTTGACTGTCAATTGGCCACAGTTGACTTTTTCCCCAATACAGCTGATTTATAGGTCAACTGTCCAATTGACTGGGCAAAACTTGGAATCAAGGCTTGAAACTTGGTATGGATAAACTTGGGAGTCCAATATGAAGCATGAAAGTAATCTTAGGCATTTTAGGTCAAAACATCTTTGTGCAAACACAAACCCTAATTTGGGTCAACAGTGCAAGGAGAAGTCTTGAGCAGATGAAACCCTAACTGGATCTTGATCTTCAGGGACTTGGTGATGAGAAATAAATGAGAAATGGGAGGGCAAATTTTGGGGTACAACAGTTGCCCCTGTTCAATCTTCTTAAACCTGAAGAGTTAGATTGGCAAGTTTGCCTTTCGTGACTCGAAGGGTAAAAGGAGATTGGACACTAGAGTGCCCTTAAATTTGCACTCGTCAAAACAATGGATGCGGGAATGGGCTTAGAGATGCCATTTGGAGATGGGCTTAATGATTCCATCGGGAGGAATGACAGAAACTTATCGGGGATGGGCTTAAAGATGCCATCTGGAATGAGTATCAGGAAGGTGTCCATGCTTGCGACCATCTCTGAACTGGGGATATGAATAAGCAATAGATTGACATCCGTTGTTGGGAGGAATCCGTAAACTGTTTTCAAAAAGTCTTGCGAAGAAACTGAACAAGTGATAGGTTAACATCCGTTACTTGGAGAACCCGTGAACTGTTTTCAGAAATCTTGAAGTTGAATAAGCAATAGAGCAGCATCCGTTGTTGGGAAGCATCCGTAAACTGTTTTCAAAGGTTGCATCTGAACAAGTGATAGATTAACATCCGTTGTTGGGAAGAATCCATAAACTGTTTTCAGAAGTCTTGAGAAGAAACTGAACAAGCGATAGGTTAACATTCGTTACTTGGAGAACCCGTAAACTGTTTTCAGAAGTCTTGGAGTTGAATAAACAATAGAGCAGCATCCGTTGTTGGGAAGCGTCCGTAAACTGTTTTCAAAGGTTGCATCTGAACAAGTGATAGATTAACATCCGTTATTGGGAAGAATCCATAAACTGTTTTCAGAAGTCTTGAGAAGAAACTGAACAAGCGATAGGTTAACATCCGTTATTTGGAGAACCCATAAACTGTTTTCAGGAGTCTTGAATTTTGAAGAAGAACCGGTGTAGGGTTCCCTGATGATGAGCTCGTGTAAAACTGCATCTGGATAAATCTGGAATAAGCATTAGAATGTTGCCATGTCTGGGTCACATCTGAACTATTCCTGGAAAGAATCTCGGAAGATAATGATTTTAGTCCTTCGACTGATCTTACCTGAAAGGTAAAGAGTTGTTATATGCAATGTCATGATGCATGATACAATGTATGTTATATGATATGAATGTAAATGGATGCGCATGTAAGCTGGAGAGCTGTCTTGCAAAGGATAGATGAATCCGGGATGGCTGAAGATAAAAGTATCTTGACTGCTGCCGGGAAGAATAATTCCTGGTCGTTCCTGGAGAAAAAGGAGCTTGGGTTGTATACCAATCTTCTGGGGAATTCCTGATGACTTCTACTGGGGAGTACCAATCTAATAGACTCATGCTGGGGAGGTAAGACCGAGAATCTTCAGTTTGGAGGGAAGTATCTCTGGCGACTTCACTGGGGAACTCAAGATTTGCCCTCCTAAAACTCTGTGGGGAGAAGGTTCACTAGTCTGGCTCCACTGGGATACTGAAACTTAAATTCTGAGGGGAATTGAGTTCCGGAGGATCCTCTGGCTGGGGATAACAAAGATAAGGTTCCTCTGGGGGATTCTGATGAACTTCGCTGGAGGTAGGAAGAATTTGGCGCGTGCGATCTTCCGTGGCAATAAGATGAGGATAACCCAGTTATAAGCCCTTGTGAGGAATAACCTTGAATAAAGCTCGGGGGAGACGTCCGTACTCTGTAGGGGATAAGCTTCCAGAGTTTACTGGGGATCAGCTTCAAGACTTGCTGGGGACATGGATTCCAAATCTCCTGGGGGTTTCCTCTGAAAGGGCATCAAGATATCCAACTGTATTTTCAATCTATTGGTAATCCTCTTTCTTGATTCATAAGGAAATGATCATGTTCAAATGCATATGCCTATTTAACAAAACATTGGACGTTTCTCAAAATAAAACAAGTAGTGCAAGAGAAAAAAGTGAAAGGAAATGACACAAATTTCTGGGAAGAGTATTTGTATTAACTTTCTCTGAGTATGTTTGTACAAAGGAGACAATCATCCTAGTAAGAGGATTTTGTCGTAAATATTGAAAGATTTATACAAAATAAAGATGGCTATGTGAAATAATTCCATGGGATTCCATTCTGCTATAGCCTTCACAACTCTGAATATCTGTCCATTCAATGTTTCGTTTGCCGATGACTGGATTGATCAGAATCCTGGAACTGGTTGATGAAGAGATTGTCTTTGAAGTGATCCGACGAGACATAGTCATACGCTTTAATTCCCTAATTTTTGCCTGAATCGCCCTTTCGGGTTTTCGATCCACCGGGAAACCCCTTTTTGCCCAAGCCGCCCTTTCGGGTTTTCAACTTGCCGGGTGTACAGATTTTTTATTTTATCCCTAACTTTTGCCTGAACCGCCCTTTCGGGTTTTCGGTCCACCGGGATACCCATTTTTGCCCAAGCCGCCCTTTCGGGTTTTCGACTTGTCGGGTTATTTTATGCGTAGTATCTTTTGACTATGTCTGCGTTCGCAGGGTGCGGCAAATCATCACCGTCCATGGTGGTCAGAATCATTGCACCACCAGAAAATATGCTCTTGATCACAAATGGTCCTTCATATGTAGGAGTCCATTTTCCCCTGGGATCACTTTACGGCAAGATAATCCGCTTGACTACGAGATCTCCGACTTGATACACTTGACGTCTGACTTTCTTATTGAAGGCCTTGATCATCCGTTTTTGATACGTCTGACCATGGCATATAGCAGCGAGTCGCTTCTCGTCGATCAAATTGAGTTGATCAAGTCGGGTCTGCATCCAATCATCTTCATTCAAACCTGCATCCTTCATAATCCTTAGAGAAGGGATCTGGACTTCCATAGGCAAGACAACTTCCATGCCGTATACCAAAGAAAATGGGGTTGCCCCGGTTGAAGTACGTGTCGTCGTACGGTATCCATGTAGAGCAAACGGTAACATCTCATGCCAGTCTTTGTAAGTGATTGTCATTTTCTGAATGATCTTCTTAATGTTTTTGTTCGCAGCTTCAACAACACCGTTCATCTTCGGCCGATAGGGAGATGAATTGTGATGATAAATCTTGAACTGTTCGCACAATGCGGTGATCATTGTGTTATTCAGATTTGTACCGTTGTCTGTGATGATCCTGTCTGGAACACCATACTGACATATGAGATTTTGCTTGATGAAGCGGGCAACCACATTTTTAGTGACAGAGGCGAAGGAAGCTGCTTCGACCCATTTGGTGAAATAGTCAATGGCAACCAGGATGAAGCGATGTCCGTTGGAAGCCGTGGGCTTGATCTCTCCAATCATGTCAATGCCCCACATTGCAAATGGCCAAGGAGCAGTCAGAACGTTGAGTGGGACCGGAGGGATATGAACTTTATCAGCGTAGACTTGGCATTTGTGGCAAGTACGGGAATGTTGATGGCAGTCAGCTTCCATGGTAGACCAGTAATAGCCTGCCCTTAGGATCTTCTTAGCCATTGTATGCCCGCTCAAGTGAGTGCCAAATGTGCCGCTGTGTATATCAGTCATGATCAACTCTGCTTCAGCTTTGTCCATACATCGGAGTAATACACAATCATGGATTCGTTTGTAAAGGATGCCGTTGCTCAGGAAGAATTTAGCCGCGAATTTCCTTAAGAACTTCTTGTCATTTACGGAAGCTCCTTCGGGATAATCTCTAGTCTCGAGATACCTTTTGATTTCATGGAACCAAGGTTGTTCCACTACTTCTTCGGTATTAATCTCGTGACAATGTGCAGGTTCATCCATTCGCTCAATGGTGATTTGGGGAGCCTCGTTATCCCAGCTGAGTTTAAACATGGAGGACATTGTGGCTAGAGCATCTGCCAGCTGGTTCTCTTCTCGCGGGAAATGCTTGAAGGTAATTTGCTCGAAATGCGGCAACAATGTCAGGACATGTTCTTTGTATGGGATAAGATTAGGATGCTTGGTGTCCCACTCTCCTTTGATTTGACTGATAACCAAAGCCGAATCCCCAAATACGATCAAAGATTTGATCCCCAAGTCTATAGCAGCCTTGAGACCAAAGATGCAAGCTTCGTATTCAGCCATGTTGTTTATGCAGCTGAAGCAAAGTCGGGCCGTGAAAGGTGTGTGACAACCTTCCGGAGAAATGAGTACCGCGCCGATACCGTTTCCAAGTTCATTTGAAGCACCATCAAAGTACAGGGTCCATCGGGATCCCTTTTCGGGTCCGTCATACGGCCCGTCACCTTCAATGTTGTCCAAATTCATGATGTCCTCGTCTGGGAAGTCAAATCTCATGGGTTGATAATCCTCGATAGCTTGATGAGCCAGATGGTCAGCTAGTACACTCCCTTTTATAGCTTTTTGGGTGGTGTACTGGATGTCATATTCAGTTAGGATCATTTTCCATCTAGCTATCCTTCCAGATAAAGCGGGTTTTTCGAAGATATACTTGATAGGATCCATTTTGGAAATCAACAAGGTAGTATGAGTCAACATATACTGTCTTAGTCAGCGAGCAGCCCATACCAAAGCGCAGCAAGTTTTCTCGAGCAGTGAGTAGCGAGTCTCACAGTCGGTAAACTTTTTGCTAAGGTAATAAATAACATGCTCTTTTCGACCAGACTCGTCATGCTGGCCCAAACACACCCCCATTGAGTTATCCAAGACGGTCAAATACATGATCAGTGGTCTTCCTTCGACGGGTGGCATCAGAATAGGAGGTTCTAGCAAATACTCCTTGATTTTATCAAAAGCAGCTTGGCAATCATTGTTCCATTCGACTACCTGATCTTTCTTCAAGAGTTTGAAAATTGGCTCACAGGTAGAAGTCAGATGAGAGATGAATCTGACAATATAGTTCAAGCGCCCCAAGAATCCTCTAACCTCCTTTTCAGTACGGGGAGCAGGCATCTCTTGTATTGCTTTTACTTTTGCTGGATCGACTTCAATGCCTTTGTTACTTATAATGAATCCCAGGAGTTTACCAGACCTAACTCCAAAAGTGCATTTACTTGGATTCAGCCTGAGCTTGTATTCTTTCAACCTGGCAAACAACTTTTCTAGGTGTTCAAGGTGCTCCTCCTCTGTTTGTGACCGAGCTATCATATCGTCTACGTAAACTTCAATCTCATGATGTATCATATCATGAAACAAAGCTACCATGGCGCGTTGATAAGTTGCCCCTGCGTTCTTCAGCCCGAACGGCATCACCTTGTAACAGAAAGTGCCTCATTGCGTGACAAAAGTTGTTTTCTCCATATCCTCGGGGGCCATTTTGATTTGATTGTAGCCCGAGAATCCATCCATGAAGGAAAACACTTTATGCTGAGATGTATTGTCGATCAAAATGTCAATGTGTGGTAGCGGAAAATCATCTTTGGGGCTGGCCCTATTCAAATCCCGGTAGTCCACACACATCCTGACTTTTCCATCTTTCTTAGGTACTGGCACGATGTTAGCGACCCATTGAGGTTAGGATGTAACAGCCAGAAAGCCAGCGTCGAATTGCTTCATTACTTCTTCTTTTATCTTTTCAGACATGTCAGGCCTCATTCGGTGAACTTTTTGCTTGATCAGTGGACAGTCCTCTCTTGTGGGGAGACGGTG